>CM060963.1:81985116-82585116 GCA_030765045.1 Tenodera sinensis
GGTACAGGTCGCGCGTTAGTTCTTGACGAATGAAACATGTAAATGAAAGGCTAGATCAGGGTTGCCAGGCCTACTGATTTTGCAGATCTGCTTTTTTGCAAATCTACTGAGATACTGCTAAAAACTGAACGCATTTCAAAATCTCCTGCTTTTTAAACACTATTTTCCTCAACATCATATAGTTCACTCTCCCGAAAAATTTTTTCAGGCAAGGCATTTCCCTCGTGTATAAAACAAAAGATTAATGTAATCATCTGTACAAATAAATAGTATACCACATCTGTTGTTTCTGCATTGCGAACTATCCTTAACTGCTACCTGAACATTTGAATTCCACTGACATAGATGAAGTTGAAGTAGGATCCAAAAGTATTTCTTCCTGTGGAAAACATGCATTTTGGTGCCAAAGTTCAAATATCTCTGACAAAATCATCTCTGCCCGACAAATATCTACAAGGTTTCAAATTACGCTGTGTTGATTTTTACGTTGAGTCAGATCGCGACATACTAAGTCGTTTTTCACTAAGTGATCCTCTTCTTACAATGTTGGAAGTGTTAGAGACTTAAATTTCCCGGAAAAATTATGAAATATGTAGCAAAATGGGAAATGTGTAAATATATGCACTACACAACTAAATACCTATTATACAATCACAAGACATGAAGCATATTGCAAAACTTATTTGCATATCACAAGTAAAAACAAACCAATATGTATTTATTTTGCATACATATCTACTTATCAAAACAAACGCCAGCTTTAATTTAATCTTGGCTGATCTTACATGGGAATCATGCGCCTGCTTAATACCTACAAGCAATAAATATTACTATTTTTGAACTTCTTGTACTTCTTGGAATTTCCCTCGAGGTTAAACATATTTCTAAGTAACAAGAGTTTCACACTACGGCCTTCATTGTAACACATTTCGTGCCTGGCCTTGCCGAATTACAGAGTTGTAATTCCGGTGTAGACCCACCTATCAGTTATATAACCTCTGCACTCTTGTTGTTACGAACTGCGATAAGCGACATTAGGTTATCCTTCAAACGACCCGAAGTACCGGTTGGTTATCCATATCCGGTTGTTATACAAGCAGAGGGGTGCTGTCTTAACATCAGTGCAATGTCCTCCAACCAGCGTGCTTTTCATCAATTCTTTATTGGACAAGATGATGGAGAAATGGGATAACATATTTTGGGATTTTCCACATCTGCTGCAGTATCTATATGTTAAGCCTGTGCAATTTGTTTTAATGAACAAATGGTTTTGTTACACTTTCAGACAATCACAGAACGCCTGTGGTGCTTTTTCAATAATTGGAAACCGTTAGTTCTTTAAGTAACCGTGAGAGAATGGTGCAACCAGCCGAAAAGAATCATCACTATTCGTATTCAAACAGTGGCCGTAGACTGAGCTTTCAGTTTGTCGAAAATTAAGCTTTGTAAATGTTGGACCAATGTTTCTTCTATCTCACTCTTTTATCATGGCCATCTTCTGAAAACCAGTAATACATTTTCTGCAGTGTTAATATACATTAAAACTAGCTTGGTGGATATGAAGATTTTAAATTAAAATATTTTGGACAGATCCCATATTCTACAATCTCGAGAAAAAAATCTCGGTTTTAATTATACATTCGGTTCAGCACTTTCTAATGTTCTTCTGGGCAAAGCAGTTTTCTCTCTTTGTTTATATAATACAAGCTAGTAATGATAAGGTTTTTGCACTGAGAAACTTTAGAATAAGAACAAAGATTACTCAGCGACTTCGCTACTAATTTCATACACTTACTTGTTGTATTTGATAAAATACTATTAAAGAAATTAATACCACGCAAAACAGTGGTTTAACTGGGTGAGTCACTAGACGATGGCTGAAATCATGCTCAAATGAGCCCGGGTTCCATAGCGTTTAGTGCTATCCTATTCATATTTTCAAAATAAAATAAAAACCGAAAAAAGAACGTTATCCAGGTAATTCACCTTAACTGAGAATCAAACTCTGTACCTTGTGAATGTGAGACAGATACGCTATCCCACACCCCGGAAGTAGGCTTATTAGAATTGTAATGAGTAGGCTCTCACTATCTTTTGTTTCTTCAGTCTTCTGTTTGCTTAGTATTCCTGCATGGCTTAGTTGTTAGATTGTGAGCATTTATATTTCCCAGCTAGTGGAGCTCATTTCTGATCTGGTCTGCGTGGTTCACACATTTTTATCAAATGTACATTGAGTATGTATGTACTTTTTAAGAACTGATAGGTAAACTTGTTTTAAGGAACTAGTGGGAGCACTATAGTGTAGATACGATATGAAATGTGTGGATGTATATGTGAAAAAGTTAATTTAAAACAATACAATTTCACTTAGGAGATGACTGTTGGCTTCAATTCAATACACACACATTTCAGTTTTAAAATCTTCATTAATAGTATAATTCATAACATTTTCTTCCTATTTTGCACAAATTTAATTTCGATTTGAGCATTTTTGCGTCTTTATTTTATTTTCTAGCTTAAACTCAGCGCAAAGGTAAGTTGCACAACCAATCTCACCAAACTGTGCCAAAGTAGAAATCGCTGCAATAGATCTAAAAACTTGAAGTTTCAGTATATACGAGTATAAAGTAAACACCCCGTGTTATATTCTGGGAGTGAGAGCTTTCGTAACATAGCTCTGTATTGTGGGTAACAAAATAATTAAGAGACTAGAATACTAAAAGGCGACCCTATCACAACTCTCAGTTGAAAGCTCTAGTTTTATGTCATCGCCAGATAAATCCCAGGTGAAATGGAAAAAGGGTCAAGAGCCAAAAACTATTATGGAACATTTATTATTTCACAAGAAGTCGCTGTTGCTGCCAAAACATTCATCTTACTGGAAATAAGACGGTCAGTTGTACTATTGTAAAATGTTTCATTCTGTTAACAAATATTGCGAATCCTAATTGAGCTCGTTATTATCTTACCTAACAATGTCAATGAATTTTCATGTCGCTCGAAGTATAAACATTGTTTATGCCCGACCATGGTAACATAACATTTATACACCACTGTAATGAACCTCATATCCACCTCTTCATAACGATACTGCTATCCAACAAACAAAGGTGCACCCCATTCATAATGACACTGCTGCCCACCAATCAAAAGTGCACCTGTTCATAACGACATTGCTAACCACTAGTCAAAGCATCCCATGTAGCAATCCAAACTTTGACATCTGCACTGATTCCCACACACCTGACAGCTAAACTAACGATTCATGTATGTACAATCGAATAACAACTCGTTTGAGTTGCATAATTAGTGGTAACATTGTAAATAACATTCGAAGATATTAAATTTGTCTTCTCGTATTTGAAAACCTACTTTTTAAAGGCTATAGCATATATATTCTGCATCATTTGTCATGGCCAACTAATGATAAATAATTTCGCAGTTGAAGGCGCAACTATCGATTCATGTATGTGCAATCGAACCCCAAATATGTGATTAAAATGTCAGGAACCAGTGATACCATGAAGCGTACAATATTACAAACATTTTATGACCTTTTTCTAAGCTTAGACACATGGTCGAGCATTAACAGCCGTATGAACTTGAGTATAATGGCAATTATGCTATCGCTGCATAATACACTAAAACGCCATCCATGAAAACATTAATTTATTTCTCGGGACAAAAATATCCAAAGCTGGACAAACAATTTACAATTAAGTCATGACTACAATGTTCCATACAGGCCTTGGACGATTCAGGATTTGGCTAAGGAACACATTATTTTCCAAAGTTATATGATTTGTTGAAAATAATCACGGCTGCAATTAAATTAGTAGAATGAGTGAGTGATAATATTTGTTGATATATTAAGCGGATTTTATCTTTTACCAAAAGGTCTTATATTCATGGTATGGTCTAGAACAAAATTTAAATTAATAATAAGGCGAGGATAATTCCTAAAGCCCACAGCTTTCCACTGTAACTGCCTTACAGTCACTTAGTATGAACTGACGAGAACTTTGTGACTGAGTGTAGCTGTGAATTTCTTACCATCTTTAAGTTACTAAATAACGTAATGTAAAGAATGAGGGATAAACGTATTTCTTGGGGACATAATTTGTTCAGAGACGCCTTCTGCATAAACCGCTTTCATTTCATTGATTCTCATTAATCAAGTTTAGTGAAATTCAGAGCCATGACATTTATTGGTTGAGACAAACCATAGTAGAAGGATGAAGATAAATTGAATAAACATGAGAAATGGAGAAAAGGAAGTAATGAGTATAAATGATTGAATGTTTCCACTTACTCAAGAATTAAAATAGATTCCAGAGGAAACATGGGAGAAACAAAAGAGATCAGCATTAGCTAAAGGGGGCGCAACAATGAAGGTTGTAAGGGGAATATAAATATCTCTATATTATAAAATGCCAGAGAGGGAGATGAAATCTCTGGAAAGGGTACATAACTTAGTGATTTCACTTGAATGTTATATGGCATAGAAATATGGGGACTTTGGGAGGGGAGGTGGGGAGGGGAGTTTGTAGGCTTAGTACACAGGATGTTTTTGCAAGGAAGTTCTGCGGTTGCCAAACGCAACAGCAGGAAGCTGTTCAAATTGATTTCGGAAATGATTATGATGTCAGCCTTCAAATACCGAAATAGAATCCTAAATTTAGATGATAATTTGTTAAGCAATATTGAAAATGTCAAGAAACAAGCCTATAAAGTAGGTACGAGTTGCATTATTAATTTAAGAAATAACTTAGAAAATAATGGTTTGTGGAATATTTCGAGAAAAGGGAAAAAAGAACGGTTTTTAGAAAGGCACAAGCACATGATTATATTGTTCAGTCAAGTAGCACAGATCACTACTATTCATATTTCAGTGAAAAACAGTTGAGAAATAGAGAGCTACATAGACAACATCAATTAACGAACGGGGGACGGGGGAGTAAGCATGCCTATCTATGCAGTTACAACAACGAAATGGCTGTCCTCAAGATGAATGCCATTATGTGTGGGAACAGAAGATGTACAGCATATAATATGTATCTATTATTTGATGCAGAGGAACGAGAGATGGAAAAAGGAAAGTGTATGTTTATGGACGTATAGAAAAATTGACATAAACAAATTTTAGACAAAAAACCGTAACCAGGTATGGCAATATAAGGAAAAAGTAAAACCTAAGTGTTAATGAAATGTTAAAAGAGGAAAGAACAGTGATTTATGAGTGTATACAAAAGAACTAAAGTAATAATGCATAGTGTAGTTTGTAATAAAAGATGGGCTGTCCACCTGCACAATGGCTAGGGACAATTTCACTAAACTTCAATAAATCACGAATTTTGAATATGACCTTCCCAGTAGAATTGGAATCATCTAACCCACATTCAACTTCCTGTCACAGCCAGCGGGACGTCAATTTGATAATAGGTAACAATTATTGTTAACAATTACTGTAATATGTGCTTGTAGATTACACGTAACTTCTTACCTTACATATTTAGGCACTCAAACAGTATCTAAAACAAACAACCCAGAGATTCCACTTAATTAACTTTCTTTATACCTTACAGATTCTGTAACTATTTGCGCAAGGTTTAAAACCTACAGATGATTACGACGAGGAAATCATTTAAAACCTAGAGATGATGACGGCAAGGAATGCATTTCACACGCGCTACACATCTACAGTTAAAGATGTTTACACTATGGATAGGCGATGCATTTCTGTCATTTGGTCATTAGAAGATGCTTGCCCTTTAAAGGAGAGCCTGTAAACGGATCAAGAATTTCCGCCTTGATAACTCTTGCTGAATAAGCAGCATTTTAAACTTCGCCCCTTTGGTCCTCAACCCTTAGAAGAAAACAATGGAGCAGACTTGTTAAAGCCAGTAGCATGTTATAGAAAAAGAGAAAAAAGCAACACCTTCCGTCACTAAGCTTCCACTTGTGAAGTCTGAGTATAATGGAAGACAAAAAGCTGGGGTGAACGCCTCTCGAAACTTTTCTCTTGACAAGCATGAGAGGTAATTTATGTCGGTGTCACAGTCTCAGACCTGTAGCATATCGAACCACTAATACAGATGGCGCTTATCTATCTTCCATCTTACTTTTGGTTGAATGAACGCCGAACAATGGGGAGACCATAAAGCAAACAAATTCTCGGGTCGATGTCAGGGTTGCCAATTTAGCGGTTTCCCCGTAGATCAAAGGGAACCCAAGAACAGAAACAGGTAGGGAAAACAAAATGCATCACTTTGGCATACACAGCAAACAAGAACAAATGCAACGTAATTTGTATCTGACCAATTACATGTTTTCAACTGTTTTCAATTCAACCAACATGATGCAAGTTCTTTAAAACGCTCATGTTATGCCGGTTTTTACCTTTTCATGGATGTCACGCTCGTTTTGTCACAGATAATAACCAATTTCAAACTAGCTGTTTTGGAGCTCTTGAGATATATCACTAAACTAACGAAAGGTTGGTTTAAATAGTGAAAATAATGGCCAAAGTAATCACATACGATCGTAGTACACCGACCGAAATAGGGTTAGTACAGTACAAAAAAGAACAAGTGGAGACTGTCAACTTTAATTAATGATTCATTATATCGCCAGTCATGTAAAATAGATTTAATATAAATGAGGTTCTCAAAAATATTTTCAATTTTAAAAGTAACATTAGGACACTTACTAATTCTTCTTTCACCACGTGAATTTTTAAAACTGATTAGCTCTCTAAATTATTGCCTATTCAGGGCTGATGTGAATGAACAATTATTACCAATCCTAATAGTTATATGCCAGTCTTGTTAAGTCCTTGAGGGACCAGCTGAGGAGCTACCTGTTTGCGAAGGCCGCGTATACCAGCCAGGAGGGATCGGGAAACTGACCACGTTCCACCCTCCAGTACTACTACCACTGCCTGTGGTGAGCAGAGGAGGCACACTGGAAGGGGCTGTTGCGCCGCGGCTAGTTAGATTTAATCTTGTAACTTTAATTATAAAACCCGGAAATTAATGCAATTGCGGCACTGCAAGATACCTTTAAAGTACATCAAAATGTTCGATAGCAGTAAGAGCATTGACACTCACAGCCAGAGAACCGAGTTCTTGTTCCAGCCATGGCACTAAACTTCGCTATATCTCGACTACAGAACACAAAGAAACGATAAAAGCCGTTCATGCAACCTTACCTCTACACTGCGTAAACGCAGCATGTGTATATGTAGGTGCATGCAACCCTTCACCGAGAATTGGGAATCCCACATTCGAGGGCACATCTTTGCTACAACTCGCCAGTTCTTTGACAACTTTGACAACTGCTGCAAACTTCCAACTGGAACCGGTACAGATGCTGAGCTTAGACTAAAACCGCGTTTGTCCCAGGACAACCTGGGACACATGGTGTGGTATATGAGTATTTTTAGACGTGGCGGATGACTGGAAGTTGCGCAGTGGTTTATGTTCGAGTGCACTTTTGTATATATGAGGCCATGGAGGTGTTACGTTAGAATCTCTCCGACCTTCGTGTAGTTAGCATCACGGAACCGTGTACCCGCTCGCATTATCACCAGTCTCTTGTTCATTTCAAATAGGAATAAGAGACGTTACCCCCACCATCAATTTGCATGACGTCACTCGCGCAAATCTTAGCGAGGCCATGCGCCATGTCTAAAAATACATCAGTACTTGTTTCCTTAATTTCGTACTCAAAAATAATCGTAGTGATCTTGGGGACTGGCATAAGAAAATCCCCTCTATTTGTACTCATTAGCATGATTTTATTTCTTATTGTATTTGTAATTTGTACAGCACTTGGGCGTGCTGAGAATTGAAAACAAAATTTCAAGTGATAGTAGTAACATGAAGATAGCAACTTGACAGGACAAAACAATCTAACGCCAGTATAATAACAAAAAATGATTGTGTAAAAATAAAGTGTATTTTGTGTCTCATGCTGTTGATTTTTATGCAGCAGATGATAGAACAATTTATACTCTTTTTTAAAGAGATAAACTAAAATTATTTAGTTGTTCATCATTCTAAGAAACAGCACAATTGCAGACTGAAACTTGAAAGAATGTACTGTCAATCGGCTGCTGCACTGCTTTTGTACACATGTTTTTACAGCTTGATATACAAAAATTGTCTTTACACGTGATTATTGCACTTCCAGGAATACTCTTACAGTAATTAACTGATCCTGGCTTTGTGTTACAGATCCTGTTGAATACACAAAGCACACGTCCGTGTCGTTGGAAAAACACTTTTTTTTCCTAACAATTCCCGGTAACGTCACGCATGCTTGGTCGCTTTGTCTAGTTCCGCTGTTTACACCTGGATGCGCTCATGTCATGTATCGTGGCGAGAAAACAGCGATGTCAAATCCAATCAAGTGAAGCGAGATCAGCAAGACTGTCTTCCCAAGCCTCGGCTCGTGGCAATGGATTAAATTTACTTATTGTGAACAAATTATCATCAACAAGTAGCAACAGTCCGAAACATGGCAATATTTGAAATGCACATTAAATATAACAAGAAAGCACTTCATAAAGCTCTGCTGTTATCTACTGCTTAGAGAAGTATCCAGTGTTAAAAAATAATTTGTCTTATACTTAAAATAAAAATGCCCAGTTAATCCTAAATTTAAGCATCGTCTTATTGTCTGTACTAATAGAAACGAAAGGTAAATCCACATTAACTTTCTAACGCATAGTGTTGTCATTTGGCAACAAAGACGTTTAGTCCAAGATTTAGTATATCGTAACAGTGGTTTTTGTTATTTTCATATTATATTGGCATTTAACAATAACATAAAGATATCGGTAGCTACTTATTTTATAAATGTATCAATTTATGAGTATTTCAGTATTAAAGTAGTTTTTCTTTTTTTCATTTTCAAAAATAAAAATCCATAAAATTGTAGTCTAATGAGAGTAGCCCGCCTGCTTCTGACCTGGGGGACTTGGGTTCGATCCCCGGTGCTGGCGTGGGGTTTCCCCCGCTGGAAGCTCTGGAAACTCCATATGTGGGCCACCGGAAGCGAAATGGAGACAATATACCTAGATCCTATCAAACCCTTGTTGGAGCTGATAAGAAGATCGAGGATCACTGATGTCATTACATTCATTTTAATATGTGATTCATAGAAGCAATACAAACAAAAAGTCGAAGCATTTTGTTCTTTGATCAGCCGATTTCGAAAAAAATATATGGTTTTTGATCCAAATTGGAACGTTGCGTTGAGGTTGGTCAGGGAATTGACCTGGTTTGCGCATGTGGGCGCTTTCGCTTTCGTGTACTGTTTCGGGAGCTAACCCTTTTGATTGGCCTACACTCGCACAGTAAACACGGAAGGGTCAGGCAGGGCATGTGTTTATGTTCCCAAGACGCACCGTTACGGTGTTTATGTACTGAGCTAGGGAAAGTGACACTCACACAATCTGCAGTGTTGCCAGCTTGTTTTCGACAAAACTAAAATATTTCCGTAGGGAATGGTCAGAGACAAAAACGTAATATACAAAATGGGTTCCAAATACCGAGATCTATCAGTGGCTTAAATTAATGTAATGACCTCCCTTCCACCCAGTATATTTTGTTACATTTATACCCCGTCTTTAACTTCAATATCGGCGGTCTTTCCTTATGGAACACATTACCTACAGGTAGTGCTGTACATAGTGGGTTTTTGGGTATCTGGGTTTTTTGTACGTTATATCACGCATACATACACATTACCATTCATATTTCCAGACTCTAGCAGAAGCCTAGAGAAATATTTCCACTCCCCAGTCAGAAATAGAACCGGGGACTCCTCGAACAGCAGATAGGTGCTCTGGGACTGAGCTATCCGGCCAACGAAATTATATTTTGTGCTCTTTCTCATCTGTATTATGGCATTCGTCATAGAACAAATGATCGCAGAGGCCGTAAATATGCGAAACTATGGCAACAGCTCATCGTTGCCTAATTAATAAGGCCCAACTTCGGACAAAAGCACTCTTCTATATGAAAATCAATACTGAAGTCTTGTTAAGGTAACAGGTTTATAAGGACGAGTTTCTCTCTTGCAGCAGATGAAACGCGAGTGTCTCACTTTCTTCCACACCACCCGGTTATTCAAGTGGGTCTGGACCATTAAATCTAACTCCAATAAATTTGGCATCCCAATTTAAAACATCACCACAAATAGGGATCTTCTGACGAGGAAACCACTCTTTAATGAACTCGTTGCATACCTTAAACATAGCCTCTGCGTGCACTGCCCAGGCACTTGCATTTATACAAGCGGATGTAAATTCTGTAGTCAAACACATCCTCCCTCACTAGTACTTACAGATTCTTAAGGAGCATGAGGTATAATTCTCGTTAGAGAAAATTTTTCCAGCCGTGAGTCGAAGCCGGAAACCCTAGACTTGAATGCTAGCATGCTAATCGCTAGACCACGTATGTACAAAACGAATGACTTACCACTTGACGAAAGCGTAAGAATTTGAAAATTCAAACATAAAACAAGCATTTTCTTGGAGGTTACCTAGAAACAAATTATAGCTTAATTCATAACAAACGGAACTAAAAAGTAGAAAATAATTGTTAAGTATGAAGAGTTTGTTCTATGGCGATATAACGTCAACTAGTTCATTGTATTTCAAAATTGTGTGATAAGTTTAAAATAAAAACTAATTTATATTAACAAGACAATAAATTTTATTGTAAAAATTGTATTTAACATAATATTTAACATTTTTTATATCTTTACTTTTATAAATAACCTCCAATGAACTATTTATAACATTTGGTGCCAGACACTCCATGCTGGTGGGGAAATTGGAGAACTAGAAGGAAACCCGCCCCTACGCTACCTTGTTCTCTACAAACCCACATACGTCGCCTGGGATCGAACCCGGGCCGCTTTGGCGCGGCGCGATGAGGCTTAATGGCCGCTATTTGTTCATTCGACGTTAATTACAGCCCTCTGTTTCTAACTGTAATTATCCCTGAGGCGTTTCTGCTATCCTACAGAAGGTACCTCAATCGCCCAGCCGGTGCTTCCTCCAGCCGCAGCCAGGCCACGGAGGAATGCAGGACGGCGTCGTCAAGTCAAGAGCAAGATCATGTCGCCCGGGTTAACCCGGGCGGAGGGTGAATCGTCACGTACCTATCCGTTTAGTACGGATGTGCCGGTGTGGTATAATAGGTGGTATCTTGGTTTGCAAGCTTTTGTGACGTTGTAGTCTGATGGTGCTGGATGGATTCCCTTGTTGTCACTGGCGGCGGGATGTGTCCGACCCTTGGATATGTCCATCCAGATGACCATTGCCCTGTCTAGCCGCTTGCGGGACCGTCGGGCGAGGCAAAACCAGTGGACGGGTATCCGAGAGATTTCGGTTATTTGGATGGACAGCGGCAGTTACCAGCCCAGAGCATCCTTTGACAAGCGGTAGCTCTTCCGCCATCTAGGTAAACGATGGTTATATTGACCCAGCGTGTTGAACAACTGGTTAGGGTGAGGTGTGATTTTGGTATAGGTGCATTGTGCGGGTTCTATCTAGCACAACGTCCACTATATGTATATGGAATGTCGGACTGAATGCGAAGAATGTGAGATGGGATCTAGTCGGTATCGTAGATCATCCTGAAAGTCCTGTTCTGCGGATGGTGGATCGAGTCATCGATCCCCAGACTTCGCACCCATACAGTATTAGGGGCGGGATGATCGTACGGTACAAGCGTAGTTTCAGGTAAGTGGGCATGCTTGAACGGAAAATAGGATACAGCTGTCTGAGGGCAACGTGGCCTAGGCCGAACTTTGTCCTGACGTGTGGAGTGAAGGTGAGACCACGGTGGATCAGCACTCCGAGGTATTTGGCGGAGTTAACCCAGGGGATTCTTCTCCGCTGCAGCCTCAGAAAACTGTCCGGCCGCCAGTTTCGAGCTTTGCGCAGTAGTAGAGCTTGGCTCTTCTGTGGTCTAATGGCCACTCTCCAACTGTTCACTCCACCTGCCAATGGCGTCAAGCTGCCTTTGTAGTGTAAGGAAGCAATATCGAACGTTTTTGTTCTGTGCCAGTATAAGGATTTCATATGCATACTGACATGTAACAGTACGGGGTTCCACGGGTAGGTCAGACATGCAGGCAACGAAGAGTAACGGCGACAGCACGCTGCCTTCGGGTACTCAAGCCGCTATGGGTCTGACTGATGATAGCTTCCCCTCCACCCGCACCCGGAAAGTGCGATTCCGTAGGAAGCTACCGATCAGGGTGAGGTAGGGGTGAGGGATTTCGGCCTCTCTGGGTTTGTACAGTAGGCCCTGGTGTCATGTGGTAGCAAAGGCCTTTTCCACATCCAGAAGCACCACGACTGTTTTGAAGTTTTCCTAGAAGTTCAGGGTAGCCTTCTCTGTCAGTCGCAGTAGCTGTAGGGTAGTGGAGTGTCCACGGCGGAAACCGAAATGCTGATCCGGGATGAGTTGTCATTCCTTCAAAAGAGGACCGAGGCGGGTTAGGAGCAATCTTTGAAAAGATTGGCAGGAGGCTGATAGAACGGTAACTTGAGGGGAAGACCGGGCCCTTACCGAGCTTCTGAATTGAGAGCACTCTTGCCTCCTTCCAACAGGATACTTGACCTTTTACAAACGCTAGCTTTCGTATCAGGATAACTACTCACTTGGCACCACGGACTGACTAGACCTCCCAGCGGGGGTACCGGGTGTCCAACTCGAGTCCCCCGCGCCAGGGGAAGCACACTACCACTGCGCTACGGGGGCAGTCTCCTTGGATTTTAAATACTTAAATACACATGCCATACACAAACAGAACATACAAAGCAAAAGTACTGTATCCCCTCAGTGATATGCAAGCTTTCTGTGCAGGTAGTCTTACCGATTGCCTGATTTTAAGGGGTGAATTCCAGAAAGAGAGACGAAGCCCGTCGTTTTCAAGGCTGAAACGCCTACAATGAAACCAGTGGCGCCAACCGTAACGGCATTCCGCTACGCGTAGGGAGTGGAGTGGAGTGTTAAATTTAAGGGCCCGTCAACAACAGGGTTATTTGGGCCACGCGTAGGGAAATTTGACCTTTTGGGAGACAATGCGGCGAAAAACGAAGAAGTGGGAAAATGTAGCGACTTTGTAGATTTTAATTAAAAAAACAACACGGTGTTTTACTAAAATAAATATGTAAAAGGTTTCAATTAACATCTACAAAATTAATTTAGTAGATAATTGTAAGTTTTGAAGTTCAAATACTTCAAAATTCGCCAACTACTTAAACGTCGTGGTAGAAAGAGTGTTTCCCATGATGGCTCAACATTAAGTAAAACAGCGGGGGATGGGAGACAAGCCCTCAAATTCCAAAGCGACCTTTTAAGAGTAAAAACTCACCTTCAAAATAAAGGCAACGGCTGCGTTTAATATCCAGTAACTGATGAGCATGTAAACCAATTTGGAAAACCCATGTACAGTATTTCAAGAGGTGTTACATTGAGATGGCAAATTCATTCATGACAGTGATGTCTCTTAAAATATCAAACAGTCGGTGATTTAATTTATTTTTATTACATTTTATTAAGCCTTCTTAATGCCTTTACTGATGTACAAAGTAATCATAATCATCAACACTGCCACTATTAACCCGTCTTGATCACTTTGTTCCTCATAGTGAAATATATGTTATTATAATATTTCATAATAATTATGCTTCTATTTTTGTAGCGAAATTTGGTTCGACGTGCTGCGGGGTTCAATACTTTTTAGTTGGAAACTGAATAAAACCCAACGGTCCGCGCTTTTCGGTGAAAATGAAATACATATTGGCAATTTCTCAATCTCTCTGCGTAATGCATTTAATAACATATTCGACTGCTCGCTTTTGCATTAAACAAATAACATAATGCATAGAAGCAAGTGTTTCAAACTCATTCCTCTTTCAAAAGGAATCAATGCGAAAATACATTCTCAGTACTTGCTCGACAATTATTTTTAAAGCTAAAAATTCTGCTCATGAGGTGCCAGTGTATAATTCAAGGCATGTGTAGAAACTTACCAAAATAATACTTCCTATGCATTAAATTGCAGTCTTAAAAATTATAAGTGCCTTATGCACCTGATGACAAATTTGCAGACTGCTGTAGTTGATGCTAAGCTTAATACTGGAATCAATGCCCACCAGGGGAGTATCAATATCATCATCCACTTGAAGATTGAGCCTACTGGCCTGTTTCGTTCTCAAGAGAATTGCTCTATCTCTATTTCGAAATCCGGTTATCTGAATACGTAATCGTTTGCATCTGTTTTTCTGACAATCTAGTAAATGCTCTTCTAAGCTTTTATTCATTTCATACATGTCAATATTTTCCTATTGGTCCAGATACCCTCAAGTCATATCTTATTTGTATGTTCCGCGTCTTATCCAGGATAGACTAGACTGCCAGTTGTCAAAAAAAAATATTTTAACACCTGTCTGTAATTCTTCTACATGTTTTGTTTATAATCCAATTTTCACCTCCAATTGGAGTCCTATTATTCTGTAAAATGTATAATAAATGTACGGATACCACCAATGACGCCTGTAGTGGGCAGAGGTGGGGGACGCAGCGGCTGGGCGGTAGGCCTTGGCCTTTCATGGGCTGTCGCGCCGGGGTTTAGTTAATGCGAAAGTTAGTTATTTCATTTTATGCGCACACAACATATGCCAAGTTAACTGGAACACACTGTCAATTCTAAATATAAAGCCAGCTTGACGTATTAGATAATCAAATGAATGCAATATATCAAGTATTAGCAAAGGTCAAGCGACCGGCACAAATAAGCACAAAAAGGAACACAGAATAAGAAGTTTTATCCTGTGATCCTATCTAAGCAAAACAAACTTGCTTGATCAGACCATCAGTTGACTGATTAATTAACTGACTGAAAAAAAATTGTGTTCCTTAGCTTTTTATCTAGTGGGTTCAGAACAGGGGAAAGAAAAACAGTTGTATGCAAATCAGCTGCAAGACCAAAATAGCATCATTATTTATTATAAAAACTGTTGAAATAGCTCTAGACATTTTTATCGGCACCAGCAAATGCGGAAATGTTTTATGCATCAACAAGTTAAAAGAATTACTTCAATATTATTCAAAACTGGCGCCATGATATCCTTGCTGCAGCCGCTGCCTATGGGAGGGGTAAAAGTGGAATATACCATTTAGCAAGTTGTGTTTTGCGATGCAATTACGTACAAAGAGCGAGTTAAGACAAAAACAACCGAATGCTGACAGCTCTACTTGTGCTGGTTTCACTCAAAGGAAGAGGAAATTGGTACGTGCAAGTGCTATTCAAGGCGGGAATGATTAAAAAGTTGAAAGCAGAAAACAAGTGAGAGGTTGGCGACCCCGAATGTAGCGTGCACAAGCGGCGATAAGAGAGGTTTCCACGTGAAACTGCGCTGCAAACATGTTTCACACATGGATGATTCCCGTACCTGATAATTAAAGACAATAGAGCTGTTGCTATCCATTTGAACATGTTCATCTCCATTGATGCGACCAGGTTCCCACATATGAGTGCAAAGAACGGCACTCTCATCGTTAAAATTGTTTTACGTAATTTCAAAAGTTTACAACTAGAGTTGTTCGTTTTTGACTTCATTCGCACATGTTTGATAACTCAGCAATAATCACCAATTGACTAAGTGATTGAAATCAATAGTGCTTCAAAATGCAAAGAAATTGGCGAGAGCATGCAATAAAGGGCAAAAAATTAAAATTTTCCAAGTAAGATCTAAAAGTAATTTAAACCCCACGGCGCAACAACCCTATCCGGGCCAAGACCTACCGACCTGCCGAGGCTGAGTGCACCTCGGACCAGACCTCCCATGACGGTAGCAGGGATCGAACCCGGGTCTCTGCGTCAAAGGCAGGCGCGCTACTACTGCGCTACGAGGTAGTCAGATGTATACGACATAAATATGCATAAGCACCAATACTGAATTAGCTGGATACAATTTCTTCAGAATAAACATCTGCTGCTATTAAAAAAAAGATTGAAAGCACAAGGTTGTCGGTATTTTAGTCAAAACCGTTTTACTATTTCTGAAAAAGCAACAAACATTTTTCCATGCAAAGGATAGTGTGGGATGGAATCTTCTACAGAACGTTTGATTCAAATAAGAAATTTGTTTTGTATCAGGCCTCCGTTTTTTTATACATCTCGTTCACTTTCGCGCTCTTTCTCTCGCTCTCAAACATGCATTTTTCAATTGCTTTTCTGGATTCAAGGTACACCAAACGTGTATTTCCAGTAAGATCTCAATACCCAAGTTTAGATGGAATAAAATACTTTTCTTAAGTTAGGTGGTGGAGAAAGTAAAAAGAAAGAAAGAAAATGGCGTATTTTACAAGAAGCACAACCAGGGCCCGACATTCTCATGACAAGTCTTGTTTTAATTGTTGCAACATAGGCAAAGCTAAAGCGTACATAAATTCTTATCATGACTTACAGATTATTAAAACTAATATTTACTGTGTCGTTCTTGGTCACCGTATGCCATTTTCTATTTAGAACATTTTTCTTTCCGATTTTGCGTCTTTTTAAAAATTGTCTTGCCCTTTGTGTCTTTACTTTACAAATGTTCTTACCTCTATATTGAAATATATAAAGAGCTTTATATTATTGACGTTTAACATACGGACAACTTCGCAAACATCTGAAATTTCACTATTCAGGTGAGAAATAAGAATAATTTCCTTCACTCACATTCTTGGGGGAAAAAAATCACATTCCTATTTAATGGTAAGTCTACAGAGCTGGATGGCTAGGCGATAACGTCTGTGGCTCACATTCAGAAGGTCACAGGTTCGATCCCGTGGCCAACCTTCCTGACCCATGGTTTTTTCCGGAGGTTTTCCCGGGTCGCCAAGCGAATGCTAGAAAGGATTTCTATAACCTCTTTCAGGGTTGGAAGTGTCAGCGAGCGTCGCGGCAGCAGCATGGCAGGGGGAACAATGTCGTCCCCCGTATTAGAAGGGGACCGGTTTCCGGGCCTCCCATGGGATGGTACAAGTCCGGGGGGGAGGGGAACCGGTTTTTGGAGTCTCGCCGCCACCCCCTCGCCCCCGCCCCCCCCCCTTGAGAGTACGAACCCAGTCGTGGCAGAGGGAGCCAGCCTCCGCTGGGGTGCTTTTAACTAGGAAAATGTACGGATCCTGCCCTCTGCGCTGCCGAATCGATGAATCAATGGTTAGTCTGGAAAAGATTGTGGCTGGATTAGTTACAATTGTTAGAGGAGTACGTATCACTACAGTTATGAACTCATGTCCCAAGCTAGGGATGACATAGGTCAGTTATCCCTTTTTTTGCGTTAATGAGTAATTACCTACAGTCAGTTTACTACTGATCCGTATGTCCTGTCGTAGACCGCTAAGTCCTCTTTGTTCGCTGTTAATGAACTACACCGAAATATTTACACAGAATATCAGGATGTCTTAAACAAATAATTTGAGATAGGAGATGGGAGACTGTTCAAATTTCTATTAGTCTCTAGAGTACCAATGCACCCCTGGTTAATATCAACCATTTAGGAGCGCAACACACGAAAAGCAAGGGACTTCTTAGTGTGAGCTCTCTGACGCAATTATAAGTTTTGGCGTCAAGGATTGGCTCTCGAGTAAAAAGTTATTGCAATGTTCAAAATACCATCACATTTTTTTTCTTTTCTTATGAGTAGAGCAGTTTTAAGTAATGGAAGTTTGATCTAGATTTAAAATTTGCATTTCGATTTATGTATTTTTATATCAACCATATCAGTAAAATTACAATCATTGTTAACAAAAAGTTAAATTCTATTTATTACATTCATATGCTGTACTTGAAAATGGGGAGTGGTTTAAAGGCAAATGAAAGTATAAAAAACAAAGCTATCGAAGACTTTACATCCGTTTTGTAGGAACTGCAGGAAAGGGCGATCTCAATTTTCACGGCAAAGTTGACAGCGGCGAAAGAACGATTGTCGTACTCTACCCAAGATTTCTAGGAGTCGAATCAAAGAAATAATAGCAGTATAAATGCTCTTCTTCGTACAGGAACTGCAAGACAGAAATTGAACCTATGACCTTCGGGACAACAGTTTTTGGCGTTAAGCCATAAGAGCAGTTAAATTGTAGGCTACATAACGCAAGAAGGCAGTTAATCGATGTTGAGTGTCGCATTGTCAAGTAATTATTTTGAGATTTGAAAGATTTTTATGACATCAATCTGATAACGAACTGTTATTTCTGTACTCGAGCAGCAGTTTTAGACATTCTAGGTCAATTTTTCACTCGGCTTTACTTTAACACCGACTTATCAGCATCTGGTACCAATAATTTTAACACCATATAACTGCGTCATGTTTAGCCGCGGACCATACATTTTCTACCTCAAATTACTAATATTAGTGACTACATTCTCTGAAGTTGATACGGTGTTGTTCGTTTATGCGCTGTATTTATGATAAATTCTAAGTTATCTCATCATGATTCTTATAGCTACTTTTGTGCTTGTAAGAGTATAGCAGTTACCATCATTATTATTAAGTCATACGAGACCTGGGGATATCTAAAGACTATTGCCTTAAACCTACCACTTTTCTTAGGACATTTTCCTGGGCCATTCTCCAGAATCCAGACTACATGTGCGATGTCCAACATACCCAAAAAGAAATCCCAGAAAATGTGTGAAGAAAGTGTCATTTGTGACTTTAGTATACCTACCTATTGTAGTCATTTATTTCGCTGTTACATTACATTCTAAATTATAACATTTTTAATAAATACAAAGATTTTTACAACATAGCACATTATGTGTTTACCTTTGGTTTTCTCATCAGAACATCCACTGGATCCGAAGGACACCATCTTGCTTTCTCCTTGCCACGCACTTCACATGCACTGCCGACAGATGTTCCAAAATAAATAACGTGTCAGTTGGTAAACCTGCCAGTGTAGCTGCGCTCAACACGAATATAGACTATTGGCAACACGTTGCTGCATCCTTTTCATATTAAACCTTTTAATTTACCTTTGTGTATAACGTCTGAAAGATTCTGCCTTGAGGAAGTTCTTCGAAATAAGGATGATATTCTACTGATCTCTCTATAAGACAAATGCATTCATAAAATTAGATAAACACTAGTTAAAAATCATAAACCCCTTATCTTTATATACCTACTTGGAAAGAATGGAAATTACTTTGCCATGCATTCGTGTTTACTCGCAAAGCCGCTGTATTTTCTAATTTTTCTGATGTTTATCTTTGTTAAAAGTATTAATACGTAAAATTAACACTCATATCTCCATTCAACAAATACCATATAAAGGATAATTTCTCTTAATTGTAATAAATATCAAGTGGAATGGGATCCGTTAGCTAATTCTAGGGCAATATGCATTTAGCAGGTTTGTTTCTGTTTTGTTTTTGGGTACATGGAATGAAGATGGAGTACCGGTGGAATGAGATTGCGGAGGAAACCGGAGAACCCGAGGAAACCCATCCCTACCCCGCTTTGTCCACCACAAGTCCCACATCGGTCTTCTGGGACCGAGCCCGAGTCGCTTTGTGAGAGGTGAATGGCCTAAACACTCGGCCATGGCGCGGCCGTAGGGTTAGTGTGTGTTGACCCGTCTGGTATATACTCTGAACAAGTACACGAGAAACAAAACGATGACCATTTAATATTTAAAGGTGTAGGATGACTTAAAATGTGCAAACATTCGAATAAAGGAATGAATGAAAACGCTTAATGCTGCAGTCTAACACATTATAGGTATTATATGACTTCAAAACCAACATTTTCTCTGGAGCAAGTTTAAATAGCTCTTAAATGTTTCGTCATCATTTACACTTCAATAATATTTAAGAGTGTTTAAAATTCTCTTTACACAAAATTGAATACTTATTCATCACTCCAAAATCTGATACTAATCTGAAACTTAAGATTTTTAATCAAAATGGATAGAACCTTTTCAAAAAAAAAAAAAAAAAAAAAAAAAAAAAAAAAAAAAAAAAAACTAGGGTTACCAATATTATTTTCACGTAAGAAATTGTTGGGGTGGGGAAATTTGCTGGCTACTTTCATTTGCGTTCTCAACAGTGCCTGATGGAGGACCAGTATTCGGTATTTCGTGCTTGTTTATGTTCACAATGTTTTTCTTTCTCTACACTCAACTGTCCTATTCTAGCACAGGAAGATTTGTATTCCACTAACAAATTTAATATGCAGGTTTCACCGGAAATACGTATTTTGAGGCTTCCTGAGCCCCAGAACACAAGCTCTTTAGAAAAAGATCATATGCGTGTAATTATAAAAAAAATCTAGCTCCTTTATATACAGAATGGAAGGTACTGCTTCGGCTAGGAATTCTACATGATTATAACAAATATGCACAATACAATTATTGTCAATAAAGGGCCGTTTCGCCGAAAGAAATAATTTGTATCAAATATTTGTAGCCATCCAATTTCTTGACCAATGGTTTATTATTTTACTGTCGCGCACACATTGTGTGAACAATACTGTAATACATTTCCATCTTAATTCGAATACTCGACTTCGTCTGATATTTTCAAACTTCTTCCTTGTTCAACAAAGTTGATTCTTGGCGCACTTGTAACGCTTCTTGTACTTTCCACAGCCCTTTATGATAAAACTGGTGTTTACAGGGCATTTATCTTCCGCGCAGTAGATGAATCATCCGTCATCAAAACTGGTTTTATCGCTTTCATATTCAAATCCAAAGGGAATCTCTCAAGAGCGATTCAAGTATTAAGATCAAAGGGGTTGAAAAGTGCTGACAAGAACGAAGGAGGGTCATAGAGCTATGTTATCTCAGAGAAACGCTGTGTACCGATTTGCGGTACGTACTTTAGCAATGATGTCATAGCTACAGGGATCCAATCTCGCAAGACAGTCCGATTTCGATTCAAGCAACAACTCGGTATTTTTCTCATTTTAATTAAAAGAATAAATGCGCGCAAGTTATGCATACGTCATTACATTAATCTTATGACACTGTTTATCACACGCATGTCGGACTTGATTCATCACATTTTTTTATTATTATTATTTACCTAGCTCTACAAGTGATTTTAGTTGTTTTTTAACATAATTTTTCTTACCTATTTGGATTGAGGTTCATTCCCATTGACTAGTCGTGACGTCATTCTAATTTAAAGCGTGGCTAACGAAAAAGACAGACTTCGGCGTGAATCGGAGTTACGTAGTAATGGCAGTCTGGTAATGGTTAACATTGTACACCACTGTATCTTTTGTATGAATTCGTGAGCAATTTTTTTGTGTTTAGAATATGGATGTGTTAGACGACTGTGGTTTTACTTCATTGGGCCATGACCGGACTAAGAGAATTACGTCACAGTTTGCACCGCAGCCTGTCTTTTTCGTTAGCCACGAATTTAAAGCATTGTGTTTAATGAAGTAGTAGTGTAGAGGTACATGTAGAGGTATTTTTTAGAAGTGATGAATGGCTGGAAGTTACGCAGTGGTTTATGGTCAGTTCGGTTATGTATTTGTACGACCATAGTGGTGTCAGGTTAGTATCTCTTCGACATTGCGGGACAATGCGTGATTAAGTTCAGCGTCCGCTCACATTATCAGCACTGTCTTGTTTATTTCAATTACGAAACACAGACATTACCCTCACCATCAATTTGCTTGACGTCACTTACGCAGTTCATAACAAGCTCATTTGCCACGTCCAAAAATCCCGCTATACTTCCAATTCCGAGGATGCTGAATATGTGCTACATATCAGTGCTTTCTTCTAAAACCATAAGGAAGGAGGGAAAGGATCGCAGTGGCCTGCCACGCCATACAAAATAGTATTATATCTATAGTATATTGCGATATAGGGATGGAAACACCTAGCACACGTGCACTGCGTGCAATTGTTTGGGAGATATTGGTAATTTAATATGGCGTATGAATGAAATGTGAAATCTCAACCTTGAAACCTAACAGCCATCTTTCCATAGTGTCTTCATGGTTGAACTTCTCATTCAACCAATTTTAAAAATGCTATAGTATCTTTCATAGCTCTGGTTTAGACTTTTCAGCTATGAGTTAATTACAGTCTATTTTCTTCGATATCATCAGATTCATCACACTCGTTCAAGTTAGCCGCCATGGGTAATTATTGACTTGAGCACGGCCTACCCTGTTTAGCTCGCGGAACGTGTATTAAGAGTCAGTGACTGCATAACATCTTCGATCGTCATTGTAACGAAAGTTGGACTGATTCCAGAGCTTTATTCTTTTAAATTATAACGCATGCAATACAAATAGGAGGACAATTATTGAAGTGGTAAAAATCAACAAGTAGGTTTGATAATCTTCTATATCTGTATAAATAAGATATTGTTAAGTTTAAGGGTGTGAAAGTGCTAGCGGCCTAGACCTTAAAAGTACGTAATATGGGAGGGTGCGCTTAAGTTGGCAGCTGTGAATACGGGATAATTCATTTACCTGCAATGTCAAAAGGCCATGAAATCGTCCTAGCTTCCAAAAATCATATTTATAAGCATGTGTTCGTGCAGTAGATTGCCAAAATAAACTTTCAGCAAAATAAAGCGCCTCATCACTGGAGGATCAATATTAATAAGCTCTAGGCAACTGCTCCAAAACAGCTGGACTGTAACACCAGAAACACTGCATTTTTGTATTAATCTATTGTATTATTTTATGCACTAGTTTTATTTCTTTTGGGGTAGTACGTCAAGGTTTTCGTCTTGCCAAAGCAGCACAAATAATATGGAAGTTTTGAGGAAATGTAGTAACATGCTTTTTTAAACTGATTTGTATGTAATTCCTTGTACTTTCGAAATGCCTTACACGAAAACTAGCAGTGTTTAGGGGTTAAATTAATGAAATACCGACTCTCTCCCACCATTGTAATAGCAGGTATGAAAGATTACATTTTCATTTTCAATTCCTAGAGAGCAGCTGATTTTTCGGTTTTATCTGGTTCCAGGTGTACCCACGCCTAGGATGGAACCAGTATCCAAGAAGAAACGGTGCCAGCTGCGGAAATTGCATGTTGGTAACATGTCATCAAATGCATTTGCGTTTTGCTTATTTTTAGGCCGCTGGGTACCTTTGCCAAGTAGTGGCAGGTTTCCAGCAAGCAGCGTGCAACTTGAACTTGGCTCCAGGAAAAGTAAGCGTTCGTGAAAGTGATGCTGGAACCAAAGATCGTTACAGATGACGCGGCACAGAGGTGAACCACTCCGGCCGGCGCAGCGTTTACTTTCTAACCTTGTAACCGGCAAAATTATATTCACCCAGAGCGCGCTTTCTTGAGATTTGCCGTGTAATGCGGTCTACATAACCATCTTATATGCACAGGCGCTCTTCTGTTTCAATGGAATAGGATAGCAGAAAAGAACAAAAGAACGGAGAAAAGACCTGTGCAGAACAAATGACAAATGGTAAGATGCTTTGCATACCTTTGGAAGGAAAACCAAACCAATGCTTCAATGGTATCTACTCGATAATGAAATTCCTAACCTCTACAAATGTCAATCACATTACCTGACATTTCATCGCAGATTACTTCACAATAGTGATAGAAGAAAATAAATGTTCATAGTCTATGCATCTAACTTTATAACAAAATTATTTTCAAACAGCGAAAATCTCACTCTAAGTGCCATGTGATGAAAATCTGGAGTTTTTAAACTTTAAAATGTTGCATATTGTTCTCCAAGTATGGCTGTTTACAATCATAGATTTCCTAAGACGCATTATGCTAAATTGTAATTGAATATGTGATAATTATTAAAACCTTAACTTCATAACCAAAATAAAGAGAAACAATTCCAAAGTAACGTTTTGAAGCTCACAATTCATGATTGTGTCAGATACACTTTAAACTTAAGGAAACAATAAATTATAAAACTTTTATGGAAGCTGTGCATTTACTTCTGTGAAAGGTTCGTGTGGACACTGATTAACCTAACTTAGGTCCAACATATTACCAAGTTTTGTGCCGTAGTGTCACATCAATCTTACATCAGCAACAGGGTGCTCATTCTGCATTACATCGCTTCACCGACAACAGTTGTCCTCATACTGTTGAATCATCCGATGTTTCATTGTTTCATTATTGATGTGACACGTGTCTCAGTATGTAAAACATGTTATGCTTCTGAGGTCAGAAAAGGAATTATAGCAATAAGTGAAAAAGAGAATAAAGACAATGTTTATGATTTTGAAGAGACTGAAAACTACGTATAAGTTGATGAAACTGCAATTACATACTACAACAGCTTCTATAGATACTGACCACAACTCTGATATCAGTGACTAACCATGGAATGAAATATATACCTAATTCAACCCCCGGGCTGGCCCTATAGCACAGTTGATAGAGCACCTGCTTACTGTGCAAGGTGTCTCGAGTTCGATTCCCAGCTGGGGGATGGGAATTTTTTTCTCGCCAGCATTATTCGTTATCCTGTCCAGAGTACGGAAGTCGAGAGTATGAACATGTGTGTGAATTTAATGTATAAAAGTCCCAAAGACTCAAAACTCACTGTTAAACGAGTAACATCATTGCCGATAGGCAATAGGTTCCACAGGAGAGACCGCCGATATGACCATCAGAGTTAAAGGCGGGATATAAATAGAACGTTAAAATATATGTATGCATGCAACCCGCCCTTCCCTGCGATTTACAGATAATACAAATGTAATGGACCTGCAGGCAAAATTGTGTAAGTGAATCATCTTGAAATAGACACCGAAAGGAATTATTGATAATTAACAAATATATACCTTATTTGGTTAAAAACTGTATTGGTCCAGAGAGGGTTAAGAAGCTGACAAGAATCATGAGATGCGTTCCTTGATGTATTCAGGCGTTAACCAGGAGAGAACCCTTATGTTATTACTGTTTATATTCAAAATCTATTCAAGATATATTTAGAGGCAGCTCTAAAGCATTGGAATGACTCTTGTCGAAATATGGGAATTAGAGTGAAAGATTTATTCACTCATTACTCTTCGCTGATGATCAGGCAATTATTGTGCAAGATGGAGATGATATTAAATTTGTCATGAAAAAACTAATTGACTGCCATGATTGAGCAGGTCTTGTGATAAATTTTACAAAGACAGAATATTTAGTAAATGATGGGGATGGTAGGAATTTGAAACTTTCTAATGACATAGTAAAGTCAGTGGAGCAATCTAAATATTTGGGATCGGGGCTCCACCAATCTGGTACATGTTTTAAAGATGTAGAAAATCGTGTCATAAGGCAAAAAATGCTATAAAACAGCTTAATGGTGTACTGAAAAACTGTAAATAGTGAAGTGTATATAGTGCAGTGTAAATATGTATATACGAGCGTGTGTGTGTGTGTGTGTGTGTGTGTGTGTGTGTGTGTGCGCGCGCGCGTGTGATGGGACATATGTGTGGTATGCCCAGGAGTGAGTGTGTGTATGTATCCGTGTATATAAATTAAAAGAAAAAAAAATCAAAAACGGACAAACATAAGACCGAGTATACGCCCAAAAACTGTTCTCGGTGGGCTAAAGTTGCCCACTGTATGGGTTTTTGAACATATAAAAGCAAACATGAACATGTAAATACTGTAAACTATAATTAATGTTAATTTTAGCCTGTAAGCCGGGCCCTTCTGTACCGGCACCGGGCAAATGTTTTCTATAATAAAATAAGTTGAAGTTGAAGTTAAAATAGGTAGAATAGAATGGAAACAAAGAAAATAATACTTGATGTGATTGTGGAGAGTATCCTAACTTACGGAGGAGAAAGCTGGACTCTGACAGAAAGACTAAAGGACCACGTTAGATCTGTGGAAATATGGGCTAAGGAGGGGTATATTCCGCCTGC
The DNA here is from genome assembly GCA_030765045.1 of Tenodera sinensis. Classification (NCBI taxonomy): domain Eukaryota; kingdom Metazoa; phylum Arthropoda; class Insecta; order Mantodea; family Mantidae; genus Tenodera; species Tenodera sinensis. The sequence continues at coordinate 82,011,026 of CM060963.1, forward strand.
AGAGGGTCAGAAATCAGACGGTTATGGAGAAATGGAACTTACAAAAGGATGTTATCGATCGTTCGGAATGTGGAAAACCAGTGGTTTGGACATGTTCAGAGAATGCCTGAAATACGATGTTGAATTGTTCACCTCCAGGAAGGAGAAGACGAGGACGACCTCGACTCACACGCTGAGGCCATGCAAGCTAGAGGACTGGAAAATGGCTTGAAATGACCGCCGGCAATGGAAAAGGGGACTAAAAGATAACCGCTTAAAGAGGAAATGCTACAAAAAAGTAAGTACTCAAGGTATGCCAAATCCTGAGATTTTTTATTGAACCACCTATCTTAAATTATAAATGTAGACCCTGAAATGTTGTAAAATCAACCATATAGCTTTACAATTAGCATTAGCAACAGAGAATGGAAGCTCCAGTATTACCTATCTCCTGACCTTCAACAATATCGCATAGGTTTGAGAATCGAATATACCTATAATAGCATGATCCGCGGTATTTGGAAAGCATCTTACTATACAAAAAGTGTAGATATTGTTAAAATACACAATGCATGTTGTATACATCTGCTTTTTTGTGTAGTTAACCGTTTCCGAAGTATTCATTGCTACTGGTTTGAATTTACTCATAGGTACTTTTCTCCAATGGGAACTCATTTGTTCTCTCTTTGTCGTGCAAAGGGAATGGAATTTCAACATCATCACAAAGGATTGGCCTTAAAACATTTGACTTGTCACTTAAAGTCTACTGCATTTCCCTTGTACCTACAAGAAAATTAGCTATAACATAACATGAAGTAAATGGAACAATAAATCTTTGCAAAAAATAGTTTGTACAAGAGTGGGTAGTGAAGGTTATGTGAACGTAACACATCTGCATTTAAAAATTATTTTATTTCGCCCGCCCTATAAAATCTGGAGCCCCGCCTAAGGTGCAGTCCTAGCTACGGGCCTGGCCTAATAAGAACGGCCAGGAAAACAAAGCGACTTCCACTAAAACCCTTCAGTGAATAGTGATGTTCCCAAATATAACATGGGACTTACCAGAGACCAAATGACAACACAGTCCCACAACAACAATTATCAGCGGGAAAGAAGGCTTTATAATACCGACAAAGCTAAGCCGCAGTGGTAGTTAGCATTTCTAGCACATGAGCGATAAGATGCTAGACTAAAGACCGACATGTTTACTATCGCCGTCTGACATAATCACCCAGGATATCCCCCGCGACTTCCTGCCTCAGAGGAAACTACTGTTACCACTAACAAATCTTTCTCACTCTTACCATTGCCAACTTTATACCTCTACATTAGTTTTCATTTAAGAACACATCAAAGTCCCCATTTAATTTGATTACCGTCATCTTTAAACCTAATGGTTACCACACTTTGACAAGGACGTAAGAAAACATCAGTTTCGCAATCACAGTCAAATAACTACTATATTTACGAGTATGTTTTGTTCATCAATACAACACTATTTCTGCTTTTCTAGCGCTGCTGCTTACCAAGCGGGAGACGCGGTTCGATTCCCGGTACCGACATGGGGATTTGCTACCTCTGGGAGACCTGGTCCGTAGTGTACTCAGCCTCTTTAGGTCCCTGAGGGGCCAATTGACGAGCTAATTGATTAAGTATCGGCACCTAGTCGCGAAGAGCGCAGGAAGGATCGGAGCGCTGACCACGCCCCACCCTTCGGTACTACACCCCACTCATGATGCCTGTAGTGGGCAGAGGTGGGGGCCATAGCAGCCTGGGGCCCCTAAGGGCTGTTGCGCTGGGGTTTTGTTTTCGTTATTCCTGCTTCTCACTGCAAAATACTCAAAGGACGTTGAAACAGCGATCTCCTCTTGTATATGTATTAATATACAACACCAACCTTGGAATTAACTCTGGATAACACATTCCATGTGATTTTGTATGTAATTAGTTTAACAAAACTGAGTGCCTTGTACATTAAAATGCCAGAATGCCGTTTTATTTACTTTTATTTGTGTGAAAGGGAGTTTCAACGTGGAAAGTTTTGCCCATAAAAAAACGCGAATTTACATAGGCCAGTTGGGCGTGTGTCAGCAAGAATTTAAATGCCCAACCCTTGCGCCGGACATTTAAAATGGCTGCCAGTGGCCACATCTCAAAAAAATTAAAAAATTACATCAGTAATTAAAGGCCTTTCGCAAAAATAAATAATATAAATACATTTTTTAAAAAAACTTGGATTTTTGGGCGATTTTAGGGAAAATTCAGTCTCATTGTCCTTCAACTATAATGTTAAGAAAGGCTAGGCGAATATTCATGGATGTAATTTGCTTGAAATCGATAGAGATTGGAGAACCTGTTATGAACACAGGGAGAAACCTTAAAACACGGAATCTGTTTATAACTACAGCATACAAATGCGACATTTATTTCCTGCTCATTGTATAACTGCATATAGTTGCATTGCATTTTTCATGCAGTAACATTTTGTCTGCCTCATGGTTTACCAGTTACAGAAAAGTTCTAAAGGAAATTCATTCAATTTGAGGAAAAAAAAGTCTTGCTATTCATTTTTTAAAAAATAGTTCTCATGATTTTAATTACAAAATACTGTGTTTAAGATATATGAATGACTAATTACATATTTGGGGAATTTTCTTAAAATCTTCACTTGGCGTGCTGTAACGAGCAATTTGGCATTTATCTGATTTCGATTTTGAGATAGAGCAGTGATGTATACAACCACCACTTTCCCCCGGGGAGATATTAAGCTTAACAGGAGGGAGAGAATGTTAATGATATATACATTTACAAATAGATATGAATTTCTCGGGGGGGGGGGGGCGACTTTTCATTCCCGGGAGAGGTCTCCCCCCCCCCCCCCCGCCACACCCTGAATTCATCACTGAGGCAGAGAAAGCAAATTTCATTGATGCCTGTTAGAGCACGTAGTTGTACATAATGCTGATTGGATATGCTACCATTTTCCAATAATAAAATTAACGATTGTCAAATCAAATTTTATCATCACTTCCAAAATAATACAAACAACCAAGGAATGTGCATATTAAAAATTAGTTTGATGTTTAACCACGCTGTCAGCGTCGCCGGTGTGCCGGAATTTCGTCCCGCAGAGGTTCTTTTACATGCCATTAGATTTACTGACATGGAGCTGTCGTTTTTTAGCACACCAATAAAACACGAAAGCAAAATAAATGGAAGAAAGAGCTTCGACTATTATAAGTGGCTTAAATATACTATTATTTTAGTACACGAGCGCCTAAGCGTGTCAGATGAATCACGTTTTATCTTATCCTAATATTAACTGAAATTATCTTATAATTTTACTAATATCAACATTATCATTTCCTTTTTATCCACGGTTATGGAATCGTCTGTTGTGAAGTATACTTCATTGTCAGGAGGAGTAAAGCTCAGTTACAATAATTGTAAAATTACTGTTATGGCTCACAGTAAGATAGAGGAATATATTTAATGAAACTATAATTTGTTTAATTTTTTCTGTGTTTATTAAATAAAGTTACAATGAAATAACGCTTACGCGCTCGTGTACTAGACCCATCACTCACAAATAATAGTCTATTTAAACCGCTCATAAACCAAAAATGAATATTTCATGGTGAAATAAAACAGTTTCCTAGGATACATGAAATGTAATAAAGGTAATTTTTAAAAGTGCTTTTATAGGAAGTTGAATGAGTAGCTAACACAATCTTCATGACATATCAGTTCTGTTCTGTCCCACAAATGTGAAAGTGTAATGGTGCACAGCGGAGAAAGTAGACACAGTCAGTCGTATCTCTGTCTCACATCTTCCAACGCCTTCTGAGAGCGATAAGTTGAAGCACTTAACATACCCATTCAGGCACCGCATCTGCATCCATGTACGAGAATGAGGTTGTAAGGAAGTGTTTGATATCAACAACTCCAGCGTTTTCTGACAAAGATTACAGCTACACTTTCAACACATCCCAGCATAGCACATAAGAGCATGTTTTTAGGAGGCCAAGCTTTGTTGATAAGCCTAGAGTCGAAAAACATGACGAAAAGCTTTTTCGAAATTAATTCCAGCATCTTTAAAGGTCAGATACAAAGATTTTCTCGAAATTTACCCCGTCCCGAACTACTGGAATGAATTGTGAGATTTGGTAAAATCATTAAAATACCTATCTTAAATACCCTACGAATAGCCTGCGAAGTCCTCTTTAAAGGACTGAATAATTTCACATCATTGGGACTGCATATGAAATTAGGAAAATATTTGTTGCAGAAGTCATTAACTGCATCAAATAACTATTTTCATAGAACTTGCCATTTTCGAGCTATACCGTTATATTCTTACATTTTCCAATATTGAAGTGTGCCATATAATGAAACATTAGAAGATTAGTTCTTCTATCTATTCCTTCGCTCGTGTATGCTTAATAAAACAAGGCGGAACATTTTCTACTTGCATATAAGTAGTTTAATTTCAAATAATTTATTTGCAAACATGTTTATCGTGAATAACTCTCGTATGGAAGCACTACGTTTAAACTGTATAGGTAATATAAAATAGATCGTCTCCTTGGCACGATCTGCCGCTTACCAAGTGGGGTATCCGGGTTCGATTAACGGTACCGGCTTTGAGATTTGCTCAGGATGCATTCAGCTTCATTAGGTCCAAGAAGTTTCAATTGAGGAACTACCTGATTGCGAAGACCGCACATTCCGGCCGGAAGGGACCAACGTCGCAGAACACGTCCCAGCCTCCAGTGCTGTACCCCATTCATGACGCCTGTGGTGGGCAGAAGTGAGGGACGTGGCGACAGGGCGGTAGGCTGTTGCGCCCCGGGGTTACGTAATATATAACGCATGCAGGTGAGTTTGAAATGCCAGAGAAAGTCAGGTGAGTGTTGCATATCATATACTGTGTAAAAAAGGTAATAAGAAATAACTCAACAATCTTTGGTATGTAAAACGTGGGCTGCAGAGCAAACAGCACACAAATTTTAACTTTTTATGGTCCTTTGCCCCTCAGGTACAAATGTACAAAGAGTATGTGTTCAAATATGCACGGTCAAAATACCTGGGAGTTGCCCGATTTATGCATTTTCAGAATGAATGATGGAGAAACTCCTATTTATGCATATCATTGCCTCTAACCAAAATTTAAACTGTTGTTGTTGTTGTAATGTTTAACACCCGCTTTTACTACTATGGCACCGCAGGCGGTGATACTGATGACACATGGAATGAAGATGGAGCACCGGTGGAATGAGATGGCGCTTCGTCCACCACGAATACCACATGCGGGTCCCTGGGATCGAACCGGGCCGCCTAGGTGGTAGGCGAGCGCGCTAACCGTTCGGCCACGGCGCCGCCCAAAATTTAAACTCGAGCCCTGAGAAATTATTATTGGAGATATACGCCACCCGGTTATAAATTTACATTCGGCAACTAAAGCACCGGACATAACTGGGCTAAACATCAGTTTCTCAAATCTTCAATTGTTCAAATGTCTGATAGGTCGCATTTATAATCTGCCCTCTTCGACTGAGAACCATTTTAAAGATGTATATGAATGTACATTTAACTTCTTTTTACAGAATATACTTGTGGATTCATAGCGACAAATTCGCATACCTACGTGTCAAGGTGTCGAACAGCTTCTGCTTGTTCGACGACGCTTACAAGTAAATAGTGAGGTCAAACACGAAGACAGGAATGCTCGTGTTACTAAATTGACACTATTATCTTCAACAATTTAGTACAAGCGTTATAAGCAGGGCCTGAATGTTTAGGTCTTTTTTACGTTTCACCTTTTCTGCATCCTTAAAATAGGCTCTTCTAGGGTTGTAAATCATTGTTGTTACCATACCGTACACAAAATTTAAAGGTGGGTGGCAGGCGGAGCGGGTCATCACAACATTCAATCAGAGGCTTGTCACGCCTTGCGGTGTTGTATAGTTAAGCACGCTGCAAAATCACGCTGTACAAGTAGTGATACAGATGTAATTGGCGTCCATAAAATTGATTTGGGCAACAGCAAAGAGAATAATCAGATTATGAGGTGGTCAGCAATCATCCGCCATTAAATTTGTGTCTCTCATAATACCAATAATTTTATATTTTTATTTTGGGCTACATGCCTATGATTTAGGTTTTTACAAGGTGAATGAATGTTAACACCAATAATATTTCCGTTTTTCTTACTTTAATAACATTTCTTTACAACTATTTCACAAAAGTACCCTTATCAATAACCACCATAAAGTGCGAATATGTTTACTGTTTCTTCTGTTTGTACTTGTTAACCCAGATGATAACTATAAGCATAACGAAATAATTGTCTCACATGAACCATTTCCTCCTATTACTTTCTGTTTTTTTTATTTCAGAAGATATATTTAAAGGTACATATTTAACAAAACTTTATCCTATCAGAAAATATTTACAAGAAAATACACTCGCAATAGATTTTGTTTCTCTTATTTAGGGGAGGGGGTGGTGGTACATTAGATAACTACACACAGAGATCCAAATACATGTGAACCGCTATGCGGTGTTTTTTCCACTGCGAACGGAAATACGATAACAGCAGCTGATATACACAAGGTCACGAGCATCACTTGTTTTTCTCTGCTCTGCTCACAATCAGTATTGAGTTAACGCGATATCCTGCGGCTGCATTATTACCAGTATGCTTTATTATTTAGTCCTGTACTTAGTCACAAAGTGTATTATGGCTCAGCATTTGTTTTCTACTGCACAGCGTGTATATATTATGATTTGTTTTCGAATCAACAGTTGTCGCCCGTGAATATAATTTTGCGCCCTTTTTTTAGAGAATTAATTGACAGGGAGCATGATTTTGTCTTTTATCAAAAAGACTGCAACAGCCTATACAGTCAACCTTTCGAATGAGAACAATTGAACGTGTGTTTCAAGACATAATTATCAGTAGAAATTTGTGGGCCCCTCGGTCCCCCGACCTAACTTCTTGCGTAACCTGTGGTGTAACTTGAAGCATAAAGTGCAAAAGACAAACCCACACACCCTGGAATAATTAAAACAAAATATCCGTCAGGAAATCAGCATTTCTCAACGTGAACTACGGCGAGTGATGGATAATTTCCTAAAGAAGCGCCAAAAATGTATACACAACGACGGTGGGCAGTTTCAGCATCTGCTAAAATTATATTTGTAAGTAAAGCCTTTAAAAGTAGTTTTAAAAATGCTGTATAGTTTCATCCTGTTCTATGACAGTGGCAGTCGGCGACGAGCGCAGAGGACGCGTACAGACAAAACACAGCGCATCCGGTTCATAGTCCTTTGGATCACCCGTTACAATCCCAAATGTTATACCACGAATGATTTATTCGTGTGGCGAATTGTATATTGTAGAAAAGGTTTTCTCTTCAGAAATGACGTCATAGATGCAAATGCTGGAGGTTCTAGGCGTAATTTTCCTGTATGTACTTCTCCCTGCGGTACTAACAAAACAGCTTTATGTCTTTAAAGTCAGGATTCCGTTTGATAATTATTCTTTGCTGCTTCGAAGAACATACAGCTCCCATTGTCCGGATGTTTCTTTTGTGAAAACATTGCCAATTATATTCAAAGACTGTCTGAATGGCAGGGTTGCGGTTTCCGAGAAAGAGAATAGCTTTTGTTATATTATATGTATTATATTCCTTGATATAGGGGAAGAAAAATAAGTGGGGGCCCCGGATATCATCTGAAGAACTGAAAACGGCGATACAGGACATTTTAGTTCACAGCCCCATATTTAAGCATTTTAGATACTATGAAATTCGTATCATATATGTCTAGCACGTGTAAAACATATTAACATATTAAAAAATGATTCATTAAATTAGAAAAAAGAAAAGAAAGGAAAAAAGGTTAAAACCTAAATTTCCAGATGCTAGGAATGAAGTAGACAGTCACCTGTCTTTAAAAGATTATTTCTTACAAAATTTTGCTACTATTTCCTAAAAGTTAGCCTCATACTGCCAAAGCAACGTAAATGTTTACAGCACTTTATAGTTTCTGCAGAGTGAAATATTAGATATTGCTCACTTTGTCTTTTCATTTTATGTAATATTACAGCTGTCGCAAAATTTAATGGCGGGCGGCTCGGTACTAAAGCCAATCATGGGCTTGTCATGCGTTGCTGTGTTGCATAGTTAAACACACTGTGAAATAATGCTGCAAAGTAGGCGATATAAATATCATTTGCACCCACAACATTTATTTGCAAAACAGAAAAAAGAATAGTAACCGTCTGCTATCAGCCGCCATTAAATATTGCGATAAATTGATGTGATAAACTCATGAAAAACAAACAAGAAAATAATATTAGAAGATGGTATATAAAAGCCTACTTAAACGTTGGAAGATAATTTTATTAAGCTTGAAATGTGTCACTATTCTACATTTATCCTTGATTTGAGCAATACGGTTATTTTCCAAAAAGTAAATTATTAATAGTGGATATACCTACTCTCGCGCCGAAGGATGATGCCACAACAATTTACAAGATCCCACAAAGCTACCAAGAAGTTCTTTCCATTATTCCATGACAGACTGAAAATAAACATACTTTCAACAGCAAACTTCAGTGCAATAGTTGCTGGACGCGGAAAAACTAGAAGCTAGCATCAGACTTAAAATTATAGGTTGTCCCGAATGCCTGTCTAATGGTGGGGACCAAACAATAGATCACCATCTGTAGATATGCCAAAAGTTCAGACAACAACGTACTGTATGTTCACCAGCTCATGGTCTTAGGGGAATGAGGGGGAGAGGAGAGACATTTCATGTAGTGTAAACCAAGTTTTGTAAACTTCCGCGTAAACGTTGTTCTGCTGTTTGCGTTGCCAACTGAACTCCAACTAATTCGCCCTGAGTTTACTCGCTGTTAGTTTCTGTTAATTTCAGTTGTAAAATCGTATGAGTCACTAATTTTATGTGGGAAGTAAAGAAAACAAGGAATGTACAAGCAGATTAGCCCCTGTGTAGGAGTGCTGTGAAATCTGCTACGATGTTGAGGTTGCAGAACAAAGGGGTTCAGAGTGACAATTCTATGCGTAACACAGATTATCTCTGATGATTGAAACAAGCAACTGTAAAGAGGTTCTTAAAGTGGATGCATTTTTGGTTTTATTGGGCCGCAGTGTCGTTTACTTGCCCCCATACATGTGTGATCTCAATCCCATAGAACTAGCTTGAGCCAGAGTAACCTGGATACTTACAGAAACCTAACAGGTGACTTATTCTTAGAGGAATTGCACGACATAACGCTCGAGAAAATATCACTCGAGACCTAAACAAACTGGCAGGGTTTTTGAAAAACGTAGACCAGGTAAAAAATGATCAGTGAAAGACGGAGTAGTTGAAAACATCGTTTACGTTTTATAAGCTAAATTATACTCCATGAGCTGAAAATAACATACAAGTTCCCTATTTTGTGCGAGTTCTCCGCTTTAATCTAGCGTGAATGCTCATTTCAAGGTTGGCACCGTTATCGCAAGCGCAATTAGAAACACGACTTCTGCTTCAGATATCGCTATTTACTTGGAATTTTTTAGTGACGTACTGGCTGGCTGCACTCGTACCAACGACCATGAGCAGATGAACAAACTCTAGAAGTTTTAAACGGGAAATCAATGTGGCAGTAACTGGCCCAATAAACTACAGTATTATCAAGAAATACTTAAAGTCGTTTATGAGCTTTGTCAATAATGTACATTTTTATGAATTGTAAAACCACAACTGAACTTGAAAAACTGTTATAAAGTAAATGTTTATATTAGTTATGCTAATATTTATGTTAAAGTATTATACAGTGGTGTATGCTTGGATTGTGACTTGGGCTATCACTAGGCCTACCAGATTCGGACTATATTCACAGATTGGGGAAGGATAAGGACTGTATCACTCAATCTATTCAATACATTTCTATTTTCTTTAGTCTTTTCATTATGCAAGCGGCCAACTACTTTTTTCTGATAGTTAAATGAATGGACTGTTCGTTAAAGTTTCAAAACTAAACATTTTATATGCGCTGTTGATCTCTTATGTTTGTCCACAGATGGGATTACGTAAATACGTTAAATTTGCAAAACTCGTCGTATTCCAGGGTGTTTTCTCGGTTGCAAACAACCAGCATATATATATAATTAATATAATAATATAATAATATAATTAATAATAACAATAATAATACAGCTGTTGAGGACCGTAACAATCGCACAATTAACAATGCTTTGTTTCAACTCCACGTGCCATGGTTATGCAGTCAGTCGTGTTCATACGACACATTTCGGAGAAGCTCGGATGCGTATAGCGACACGGGCTTCCGAAGCCTTGGCGTGCTTATTCCTGCATTCTGCCACCTCACCTCTCTCTTCCCGCATCGTATTGAAAGCTGCGGCAGCAAGCATCCGAAGCCCTACTCTCCCCTCTGTTCAATGGTAGAGAACGAGACGTATTCCAGCCTATGCGCTAATTCTTTATGAAGGAAACTGACTAGTGTTGCAATTATTATTAATTTCTAGATTACTTTAGATACGGGCTTCGGTCATAGCTTTGATAACCCACGATATACGTCACTGGTATTATGTGTAAATATTTATGTAATTTATTATGTTAACTATAATATTTACGTTAAAGAATGAATGTATAAATAATGTAATATTACTCAATGTAATGGGGCATGATGTTGAAGTAAAAAAAAAAAAAATACTCTAGTATCAACAACAGGTTAGGCCTAGGCTATCGTAGGTAACTCAGCTACCTTGTAACGCACTAAGAGTCAAATGATTCTATAAAATAACTTAGTTTGAAGTAAAAATGATTGTTTATCTTTGCCTCTGAGACGCAAGCTTTAAATGAGTAACTTGCCTCTATACTACAGCAAGCGTTTCTAAGGAGTCAGGATGATTAATATTTGCCAGACGAAATTTCCTGTTGATGTAATCTTCAGAGAGCAAGGACGCCGGTCCGCGTCCACTTCAAATGCAGACACACAAGAGGCATTATGAGGCTACATTACTCTCCATCAAAAGAAAACACTGTCTTTGTTCTTAGCTTTTGTAACTTCTACTGCAGTAGCGATATCAAACTATTACAATGAAATGAAACTGCCGCTCAGCGAACAATGGCGTTCTGAATAACCAGGCAGAATGCAAACGGGCTCTGATGATACCTACTTTATCACTAAATGAAGCTGCAAATTACGTCTGTTGCTCTTGATCCAATTTGAGGGCAAAATTCTTTGTCAAGTACGTCATTAAATCTTTTGGTAAACCAGTAAATGAAAGGAAATCTGTTTTACCTCTCGAAAAGGTTAGGCGCTCCTGCTGATTCCTAGGTCGTGGGTTCAACCCTGCCCAAACCGGACCTTTTAAAGTTGCTTAAAAGCAAGGGCCCCATGTCAGTAGATTTATTGGCATGTAAAACAATTCCTGTGGGACGAAATTCCGATATACCGGCAGCCCTAATGTGATCTTGGCAATTGCTAGCGTCGTTAACAAAATAAAATAGCAATGGCTACCCTTCAGCATCTCTATACTGCATCCTATGGGCCAGGGCCATCCGCTGGGGAGATCAATGCGGGAATTGCACCACCAGAAACATTCTTTTTGGAGGGCGGAATTCAGAATTTGGGGGAATGCGAACATATTGAAGTAAATTAATACATGTAATATTAACACATTTCTTACAGTTTTAACCGAGTACTGTGTTTGCTAAAAATGCTTCTTTTAGGTTCAGAGGGTCCCAAAATATGTATTTACGGTAAAATCGATATTGAACTTTTGCAATCCTTCCCCTACTTCAGGTACGTAGTAGAGAAAGTAAAAAGTAATTTGAAGTACACTTCATACTGTATGGTGCAATGTGACATATGAAATGATACTTTTTGGAATTTAAAACTAAAACATTACGGGTACGTATGTAGATGCTCAAAACGTCTAATATTATTACACTTACTATATTGGTTCATTTAGACAGATACATTGAAATACCAAATACACCAAATACACCAAATATTTTATTTTTAATTTTTCTTTATTGATTTAAACTTTAGTTACTTAAGCTTTTATTATATATCGATATCACAATAGCTATTTAAGTATCTACAAAACAGCCCCTTAGCAGAGTTTTTCAGCGGCGTAAAAAAGGAACTAAATAGTTTATAGTTTTATACTAAGCTGTCAGAAACATAGCGGGAGGGGCGAGTTGATTGTTTATTGGGGGGCTGCGCTATATCCTTGAGGGGGGAGGGGCACCGCTGCTACGGATCTCTGCACATATACATACTTTCCCCCAAATGTTCACTGGTACGTTTTCCTACTTATGTATACTTTCATTACGTATAAAGTGCCTGGTAGCTAACTCTCCTTTCGAGTTTTGTTATATATTTCAGTTGGTTTGAAAAATATGTAGTGTGTATCTTGAATATAAAGAGTTTCGCTTCCTCTTTAACTTATATTAAACACTAAAGATTCACTAGTTCTACCAAGTTTTCAAATTCTCTCATATCAAAAATACACTAGGCCGCTGTATATTTACTGTCAAATAGATTTGAATTCTCATTCCGGATTGAATACTGCATGGAAACGCGAACTGAATCGTTGTATCGCATAGAAGTGGGATCAGATCGAAACTGTTGCATGGAACAAATTTTTATCTGCCACAGATGTCAACTTCTACTGTACTGTACTCGCAACATGCAGCATGTTATTCATTTTTTCTTAGCGAAAGTGCTGTAATAAAACATAAGAAAGTCACAGAATCTTCAGCATATCACCGAGTGCAAGCTCTTCAACCGATGGTGACAGCACTACAAAATAACCAGTGAACTTCAACACTTAACACATCAACCGATTGCCTCAAGTTAATTCGGATCTTGAAAAGTATAAATATATGTATAACAATATATAATGTTATGTTTTAATTCCAGTTTTAAATGTATAACAACATATGTTACCTTCTAGTTTCAATGTTAGAAAAGTATAACAATATATAATATTATCTGCTAATTTCAATGTTAAATGTACAAATAACTGTAAAGCCGCGATATGACTTATAAAATAAAATAAAAAAAAATAAAAAATGAAAAAGTCACTTTCATTGTTTCTACAATCTCGCAATATACCCTAAAAACATTTGCTAACCTCAAAACCTACTTAAAGCAGGCAGAAAACATTTTTACAGCTTCGCCAACATAAACCAGGTGACCGGCATTATAGCTTGAATTATTTATGCTTGAGCCTTGCGTAATTAAACCGATTTTGTTTACGGACTGAATTCAACATGGAAACGCGGAAATGGGAATGGACTCAAATAGAGTTCAATTGCGCATGGAAACGTAGTAAATAAAACATACAACAGAAAGCCACTTTTATTGTTTCTATAATCTCGCAATACATTCTTCTAACCTCAAAACCTACTTAAAATACCAGAAAGCATATTTTATAAATCATATCATAATCATATTTTATAAATCATGTGAGCAACATAAAAGTTTATGCTTGAGGCTCGCGTATCCAAATCGACTTCAACACAGATTGAATTTAACATGGAAACGCGGATCGCACTGAGAATGGGACTCAATATATTTGAATTCCCCATGAAAATGTAGTAACTCATGGGCGGGTCATACATTACTAAAGCGAATCAAAACGTTTCAACGGTTAAACACTGGCAATCACACATTTTTCTCTGCATCAGACGCACGTTTGTTTTAGGGTAACGCAATACGGTACTTGGGTAAAAGAAAGAAGAGGATACGTTTGAACGTAAGCTTAGGCGACACACCTTCTCAGGTTCATACCGCAAGAGAATCCGCGGCAAGTGTACAATCACGTCACCCACACTTTGTGCTCGACGTTGGAATGAACAGAGGCTTATGGCACATGGACGCGTTATGCAGAATCTTCCAAACTGTTACACTTGGTAATGTAATTAAACTGCAAAGCAAACCCCATTCCCACCTATCTCTGAAAGTAAACACATAGCTATAAACACTTACACAGGCAGCTATTCCAGCAGACGGGCACTACACACTAAAGCACTGCACTAACAACTGATGTACGTAGGTACTAGTGTAAAACACTGCGGGCTGCTCAAGGCCTGCTATCGAGGAAGTGGGCGAGTACAGCGCTTCCTTTCTCTCGCAACCACACTCACTTTCTGTTTTTAGACTGCTTGCAATATGCTGTTGCTACTACTGCTGCTTCAACGTTTACTGTCAGCGGTGCGTGTCACTTTTAACGCTGTACACACAGGGAATCCCTTGTTTGTTTTATACTGTCTACATTCGGAAGCTGGACATCTCTCCAATGTATGCATGCTTTATTAGCTTCTCTGGGTGACTTCCATTGACGTTTTTATTAGGAAGGTGGGTAGAACATGCCTAAGCGCACATACCCCCGCCAACTATCTTTTTTACTTTCTCTACTACGTATAGTATTGTATTCCACCCAAAAATTCGATGCTCGATTTCACCGGAATTATATTTTAGAGGCTCCTGAATACAAAACAAGCATTTTTAGAAAAAGGTGTGTGTGTGTGTGTGTGTGTGTGTGTGTGTGTGTGTGTGTGTGTGTGTGTGTGTGCGTGCGCGCGCGCGCGTGTGTCAGCCTGTGGACAGCATAACTCAAAAACGAAAAGTCGGATAAAAACCAAAGTTGGTATTCAAGTTTAATGTCATTCAAGGATGCGACATGAAGATCTTGAAGAAAATTCCTCCACCCTGAACTACCCTTTCCATGGAAAGTTTTTCGAAAATTTTGATTTTCTTAAAAATGGCTCTAACGATTTTGATTAAAATGTGTTTGAGATATTTTTATGGCAAATGAGGTGTAGGTATATCTTGAATTTTCTGGCTAGAGCCCATGCAGTCCCATTTACTCAGGGTGACTTTTGCATAACTGGTAGATTGTAAGAGATAGATAAAATCTTACTCTACAAAAATGTAGATCTTGCTAAAACACAATTTAGGTCTTTTTTGTGTAGAATGAACCATTTCGTAGATTTTCCTTGTTATTTGTGTGAGTTTTGGAGAACTTATACTTCTGTCAAATGGAACATTGTCATGCACCTTTTTATATGTTAACTGTTCAAAGAGAACAGAATTTAAAAGCTTTAAAAGATTTGACTATCCCTCAAAGTCTATTGTATTGCCATATTCTCCTTGTACCCACAAGATAATAAGTTAATTTCTGCAAATGTTTATCTCAACTAATACAAAGAAGCTATAGGAATAAGAGTTTGTAAGAATGCTTAGTACAAGAGGAGAGAAAGTCATGTGAGTGCAACACCTTATCCAGCACCTGTGAATCGTTCAACCCAAAAGTTCAATTAGAAATACACTTTAGGTAGCTCCCAGAATCAAAAACAAGCATTTTTAGAGAAGCTCCATGTGAATAGTATAACTCAAAAGCGAAAAGTAGGAGGTGCTGTATTTGACACAAGAGTTTAGCTATGAGCTTGTGTTTGTCACAAGTGAACTTGAGATTGCGCTGTATTGTTTTTTCATAACGCGCTGACGGTTCACACAATGCTTCAAAAGCAACTTACCCTTTCTTTCCCGGCACAATAAATATTACACGATAGAGAATCACTAATACATTATACTACCGCATAAAATAACTATCATACTTTGAATAATATCACCATGAATTATGTTTATTGGAGACTCAATAAACCACACGATATAATATTGTAGCAGCACTGGTGTTGCTTACAGCCCAACTGCATTGTAGACGATAATTTTGAATTGCTGCTGTTGCTCTGTTTACATCTTACCGAGAAGTTCCCCACTCCACACCACGATTGCACGTTCAAGGACGACAGTCCCCTGATTCAATGATAGTAGAGATATGACAAAGCAACTTAGCATATCGACCTATGGGACATCAGCACGTGCAATCGAGTCCCCTCCTCTCTGCAGGCTTGCACATTCCTAAGGCTACGAATTCGGAGACCGCCGTCGATCTGAAGTACTACGGTTTACCCTGAAGGTGAAATGGAGGGGCATTTCATTTTCTCAAAAATGACAACGATTTCGATTAAAATGCCACATGTTTAAGGGCCCCCCCCCCCCCGGAATGATACAGGACCGAGGGGGGGGGGGGGACAGGAGCTAAGCGAGCCACCGAAGGAGTGTTTTTAACTGGGGAAATGTAGGGACCCTGGTACCTGTTCTCTCGTGGCAACATTCCGGCCGCCTTTAGGATTCATTCGCCTCATCCATTCTCTTGGGGGACGGAGTGCTTCGTCAGAAGCATAGGCACATTAGATCGCCTTTCGGTCGAGGTGCTAAGTCCTCCGCAAGCTTATTGCAGTTGAAATGTTTATTTTTAATTTTCTAGCTATAGGCCATGCAGTTCTGTTTACTCCTGATTACTTGTGCATAACTGGTAAACCTCCCATTTGAGAACGCACATTTATTTATTCCACTTACCGTAAACTTGGTAATGCGAATGAGGTAACAACACCGGGACACTTACCTGAAAAGCAGAGAAACCACACATTACAACATGATTTAAATAAATTCTCTTAGCTTAAACTAAACAATAAATTGTACTTCAACTGTAGTATATAAATGGCCGTAGCTTTTAGATTCTAAATGCTAATTTGCTTTGAATGTCTAGATAGATACAAACATCCGCGGTATACAACCGTTGTTATTCTTTAGAATGAACCGAAGATAAACTCCTGTATAAGTATTAATATGAAAAACTAGCTTCTTCTTCTTCTTTTCCTTTTTTATATTTATTTTTTATTTTATTTTTTGGAGCGGTGATACAACTATGACAGGAATGTGACATATCTGTGCTCCCTAGGCAATAAAACAGCCGTCTCACTCTGATAGTAATTTAAATACGAACTCCAATAATTATAACAATGTTGACATGAGTATTAGAAAATAACATATATTTGATCTAAGCAGTTTTACGTACTCTCCCCAAGTTGCCATTAAGTCATTGTTATCTGCTTCGCTCAATGGGTGAATGTTTGGGTCACTTTATATATTTGCCCTTTTGTGTGTGTGTGTGTGTGTGTGTGTGTGTGTGTGTGTGTGTGTGTGTGTGTGTGTGTGTTTGTGTGCAATTCCGTGCAAGAAAGAAATCTGCAATTTGGCACATAGAACGCCACTTAGACCTGGTTTCAGAAGGCTAGTCCGTTCAAGTCGTGCAAACACCGTGATCTCAATTTCAGCATTCAATAACGATCACCGCGATTATCTAGAATAGTGGCCCACTTCACCCGGTATCACCGTAAATAAGTATCCCTTTGTGCGTTAAAACAGTTGCAGAGCGCCACGGGGCAATTCTGGCCATAGAGAGGCCAGTGGCGTGTTCTCCCTCTCAGCGAAGACGTGAGATGACAGGCAGTTGAACATTAGCGCGTTTAGTCCGTGATAATAGAGAATAACAGTATAAACAGCCCAAAAGGTCTCACTTTACTTACAAGATTTTTATTTCCCAGGG
Source organism: Tenodera sinensis (assembly GCA_030765045.1). Taxonomy (NCBI): domain Eukaryota; kingdom Metazoa; phylum Arthropoda; class Insecta; order Mantodea; family Mantidae; genus Tenodera; species Tenodera sinensis. The sequence continues at coordinate 82,028,512 of CM060963.1, forward strand.
AATAAACTCATTCCTGTATATGCTGCTATTGTGTAACATTACGAATAACTGGCTGTAAAGTTATTCATTATAATAATAATAATAATAATAATAATAATAATAATAATAATAATAATAATAATAATAATAATAATAATAATAATAATAATGATATTATTATTATTATTATTATTATTATTATTATTATTATTATTATTATTATTATTATTATTATTATTATTATTATTATTATTATTATTATGTATTGTTTTTATTTTTGTTTGTAGTTACTGTTACTATTATTATTACTATAGTACCTGGGCGACGGAGCTTCCCTCGGTTTTTCTTTTCCTTTTTTAAGTCCTGTTTTTCTTGGGAAAAGATACTTATTTGGTAAAACTTGAAAAGCAAAATGTTAACTAAATATAAAGTTTCATCCTAATTGTTGGAGCCATTTCCGTGACGATACCTTTAATATCATGGCTTGTTTGTTGAAACTGGCCCATTAAAATAGACATTATGGCCAAAATAAGATGTAGACTAATTGTGATAGTTACGCGTAGACGAAGATAGCTAAGTCAATTTTCTTTAGATTTTCTGAAAGCTGTTGACAAGACCTTTAATATCCTGGCTTGTTTGTTGAAATTGGCCCATTAGCAGAGAAATTGTGGCCAAAATAAGGTTTAGAGTAACTGTGACTGTTACGCGTAACAGTCTGAGCCATCCCGCCTTGTATAAACAAGATAAAGAAAGAATGTTATATTTTATGCAACGTTACACGCAATAAGAAACGAACAAATGCCAATGAAACATTACATACCCTCATGCTTGCACTTTACAATCTGTAATTCGTAATATTAGATAATAGCAGCATATACAGGAGTTTATTCCCTGGAAAACAAAGATCCTGCAAGTAAAGTGAGACCTTTTCGGTTGTTTATTACAATTATTCTTTATTATCACGGACTAAACACGCTAGTTCAACCGCCTCTCATCTCAGGTCTTCGCTGAGAGGCCCAACAGGCCACTGGCCTCTCTGGCTAGAAGCGCCCCTGGCGCTCTGCAACTGTTTTAACACACAAAGGGATACCTACTCACGGCAATGCCGGGCGAAGTGGGCCACCCGGTATATACAAGCAGTGATACACTGACAGGGAGCGATTATAACCGCAGTTGATCCAGCACGCGACACAATTATGTAATCTATGTATGGTGCTATGGAAGATGAAATGATACAAGGGGATCAAGTGAATTTTATGACTTATTTTCAATGTACATGGGTCTCCCTCGAATCTTCCTGATTTCCATTGATTTGCAAATTAAAACCAAAAATACTATGACAATTTTATGAATTTTATTGAAAAGTAAAACACATATATTTTCTTGAAAATAATCAGTAGGTTTCTATGTGCGCTCCTTTGGTTGCACGCAGAATATGTAAACAATATTCAACTTCAGTCCAGGTTCGCTCCAGCACATCTGGTACTTTGGTAGCGTACACAATGTCCTTTACATAACCCCATAGAAAAAAGTGGATTTTATGACTTATTTTCAATGTACATATAACTTTTACTTCAGTATACTGTGTGCATGAGTCCTGAAAACCTCGCATCTTTTATGGCATTTTATTTTGCCGTTTATTAGTCCTTTTACATAAAAGCTTTATGTAATCTAATAAATCTTGTTTGATTCCTTTTTGTTTGTAATTTACTCCTTAAAATATTTTTAAGATTTCGTTTTTAGCTTCCGGAGGAAAATGTTTAAGATATACCAATGAAATAAATAACTAACCCATTCACATACAAAATTAGATCCTCTATTTTCCAAAGCTTGTCAACGTGGGAAGGGAAGTTTTTACATTCATTTAAACCAAATGCAGATATCATTATTTGAAACAGATTTTGTGACTGCCTTTTTTTCCTATGACCATTTTGTGCGGAGATAAAATAAGTTTTTCAAGACCATAAAACATTCTGGGAACGTTGTAGAGGTTGCTGACCAAGCCATCCTCGTGGTCTTAGGATAACTTGCTAGCCTCTGGTTCCTGAAGTCGCGAGTTCAAGCCGGGCTGAGGGCGATGAATTTTTTCGGGCGTAAAGATCTTTAGCATGGCTTCCTTCGAAGGGAAGTAAATTCGTTAGTCCCGTGTAGTAAAATTAAGTAAAATAACAAAGAATAACAAACAAACTAATAGAATAGCAATAACAAACAATAAAACTACCAATGATAATACGTGATAATTACCTACACAGAAATAGCAGGGTCGTAACTATACTCAGTTTGTGAACACGTTAGAAAATACGTAAAAAGAAGAACATGAAAATTAATGTTATTGTTTGCATATTTTCTCAACAAACTGGAACAATAGGCCATATCATAAACACATAGGTTCGTCACCTTGAAGCAAGCGTACTTGGTATATTACTACGACAAAATGACAAAATCCAGTCCAGCTACATTTCTGTCACTTTATTTTCCCTCCAAAATTGCATTACAGATACACAGTTCTCTTCCACTGAAGTGCAGTCTACACTCTTTCGTGATATTACAACTCCTGTTTTCTTCTCGTAGCCCTGATTCAGTCACTTCACTGTCTTTTTTCACTTTCTTTGTCTCTCATACACTAACTCCGACGATACAATCACTCGACGCTCGTTGAAATTTCTTCACGATGGGACGACACACGCACAGCTGTCTCTCATTCACTGACACACTGACCGACTCATGTCTGTAACTGTAACTCCCGTTCTGTTTCCTCGCCTCCTTGTATAGCGGGGATGAATTCACACGGACCTTTCTGGACTTACACAAACACGCTGGCGATATCATAGCCAGATCTTTCTCAAAACTTCTGGAAACCCTTTGTGTTCCCTCTTGATTGTTGTTAGTCACGTGAGTGGTATGGGGAAGTTTGACCTTGCACATTTATTTGCTCGCCAGGCTGATATGTGGTGTGAAGTAACCCTATTTTGCTTCTGCTAATAAGCATCTTCAATGAAATGTACACAATTATAGGATTTATGGAATGGAATTGAAGATGAACCTATATCTGAAATGTTTCGCTACGATAAGTTAGGGTAGATGTTCACTTTGTTTTAATTCTGCCTTATAATAGACCCTATTAGTGGAAGGCTACAAGATCAGATGCACGTTTGATCTCAGTTAATATCCGTTACCGCTTGTCTCCGATCCCATTCCCAGCGAGCTATCGCCGCTTAGCAACGATAAATCGATTTATTGCCAATCTCGCTACAACCAATCGCTTTCCCTTAAAAAACGCCACGTCCCTCAGATTAACTGAGTTCCCATACCGAGGAAGGGCTCTAGAAACTTAATCCTACTTGCACAGCATAAAATACTCTGACCTGAGGGTAAAAACAGATAGATGAGTTTTAAATTAAGTGCTCATTCCGTTGGTGAAGGCTTCATGGGTCCTGGATTTGTTTTCCGGTTATGTGTTTGTGACGTAGAGCATTCACCTCAGTCATGAGTGGGAATTTTGGGAATGAAAAATGTACCAAGCACTCTTGTGGTAGATAGGTCCCCTGTGTCTGCATCCAATTATCCTACCAGCCGGTTTCTAGCTGCCTAATGTCAGAATACATTCCTGCCGTGAATATAAAGTAAAACCTTATCTACATAGGGGGATGTCCATTATCAGTAAAATATGTTGCTGCATTATGTAGTGTCCCCGCTCATCCTTATACCCAACCTGATACAAATTTAATTTCCAAGATACTGCTTATCGCAAAGTTTGTCAAATCGTGGCATCCCTGCATATACATCCTCGGTATCTAGCACAATATATTCTGTTGCTACGGCGATGTTCTTGTCTTTTAGCTATGACCAAGGGATCGGTTTCCGGTTGGATCAAAATAACCTGCTAATTATTTGGGTTTTTCTCTATCCCTTACTACGCGGGTGGATTCTACATGATGAGTGTAAAAAATATGTCCAATACAATTATTGTAAATAAAGAACCGTTTCGCTGAAAAAAAAAAAGTGTCAAATATTTGGAGTCATCTAGCTACTTAAGAAATGAATATAATTATTTCACTAACTGTCGCACAAACATTGTGTGAACAATGCCAAGCATGTTAACATGATGTTTCTCTTAGAAATTAAACTAAGCATCATTAAATTGTGATTAAATTCATTCAAATTAGGGTAGAAATGCATTACAGCATTATTCACACAATGCTTGCGCGACAGTTAGCGAAATAATAAAAGTACTTATATCCATTTGTCAAGAAGCTAGATGGCTCCAAATATTTGACACTTTTTTTTTTTTTTTTTTTTTGTTACACTTATCGTGTAAAATCCCTGGTTAACGTATGGCTGAAGCAGTACCTTCCACCTGGTAGGTGGAATCAGTCGGTTACGACCCTGAAAGTTCTGCAAAGGCCTGAAACATAGAAATTACATACATTAAACACAAATAACTCCGAACTTTACCTTCCCAAGGAGACATCCTTCCAGAACGAAACTCTTTTTCTTGACTTGTTCTCCATCCTTCAGCTTTTTTTTTTTTTTAAATCGGTAGGTCTAACTAATTTTAACCACAGAATGGACGTGATTGAAAAGGTTAAATAAATACAACCTCTAACAACGCCACTTTCAAGATCACCCATACTTCGAATATTCAGTGGCAAATTCACTGAAATCCTCCTAAGAAACACTGTTCGCACTTTTAATACACTTACACGTGGTGCATGCATTGCCCCGTATCGTACTGCTTGCTGTAGTGATGTCATGGTAGTAAGCTATGTAATGTGAACCTCAGTACTTCGCCGATGCTGCTTGTAATAGGCAATCGCCCGCATAAGCACGCCATCCGCTTTTTAGCCTAGTAAACGTTTCTTTGAAACATAATTCATCCCCTCTTAGTTCGTGAGGTATTGTTCATTCCTCTGCCATTTAAACGGTACAGTTTTACTTATAGATTAATGTTAATCATTTCATTATTCTACGACGCATGTAATGCATTCATTGCATCCCTGGAGAATCAGGTGTTTTAGATTCTCGAGTTAATTTGCACCTTTATTTTATACATTCCTTTCACATAAGACATGACCAGACAGTTGATAAATTATATTTTGTTTGAAGCCCATTCTTTAATTGCTTAATTTAGTGTTATCCATGTTGTTTGACATTATTATTCCCGTGCAATTCCTCTGATCTTTGCTACGTTTTGTCAGAGAACACTATCATCGAAAACACGTGTTTCTTCTCATGCGGCTTATAACTTCAAACAGCTTACCTATATTTCGTTCATCCCAGTATTTCTTGTTCTTTCTTTTCTCAAATAGTCTGTTATATTTCTTCCTCTTTTTCGTTCCTTTCTTCCCACTGAAGCAAAGTGAAATAGCCGTGAATATAACATATTCTCCCCTAAGTGCAAAATCTTTTTTTCCTGATTACCCTCCCCTTATGTAGGACTTACACCCCCTAGGTCTTACAAGCCGGTGCCTAGGGTCAGACGCAGTTGGGGAGCACAGGAACCTATGGACCTGACGGAGTGAAGACCTGGAAGCGGGTGGTCAGCCAAGCACCAGAGGATATGAAATGCAGGCGAAATCGATGATTGGAAAGGTGATAAAGGAGCAATTTGTGGAATGAGTGGCGGGGGAAGCCGGAGAACCCGGAGAAAACCCGCCCAGATACCGCTTCGTCCACCACGAATACCGCATGCGCGTCCCTGGGATCGAACCCAGGCCGCCTAGGTGATAGGCGAGCGGTCTAACCACTCGGCCACGGCACCGCCCAAGTAAATATCTTGTGATTCCTAAATCTAACAACCATTTTGGTTCCTATGCATCAAATATAAAGTCCAGTGTAACGCAAATAAACGAGACACGTTAAGAAAACTAATGTTTCACTAAGTATGCATATAAATTAATTTTGAACATTTTTTAAAACATTTCGAGTTATATACCTTTTTTTTTCCCCCATAATCACAGAAGAAAATCTCAAAAGTTGTAGAATGAGACTAATGGTTTTGCGCTTTTGGTCATTTAAATCCCAAAAGTGGCATTTAAATGGATTTGCGCTAGTAAGTATGTATGTGCAAATGTCAAAATTTTAAAAACTTGACTTTCTCGTAATCTTATTTACCTACAATTCTGACATTTTAAAATCTTCCTCATGGTGCAATTTTTGTTGAACGATAATACGCGTTGCAAAATCCTTTCCTTTACATTTATGAATGGTTTATGTTATTCTATTTTTCACGCCGCTACTGACGGTATCATCTGCAACATCACGCTCTCAAATCGCCAATTTAAACAAGAAACCTCGTGGTTTCCATGGCAACTTCCCGCTGGCTGTTGTAGCCATTAAGGTTAGAACCACCCTCGCTTCCCTTCGCCTCAAGCTCAACCTTGAGGAGTAACATGTTGCCAAGTTATATTACTTTGTAGGACGTGCTTTCATACTGCTTACTAGACTTCTAATACAACTCTGCGACACCATTTTCTCACTTCCCTGCTATGAGGCAACTGTCAAAGTCGCTTCTTCTTTAAATGTTATTGATCAACGCCAACTAACATGTAAATATTTCTGAAGTTGACCCTTTCTGCATCAAAGACATCATGAATCGGAGGTAAATGCAATAGCAGTGGTGAGGCTTGTTTCAAGGAAATAGAGAACTGCTCAATCAGTATGAAGAGAATTTCGGTCTGCGATCACACAAGAAATGAGCTCTCATCAAATATGGAGGTTCAAAATCGCTGAATATCGCGAAGTATTCTCCCAGGAGATTATTATCAGTCACAGTTATTAAAACCTTATGCTAAATCTCGCGTTTGTTAAATGGATTGTTCATTGGCACCACCCTAGTTTCTATGAAAGTTTAATAACAATGGAAACTAGTGTATGTAGAGTCCTATATACATACACATATATATATATATATATATATATATATATATGCACATGCATTTGTGTAACATTAACGTGATGTTTTCCACAGATACCTGATCTGGTCTATAAATAATTCATATACAGGCTTGCCTTTTCTGTCTACAGAATCTGTCACGAATCTGTCTACGAACAGAATCTGCCTATAGAATCGTGACAGATATTAGCCGAAAATGGGTTTCCGTTAGTATTAGTACGACCTTCTGTAAGTAAAGGCAACACTCAACTGTTCATTATATTCTGCATTCAGTGTATTAGTCCGCGAGTATCAAAAGAACCACCATTTAATGACCGAAGGGGTACTACTTAGGATGTGAAAACTCACAAACCAAAAACAAAACATGCAGCGACAATGGTTAAATATATAAAAATTGTATGTAACCTAAACCGCAGAGCTTAAAGCGTTCTACACTTCTCTTGAAGGTTTCTACATTTAGGACTTGTGCAGAATTTATAGAAAATTAATGCCAATGTACCAAACATCATAAAAATGCAAGCCATTTTTTAAAAAAATCTGATGTGTTGCACTCACATGACTTTCTCTGATCTTGTACTAACCATTCTTACAAACCCTTGTTCCTATATCTTCTTCGTGTTAGTTAAGATACACATTTGTACAAATTATCTTATTGCTTATTTCCTTGTAGGTGCAAGGGGAATATTAGAATACAGAAGGCTTTGTGCGATAGTCAAATATTTTAAAGCTTTGAGATTCTGTATTCTTTGCACACTAAATATATAAAAAACTGAACAACGATTATCTATTTCACGAAAGTTTTACTACACACATAACAAAGAATATCTCCGAAATGGTTCACACTACAATAAAATTTATTGAGACATAAACTGTGTATTTTAGCAAGATCTACATTTTTGTATAGTATGATTTGGTCTATCTCTAACGGTTTACCATTTAAGCAAAAGTCGTCCAGAGTAAATACGCTACAGAGACTATAGCCAGAAAATTCAAGATATACATTCCATTTGGCATAAAAAAATCTCAAACATATGACATTTTAATCAAAATCGTTAGAGCCATTTTCAGGAAAATCAAACTTTTTGAAAAATTTTCCATTAAAGGGTAGTTTAGGGTTGGGCTATTTTCTTCAAAATCTTCGTGTTACATCCTTGAAAGACATTAAACTTAAATACCAACTTTGGTTTTTAAACTACTTTTCGTTTTTGAGTTATGCTGCCCACAGACAGACACACACACGGACCTTTTTCTATAAATGTTTTTTTTTTCTTTGATTCAGGGGGTCTCAAAATATATATTTCCGGTGAAATCTCGACATCGAATTTTTGGGTGGAATACAATACTTCCCCTACTTACCAGTAGAGTGAGTGAGAGTAAGGTTTAAGGGCCCGTCGACAGCTAGGTCATTAGAGCCCCCCTTACCAGTAGAGAAAGTAAAAATAAAGGATTAAGACACTTTTCCATGTACATTTTTGAGGGGGGAATCCACCAAACAAAGAGGGAAAAAAAGGTTTGGTTTACTAATAATATTTTCTTCTTCGGAGTTATGCTTTTCTAGAAACCTTCTATCTCACATAAGGATTTGTTTTTTCCCTCTAAAATGCTAGGTTTAAATAGGGTATCGGACTTTGAAAATGATTTCTGCGGTAATGCCATAATTTATTTAAAAGCCTTCCTATCTGAAGGAAGTTTAAAATAGGCAACGTGGCGAAAGCGCAAGTGTTATCGCTTCAAACGCTTATTTGATGCACCAGAACTACACACTGCCGTTTTGAATCGGTGTACAGCGGTCTTTAGATCTCCGAACAATGCAAGGAAGCGATCACATTCACCTGAAACCACCAGGTAAAATAACAAAAATAGATAGAAACCCACAAACGACATATGCTCGGTCTTACACTTGGGTTACCATCTGGTTCTGTATCCGTGACCCACTTCCGTCGTGGAGGACTCCAAAACACCGGAGCAGCTGAAACAGACGCCGGTGAATTCCTCGCGGCAAAAAATGGATACGGTATCGATTGCCTGAACAAAATGTTATTTGATTTCCACGTCAACGCATATTTTCATAGCAAGTGCTTTAAAACGATATGGGAATTTTTTTCTTTGGACAGGAATTATTCTCTGCCGTCGATAAAAGCATTAAAATACCAACCTAATGATTAACACACCACTAAACGAGTGAACATCACTGTACATCAGCAGCAACCATTTCAAAGGCAACGCCGACGATATGGCCTTAGATGTTATAGGTGGCATGTAAATGTCCTCCTGACCCACAAAATATTCTATAATTCTCCCATTACCTTAAATTAAGTTTGTAGGATCTTCCACGATCGCCTCCGGAGCGCAATGATAGCGTGCTTACCTCTGGCGCGGAGGACCCGGGTTCAATACCCCGGTACCAGCAGTGATTTTTCTCCCGCTGGGAGATCTGCCACGGGGTGCACTTAGTCTCGTTAGGTCCCGGAGGGGCCAATTGAGCAGCTATTTGATGGAGAAGTAGCGACCCCAGTAGCGACCGCACAACTGGCCGGGAGGGCGCTGACCACGTCCCACCCTCCAGTACTCCCTATTCATGACAACTGTAGTGGGCAGAGGTGGGGGGACGCAGCGGCCGGGCGGCAAGCTTTGGCCCTTCATGGACTGTTGCGCTGGGGTTTTAGTTTTAGGATCTTCCACGGATATCAAACTGAACAGTGCTCAATGTTTCGAAATGCTATAGACTTAGTTGTTCTGCTTGTGTCCCTGCATCAATTCCGGAGATTACACTGTGTACCTCCCTCTCACACTATCCCTCACATCCTCTTACGTCTTCTCTCCTTCATACGTCTTTCACCCTGTCTTTTCTTTTCTCAACATAGTTTTCTCCCTGTCTCTGTGCAATACACATGTCATGTGGCATTTTAAAAATAATAAAAGCGTTTTCTCTGGGACGTTATTAAACATTAAAACACCAGTACACCTTTTAACAGTTCATAAAGTTGTGTCTTTCCCTATTACTTGCAACGTGATCGGAACTTCACTGTTTCTCATAGTAAATGGTTTCCATCCGTGAATAACGAAACATTAGTATAACTTCTTAAATTAGGTATATACTCATTTTATCTAAATCTAGTATGTTATGCTTATAAACATTTTCTGTGCTTTGATACGCGACATCGAAGAATGCGACCAACTTTAACACAGCATTTGCAAAAATGCGACAACAATCTGCCACAGAAACAAACAATATGCCGCTTTCCTCCCAGCTAGCGGAGCTCATTTCTGATCTGGTCCGCATGGTTCACTCATTCTTGTCAAAAGTACACTGTGTATGTGTGCTTTTAAGAAGTACTGGATAAATCTGTTTTGAGGAAATAGTGGAAGTGCAAACTATAATGTGGATATGATATGGAATGTGTGGATCTATATGTGTAAAAGTTAATTTTAAAGAATAATATTTAATTTAGCAGATTACTGTTGAATTAATTTACACATATTTCAGTTTGAAACCCTTTTTAACAGTCTAATTTACAATATTTTCTACCAGCAGAATTTTGATTTTCGCAACACTTTAATTTTTAGCTTAAACTCTGCTTAGAATCGTTCTGGAGTAAGTGATTAAGGTATCCTATTTAAGTGCAGCCCAAGGTACGTTATAGGAACACCAAGGTTTACACTAATAGGTTTTGGCCACTCTGCATAAAGATATAAAACCAATGTATGCATATTTACACGACAGTTTTGGCCATCACAAATGCTATTATATGCGACGGTACATCATGTGGCTGAAGTATCGGCAAGAATGAGACAGCAGATTTTACAAATTGGGAAATTATATGTTGGTTTCCAGGCAATTACCATAAAAGACTATATAGTAGTTGCCAGATGTATGAAGTGTAACGACTTAGGGCACATAGCAAGAAATTGCAGAGCACAAGAAGCCAGTTGTGGGCATTGCGGTGAGTTGGGTCATACCAAACCTAATTGCAAAAAGATAGGACGACCGGCCACTTGTATTCCTTGCCTCAGAAGAGGAAAAATCTGTAAAGGACGACGAGACTGCCTCACTTACAAGATCTACTGGGAACGTCTGATAGCAAAAACTGATTATGGCGTTTAAGCTCCAAACATGGAATCAAAACATTCTTAAAATAGGACAAATTAATGCTCAGAATAGCCGTTTAGTGATGGCAGAGATTAAAAAAGTCACCGAAGAAATGCAATTTGATGTTTTGTGTATACAAGAACCATATTGCATTAAAGGTAAACCTGCACACCTTCCCATCTCCACCAGACATATTACGACAGAATTTAGTCCCAAAGCATCAATTTTAATAGCGAATGCTAATCTACAAGTGACTAGGATACATCAAGTCTGTGATGAACATACTTCATGTGTTGAAGTATGTTATAAAAGAGGAACGCTCATCTTAGTAAGCATGTATTTTCAATACAGTTATCCGATAGAACCATTCATCAATAAGATGCGTATAATAAACAACATGTATCCCCATACTCCAGTCGTATATGCTGCGGATTGTAACAGCAAATCCCCCTGGTGGTATAGTACCACTAGAGATGCAAGAGGTGAACTAATGGAAGAAGCCATAGCAGAATTACAGCTTCACATTCTAAATGAGCCACTTAATCCTCCAACATTCCAAAATGGTGCTGGTTCAACCAGTAATATTGATATTACGTTAGCAAACCACAAAGCTGCTGAGAATGTTTCGAATTGGATGGTAGGTCAGGATCTTACTACCAGTGACCATAATCTCATCTACTTCCAATATAGGCAACAACAGAACCCTATAGCAACTGTTATAGTTATATCTAAAAGACGAACTTTTAACATGAAGAAGGCAAATTGGGAAGCCCTGAAAGAAAATCTACTAATGCCACCCTCAATTAATATGGGTGACGATATTGACTACAAAGCTTATGAGCTTATTATGGCCATTCAGAAAGCTATGATTGAGGCAATTCCAAGAAGTAAGCCACGTCCTTTTAGTAATAATATCTGGAATGTACAATTGCAGAAACTTCGGATTAAAATGAGGAAAGCACGCCGAGCATATCAGACTTCTATCTTAAACACGGAGAGGCAAACACATCTTAGAAAATACCAACTATTGAAAGAGGAATTTAGAACTTCTTTAAAAGATCTGAGGGAAAGATCATGGGATAATTTTGTTGAGAATGCTTTAACCACCAATATATGGGGCATCCCATATAAGATAGCCACTGAAAAAATAAAGTCTCCAGAAGTCCTCTCTACATTACTTAAACCAAACGGTGAACTAACTAAAGGATGGATTGAATCTATACAAACCCTGCTAACTACTGTCCTTCCCTCAGATAACCATGAGTCAGATACAATCCAGCACAAACAACTTAGAAAGGATTTCACCTCTGACGAACCAACAGCTGGAGTCGTCTATCCCTTTGACAGATCTGAAGTTCTGCATGCATTACAAATCCTCAAAAAGAAGAAGGCTCCAGGACCTGATCAAATACATGCAGAAATACTCATTCATATTGCACCAGAAATAACTCCATATCTAACAGATCTCTTTAATGAATGTCTATGGCAAGGCCGTATTCCCTATTGCTGGAAAGAAGCCAGTATCACGATCTTACATAAAGGTGGCGATAAGGATCCTGCATTGCCAAAATCTTATAGACCGATTTGTCTACTTAACCTTTTGGGTAAAGTACAAGAAAAACTCCTATGTAAACGCATACAAGAGTTTAGGATCCTGAAAGGCCTTAATCCTACTCAATATGGTTTTAGATCTGGAAAGTCAACCACGGATGCAATATCTAAAGCCATAATTGCAGCTAAGAACTCTAAAAAGAACTATGTGATGGGTCTCTTCTTTGATATAGCTGGAGCTTTCGATAACCTGTGGTGGCCTGCACTTTTTGAACGCATGCGCCAACAAGAATACCCAAAAAGCCTTTATAGAATTCTGAAGAACTATTGTGTAGACCGCCGAGTCAACATCACAGGGGCAAATAGTACCGTTACACGTGATATTACGAAAGGATGCCCGCAAGGTTCTATATTGGGTCCAATATTCTGGGATATAAGTTTGGAGCCTCTGCTTAATGAGTTAGTAGTTGACACACAAATATATACCACTATAGCATATGCGGATGATCTGCTTTTATTAATAGAAGGAAACACCCGCCTGGAACTGGAAACAAAATCTTCTGATGTGACCCAGAAGGTATATAAATGGTGCAACTCTGTTAAACTACAAATTGCAGCTAACAAATCTGCGTATTTGCTATTTAAAGGTAAATTATTAAGAAACCCAGTTATACGAATACACGAAGAACGTATTCAACGCCACAAGTATATTAAATACCTTGGAATAACGCTTGATGAGAAAGGCAACTTCAAGACACATGTCACTCAGGTCTGCAACAAAGCCAGTAAAATTATGATGAAGATTGCCAGTATTGCCCAACGTCAATATAAACTACCTCTCACTACCATTAGAACATATCATAATTGTATCTTTACTGCCATCATTACATATGGTGCAGGAGCGTGGGCACAGTGTATGCAAAAATTAAACCTCGTCGCAGATCTCAGAAAATGCCAGAGGAAAATTCTTCTCCGTTTTACTGGAGCAGCAAGAACGACCTCTACTATGGCTCTTCTTGTGGCCACTGGTACCTGGCCAATAGATCTACAGGTTCGCCTATATGGTGCTTACTACTGGCTAAAGAAAAGCAATCAACAAAAGATAGAAGATATTATAGGAAAACGATGCTATATGAAAAGACAAGTAAGGGCTGAGTTAATATCCTTATGGCAGTCAGAATGGGATAACCTGCAAACTGGGAGACGCACCTATATGTTTTACCCTAATATACGAGAAAGGTTACGACTAAAGCACCTAAATCCCTTACAAGCTGCATTACACTATATTACGGGCCATGGGCCATATGACACTTACTTAAAACGTTTTAGTATCATCAACTCTGAAATGTGCACCAGATGCAATACAGAAGATACTCCTGAGCATGTAATGTTTAACTGTCAGAAATACAGTGAAATAGGACAATCTAACAGAGAAAAGCTCATGTACCTCACTTTATCGGAAATGGTCAGGAATAAGGAAAATCTAAATGCTTTAAATGAGTTAGCGACTCAAATCAGTATAGCAGAAAGATCTTTAAGACAAACTGAACAAGAAAGAAATCTAAGAAATTTTTATACACCTCCAGCGACTGTTGTAGCACCATCCCGTCGATCGTTAAGATTGTCAAACCAACTGCAAGCAGAAAGGAGAAGAACGGGGCCAAAACGACAGCCTGATGAGACTTGGACAGCCTACCAGAGACTAGGGACAACTTGACAATATCACCAATTTTTCTTATTGTTATTTAGTTTAATTTAGTTTTAGTTTAATTTAGTTTTCTGCACATTCTATTGTGAACAAATTGTAATAAATAAGTTTAAATAAATGAAAATATCCGCACACTACGTCCAGATATAAGAAATTAGGTATCTGGACATAGCTGGCAGATATTATTTTATATTATTTTGTTTTATTTTATTTTCTTTATGTGATGTTTACAACTTCAACTAAACATGTTCATTATTGTGTACTAACATTTCAAAGTGTTCTGGGCCATAATAAATGGGAATAATATATGTGCAGGCAGTTGATGTAAAGGATCCCATGTTTGTCAACAAAACTAGATCTAGTTTGCGCTACTCCATAAATATTAATGAGCCATACACAACCGTATTAATGTTAGGAAATCCGGTAATATAAAAGTTATGCTATATTAAACACTATCGGTAGCCATTACTTGTTTCCGTAGGTTTCATTAGTTTAAGAGCATTAATTAGCTCCAGCACATTTTTGCCTTAGATACTTTTTAAATATCTGGTGCCACCATGAGAATGGCGACCGGCGTTTTTTTCTCTGCACACCATGTCCTGCTTTTTGTACGTGTCTACATTATAGGTAGAGAAGGCATTGCATTCCATCCAAAACTCCTATACCGAGATATCACTAGAAAGAGTTTCCCTGAATCAAGTCGCCCCAAAGGATTTTGATAAGGATCCATGCATATGTGTGCCCGTCCGTCGGTAGAACTTAAAAATGAAAAGTATTATTTTCCAAGGATGGGGCACAAGAAAATTCTCCGCGTCAAACTGCCCTTTACATGGAAAAACTACAGAAAACGTTGGTTTTCTAAATAATAATAATAATAATAATAATAATAATAATAATAATAATAATAATAATAATAATAATAATAATAATAATAATAATAATAATAATAATAATAATAATAATAATAATAATAATAATAATAATAATAATAATAATAATAATAATAATAATAATAATAATAATAATAATAATAATAATAATAATAATAATAATAATAATAATAATAATAATAATAATAATAATAATAATAATAATAATAATAATAATAACAACACTAACCACGATTTTGATAGAAATACCGTATACTTAAGATATTTTAAAGAAAAATGAAATGTATATCTTAAATTTTCTCGGAATGTCCTCAGAAGACCTCTTTGGTGAACAGTATGAGATGACAAAATCTTACAAAAAAATTGTAAATCTCAATAAGTCGCACGATTTATGTCAAATAAATGTTTTTGTGGATCTAGCCATTTTTTTTTTTTTTTTTTTTTAGATATTCCTTGTATTGGTTGTATTTTCCAACAGTTATATTTTCTCAAATGAGAAGTCGTTATTCGTTTTTGATGTCCTGGATATGGAAAAACAATGTGCAAATCATCACATAGTGGGGCTCTAATGACCTAGCTGTCGACGGGCCCTTAAACCCTAATCACTCACTCACTCATCACATAGTGACCAGTTCTTTAGAGATTTTGCTATCGCTTAAGGCATTCCGCTACTCTCGTTGTATTTCCAAGGAAATGTGTGATAACACTCATTATCTCGATTAACATGAAATGGATAGGATAAAAAGCTTTTCTAAGAATAGTTTGTAGAGAAAGTCATGTGAGTAAACATATCAGATTCTCAGTAGCACGTTTTACGTAGCGAGCAAATATATCACAACAGTAACTCCATAGTTTCGCCTGCTTATACTAAAATTTCCATTACATTCTTGGAAGGTTGTTAAATCTTCATTCTTGCAAAATAATGTTTGTCTTCAATATTACCCAGTGCAGAGGTACCGGGTTCGATCCCGGACTGGGATATTGGAATTTTCCTTACAATCTCATACTTTACACAGAATCACCGAGCGATATGGCTCCGGGTAACGTGTTACGCTTATATTTGGGGGTCCCGGTTTCGACTTCCGTCAACCCTAAATTCTAACGTTTCTCGTTGTTTTCCATGGTCATTAGGCGAATGCTGATTGGTTTCTCATTTGCCACAATTTTTATTCCATAAATTCTATTTCATTTCGGTACCTTCTCGTCTATCAGGTGTGATTCTAGGTTTCGAGGCATATGGCGGTGCCGGACAAATAGCGCAGATGCTTGCTCATAGGAAAGAGTTATTTCCGTGAACACTGGAGGTGGTCAAAGGGTCGTTCATTGTCGTCTCTAAGAAGCTTCAGCGTGGGACGAATCTTCGATCCTGGAACAGTTAGAGATTTCGTGCGTCTCTGTAGCTTGTCTGCCCGAGCGCATAAGAAAGTTGGACAGTACTGACTTAACCTGTACTCAGATAACACAACTTAATTTCTCTTGATGGTATTTAATGCTGAGCCTTTCAAATATATCCGTATTCAACTCTAATTACAATTTTATTGTAGGTAACAGGTAGTGTTTCTTTTGTAGATAGATAGGATAGACAAGGTTCGGAGTTGGGGCTTAGCACCTCGACCACTAGAGCATCTTTAATGTCTATGGCCTGAGGACGCACCCGAGAGGGAGGATGAGGTGAGAGGATACGAAGGGTGATCGGACCTGAAGAGAGACGACAGCCGAGGGCAGGGTCCCTAACAGCTACAGAACTTCCTGGTGACGGTTCATACTCCCGTTCCTCTCCCCTCACTCCTGCGGGCTCGGTACTCGGAGACCTACTCCGATCTGGATACCTGTACCTGCCATGCACAGCGAAACTCCCGCCGACACTGAAACCCAAGCAGATGAAAGATGAAGTGTGGTGAAATGGAGGGTCACGAAATTTGCAGGATATAATTATCCTGCCTACCGACCCAAAAAACCCATGGGTCAGGAAGTTCGGCCACCGGGATAGAACCCACGACCTCCTGTATGTGAGTCTCTACGCTACGGCGAAGCCATCCCGCTGTTTATTTTGTAACTAATATTTACAAATGTACGAAATTACAACTGAAAATAACTGCTCGCAAAATATTTGTGAACATTTGATTGCAAAATACAATGTTACAGGCGTTCATTTTACACTTTTTAAGAACTTTTAAAAGGATTTATAGTTTACAAGAATCAAACATCACATTTTACAGAACCCCAGGGACGGACATAAGGCTGTTGACATTACTGGCTTTACTGGGTAAATAACCTATGCATCCACTGCAATAGAATTTAGGGCTCAGTGGCTGATGAATGATTGTAATGAATTAATGATAGCTAGTACGCCCAAAATGTAATGGTTCACAAACCAAACGTAAATTATGTTCAAAGGATGGAATAAACCTGGCCCCATCTCCTCTTCTTCCGTATGCCAAAGCCAATATTTACAGCGGAAACAAAATCATGAATAACGACCGGTCATGCTTTGCGAGTGCCCGCCGTGATTTTATTTGTATGTTTGCTTCCTTTTTTAAAACAGCAGAGAATGGGGTCAAAGACCACATGCACTGCAGTATTCCCACTTATTGTGCGCTCCAAAACGTGAAGTGAATTAGTTACATCGAATGGTCTGACACAAATGCGCATGCTCCAAAAAAACTAACTGGTGACTTATTAGAAGGACAAGAATTCACAAACTCCGCGGGTTCGAGTAATATTTGGCATTCTGCCGAATAACACCACTGTTATTATTATTATTGACCGCCTCCGTAGCGCAGTGGTAGCCCACCTATCTATGGTGCGGAGGACCCGGGTTCGAATCCCGGTATCGGCATGGGCATTTTCCCCGCTGGGAAGTCTGGTACGGGGTGCACTCAGCCTCGTTAGGTCCCTGAAGGGCCAATAATTCAGTAGTTATTCTGATAGGAAAGTAGCGTTCCTAAAAGGTCAAGTAGTCGCCTTACGGTTGGGAGAGTCGGATTGCTGACCTCCGCCACCCCATTCTGTACTCCTCCGTGGCTTAAACTACGGCTGGAGGACGCAGCGGCTGGGTGATGAGGGTAATCTCTGTATACAGGAGATGTCCTAGAGAATAACTAAATAATAATAATAATAATAATAATAATAATAATAATAATAATGATGATGATGATAATAATAATAATAATAATAATAATAATAATAATAATAATAATAATAATAATAATAATAATAATAATAATAATAATAATAATAATAATACTGTGTACTCCTCTTCTCATGTACTTACAAGGAAACAGAATCATGTCTACAAATGGCTATCTAGATCAATATGAAGTAGGTAGAAGAAAAGTGTTTTTAAGAATACACATGTGGGTGCACGCATTAGATATTTATGTTACTAATGTTATATATAGTGTGTGAACTAATAATGGATAAAGGAAGGTATGTGATTAGTTTTTACTTAAGCAATTCTTAGTTTTCTTCTGATGGTTTTATGGAAGCTTTGAAATCTGCTTGGGTTAACCTACTTGCAAACGAACAACGAAACAATGATGACTAACGAGTTAGTAGTAAGGGTCGAAGCAGCTGAAAATGACGCGATATTCATGTTTTCGGAATATGGAAAACCCGCAGGGGAAAAAGGTCTTATGCAGGTAACACACGCTATCTAAAATTGCAACCAGGACCCTCCGGATTAACGCCAGACATGACGACCCTTACCAACCGAGGAGACGTGTGATATGGATGTGGTTTCCCGCCTTAGTAGGAAACATTGAAAGTTGGATAATTAAAGACAGTTGCCAAATTAGGAAATCAGTCGATGTTCTTTCCTTTTAAATTGTAAAATCAGCAGTCTTTATTATTGATTTGCAAACTCAGTGCTCTGTTTCAAATTTCTACCATTCTATAATAAAAATATTTTATTGCGGGATCCACCTTCAAAAATAAATAAAATAAAACTATTCATAAAACTGTTTAAGTTTATTAGTAATTTGTATTCTACTCGTACAGCATAGAATCGTTCAACGTTGGTACAGTGTTTAACTATACTCTTTCCTATTCCACCATTAGTGTGTCATTCTGGTTTCCAAAGGAGAGGAAACAGTGATATCAATTAGATATCAGCGTTATTAATTAATAAATGCTTTCAATAATGTCAAACATTCTGAATGGTAACAAACTACAAGATTTTCCTTCCTTTTTCAGAAGACGACAGTAAATCGAGCAGTGGCTGGTAGTAACTCCACGGGCATAAAAATTAATCTAAGTTCAACAACCTGAAAATGATATTCAGTCTACCTGATCTTAGAATTTTGGTTGTATAAACCATGAGTTAAGTTCATGACATCTTGATCTAAGATCAAATCTGACTGAATTTTCTCCATTGGAACTTGATTGAACTTAGATCACCAGAACTGCAGAAGCAAGAAACAAATAGTATAGCTGTAAATAAAATTATAAAAGAGCAAGTAACGCATTTTTTGCAGTTATCTGGATAATGAGCATTTTCAAATCGCATTATGTCCAGAAACAACATTTTACAGGAGAAGCAAAACCTGATTACTCCTAACCTAGAACATTTTTTACGAAAAATAAAACGTGAAGAAGTTGTTTAAGGTTTACTTCTAGACACGAAAAAGTTAAATCAATTTGCAATTTGAGGAAAATGTGTTGGTTTGATCCAATAATCGGTAAAATATGTAAATAAAAACAATAAGATAAATACATAATTAACCAATTATTTTAGGTGTGTTTGTTAACCACGAACTAAAACCCCAGCGACTTCCATGTAGTTTCTTCCTGAGAAACTGAAACTGCATAGTTTTTTCCCCACTACGTTTGTACTTTCAATTCCATCACCTTCGCTTTGACGATCTCTTTTTTCTTGTTTTCCGCCATTTTCTTACCGTATTGCGCCCTGTCGAATGAGTTCGAAGCTGAAAAACAACAGATTGATGTTGCCGGAAACAGTGATTTTGAGCCAAACGTTATTTTACAAACAAAGATCAAAGATAAATTGAGACTCGATGGTCTTAGATTAGTTTTATAGAATGCGATTCCCCTCTGATTTCAGTTCATGTTCTGAACTCCGATTAAATCTGATCTCCAGTCAGTTATAATTGTGCAACCAAGCCAAGTACGTATTTGGAGATGAAATTTCAATCAGTTTTTGTGTTGTGTTTGAATAATTTATTTTTCTTAGTCCTTTAAGTTGATTACATCCCATTCAGATTTTTATTTTAAGTTGATAACATTCCATTCAGATTTTAATTTTCTCTAGTACAAATTGTAGTGTCCGATGAAATCAAAATTACTTGAGACTTTTACCTAAAAAGAAAAACGCAATATGCGAAGCATCTGCTGAAGTATCACATCAAATTTTATCTTCTTCAAATAACAAACACTAAAGATTGCATTAACTCTTGGCGCTTCGAAAAAGAGTCAACAGAATTTAGTTATTTAGTTAAGAGAATTCAAGTTCCAAATGAATGACAGATTTGTTACGACTTGCTGTGCAAAGAAGGGTGATCTTAAGAATAGTAAAAGAGACTTTCCTGCTCCAAATTTGAGGCTGCTTTGAGTATGTGTTCAGGAGCACCGTCCATCTGAATGGATAACACAGATGATAGTTTACTTAACAAAACCTGTTCCATCAGTCGGTACACAAGGTTACTGCTGGCGGGCCTGTAATTACGGACTGCTCCCGGTTCTCAGAATCACAACAACACATGTTCCTTGTATCCACAATGAATTCGGACACTTCCTTCTGAATACAACAGTAGCCTTAATACTACTTTACTAGTGCGGTTCACATCATTATCTCTGAAGCTGTGCTAGAGACACGTGTGTTCAATGTTATGTCACTATTACTATCAAACATCCAAGTGATTTAATTGCCATTTTAATGCAGGTACCATAAGATTAGGCACCAACATCTCTGCTGTGAATGTTATCATCGGTGGTTGAAAACGGAACAGAGAAGTTGGTCCTTCGTGTATTTGGGGAAACTATGTTTCTGTCCATAGGTGTAGAAGAATTGAATGATTTTGCTAGGATTGACAAATGGCACCCCCCCCCCCCCCACTCTCCCAAATGTGTTTTCTGGTCTTTAAGAGTAGCAGGGCGCATACTTGAAGTTGCTTTCGCAAATTGTTTACAAAAGTCGGAGTTGTACAATTAGATAATGGGTTGTAGTAAAATGTGAATGTTGATTCGAGCGTCGAAATAAATCAACTGCTTAAATCCGGCGAAGTACTCGTTCATATTGTAACAGTCGTCTCGTCAATCGGCTATTTCCATAAGTCAGGTTAGTTTAAGTACTTATGCACCTACATTTTATCCTATCAAGAAAAATAAGACTGCAATAATGTCTGTAAGGTGTTTTATAGGCATCATGAATAATAATAATAATAATAATAATAATAATAATAATAATAATAATAATAATAATAATAATAATAATAATAATAATAATAATAATCTCTGAGTGTTACAAACACATGACCTTCTCTACTCTTGTACAATTTATTCGTACAAATGCTTGTTCCTGTATCTACGGCATGTCACCCGAGATAGACGGTTGTAGAAATTACCTAATAGGAAAAATGGTAATAGAAAAATACAGTAAGCTGATCGCTATGTGATGGCCTTGAAAGAATACGGAAGTGGTTCACTCCATAAAAGATGCATTTGGCATAAATTGTGTGTTTTGATGAGATTTTTTGTGCAGAAACATTTTGCCTATCTGTTATGGTTAACCAGTTATGCAAAAGTCATCCAGAATAAAGTTGACATCCCGAAAAATTCAAGGTAAACATTTCTTAAACTTACGGCACTTTAATCAAAATTGTTAAAGGCCATTTTTGAGAAAATGAAATTTTTCGAAAGATGTTCCGTAAAACGGGGTGAGGGAGTTTTCTAGAAAATCTTCGTATCGCATCCTTGGAAGACGCTGAACTTAAGTACCAAGTTTGGCATTTAATCGAGTTCTCTTGTTTGAAATAATGCTGTTCACAGACGCAGACAGACGGCACAGACTCCAAATATACACAAAGAGACCCTTTTCTATGAATAAAAAGGTTTTCTTTTGGATTCAGGGATCTCAAAACATGGATTTTCGGTGAAATCTCGGCATCGAATTACCGAGATTCCTCACTTACTGTACATAGTGAATAAGTAAAGAAAACCTAGTAATTTTCTCCACATTTCACAACTACAAAGAAAGTTTAGATTTTGTAGATATTTTTGTTGCATTTTGTATAAATTAAGTGCTAGATTCTCTGACGCCTGCTTGAAACCTGAGTGCGATCATATGCAGTGGTATAAAATCATAACCTAATACACTTTCTAGTGCGAATTGTTCCCCTCGAGGAAAATATGAGAGAAGAAAATAATGTGGAAAGTGCATTGATTGACTATCTGGTAAGGGTAGGCTATGGAGGACGTCATCGAAGCTGTTTAATCACCACTTACCATGAATGGAACATTAAACGTTCAAATAAAATGTTAGCAAACTTAAACTACATATTTTCAGGAACTGAGGAAGAGCACCGAAAAGTTCAACCTAGGACGCTTAAAGTGTTTATGTGTGAACATAAAGTAAGAAAACAAAATCTCTAACATGGTGATAAATGTAGATTCCAAAGTCGCACTTTCAAGAGGGCCTATTGCCACCATTCATTGCAAATTTCTTGTCATGGAATCAACGTTTAACTTTTGGTTTCCTCCCGTTTCGCATTATGAGCTTGACTATTAAAATTTTCCCACACGATAAAGTTTTAACATTTCACATATACTCTTAACCCAGCAAAATAGAACCAACTCGCTTTTGTTTACCATATAATAACCCCAATATTTACAGGTATATAAAAACAAGGACTCTAACGTAGCGACATTATATGTACTGTTTATCTGTTAATTCGAACCGGCCTATTGCGTTGGGGGTGCAAAATTAGATTAGGAGCAGAAAGAACCTTAGACAGACACTGTATGTTTAAACCCTACCCGTGGTGAATTTCAGGGAAGCAAGGAGGGCTTAAATATTTAAATCCAGTTTGCTGTTCTGCATACTTCAATCTCATTGGATATTTATAGTGTGAAAGACACGATGAGTGGAAAACTGGAGGCCTGTGCATTTGATTGCTCTCTATGCTAGAGCTTCTATGCATTTTTACTTGGTCTACGTACTTCATAGTAAGGACACAGAGGAAACATTGCATTCCACCCACAAATTCGATGTCGATATTTCACTAGAAAAACATGGTTTAGACACCCAATTACCCCCTCCCCACAAAGGATTTTTAGGAGGTTTGCAGGCGCGCGTGTCTATCTTTTATCAAAATTGAAACACGAGAAATTCCATAGATAAATACCAAACTTGGCTTCCATACATCAATAATAATAACTGATTGACCTGATACATGGAAACTATTATACACAAACCTTATAACGGAAGATCCGTTTTCAAATCCCGGCTAAGGCATTGCATTTTTCATTTCTGACCTACCTTCCAAACCAAATGTGGTATTTAAGTTCAATAACTTCCAAAGATGTGAAACAGATTTTCAAGGAAATCTCCTCACCCCAAATTACCAGTTACATGGGAAAATGTCCCAAAAAGTTTACTTTCTCACAGATGACTATAACAATTTTGATTAAAATACCACAAATTTGAAGCATTTATATATATAAAATTAAAATTATATATTGAATTTTATGGAAACAGGTTGTCCACAAGAAA
Source organism: Tenodera sinensis (assembly GCA_030765045.1). Taxonomy (NCBI): domain Eukaryota; kingdom Metazoa; phylum Arthropoda; class Insecta; order Mantodea; family Mantidae; genus Tenodera; species Tenodera sinensis. The sequence goes on from CM060963.1 coordinate 82,052,353, forward strand.
ATGTTAAATTAAACTATATCTGCAAAGGTTTATTTAAATTACATGAAGTGGGTAGAAGAATAAGCTTTCGTAGAACAGTCTGTAAAAGCTACATAAAAATAAATAACAGTGGGTAAAGAGTGAGATGAATATAACGCATCAGACATTCACAACTAGACTGCATTGTACATTTAACCTTTGTCATTTCGCTTATGCCTGACACAGTCTGCTGAGTTCATGAAATGCCCGACAGCTCAATGTATTCTGCAAAGTCAAACCCCTTGACACACAAAAGACCTCCTTTGGACATAAATGCATCAAAAGACTGAATAAAGACCTTCATTAATATATAATGCATTGAAAGTCATACTGCAGTGGTTGGTTGGAAGTTAAACCTGAATAAACCCACAGCGCTTTCACTACCAGTTCATCTGGCACTGTTTTCATTGCAGAGCTACTCCTTCACCTATTAAATGCTGAAAAGCAATGAATAGGCAAATCGTCATGTCTGCTTTCATACAAACTTTAACTCATTAATTGACGGTTGGAAACTCAAAGTATTATTTCTGTTATGTTTATTAATACAAAGTTAAGTACAAATTAGAGCGGAAGTTTTAGACAAATGCCTCAAGTTCAGTGCCGGAAAATAAATTGCATACTCCCTAGCCTGTAATCATGAAAACTAACCATAACTGTGTAGATGTTAATATCTGCCGAACAGCACCCATCTTTATAAAATGTAGGTACTGGTTTTCTTTGAACTGTTAAAATTTACAGAAAATATTGTGATAAAACGGCAAAATCAGTTCGGTTACTGTTTTATCCCCTTGTTGTCTTCTGAAATGTTATCAGTCACTAAACCGTTTTCTTTTCCTCAACACAGTCTACAGTCTTTCGGGTTATCACAACTCACAATTGTTTTTTTCCCCCTCATAACCTTGCTCAGTCCTTTTAGTGTCTTTCTTCACTTCCTCTGCCTCTCATGCACTAATTACGACGACGTAATCACTTGCGACGCTCATTGAATCTTCTTATGACGTACCAACACGACGACACACACGCACAACTGTCTCACACTCAGACGCACTGACCGACTCTGTCCCTTCCCTGGCCTCCTTACATACAGGGGATGATGTCACAGAGACCTTTCTCGAGTTCCACACATACCACAGATGACGCAGCAAGAAGTCTCACGAGCGTTCTCGAAACCCCTTCGATTATTGACACTCACGTCCACACAGTTGCTCGAGGCAGTGTGGTCTTGAACGTCTTGGCCCGCTTGCCGGCCCGACATATAGCTTGGCCCAGTTCGTCCTTTGTTGCGTGCCGAGTTCGATGTCACACTATGTTCAGCAGTTTAATAATTGCCTTTAGTAATTAAAAGTTTTATATCAAGATAATGATATCAAGCATGCACGGAATTTACTTAACAAAACCCGGAAAAACGGTTCCTTCCTCTTGAGTCCTTTCAGGTAGAGTTGCAACATGTTAACATGTACCTTGGTAGCTAATGAAAAAGAAAAGAACTGAAATTCAGAATTTTGGCAACTGAGTCTCCATGCGGAGTCAACATGTAACCGTCACTCCCTTAAAATCAGGGTTGCTATTGGTCTTCAAGGACAGGGATAGAAGTTTGCCTATTCTGAAGCGTGGAGATGGATTTATGAGTCATTAGTTGTGGGTAGCGGACATTTCCTTTGATCAGCAACTGCACACGCGTTGAGTAAACAGACTCTATGAAAGTGAGGAAAAGGATGGTATGAAATGCAGGCGAAATCTATGAAGGGAAAGGTGATGATGGAGTAACTAGTAGAATGAGTGGCAGGGGAAATCGAGAACGTGGAGAAAACCGCCCAGACGCCGTTTCGTCCACCACGAGTACCACATGCGGGTTCCTGGGATCGAACCCGGCCGCCCGATTATAAATTAAAGTATAAATTTGACAAAATAAACTGTACAAATATATATTATACATATATAAATATGTATAACACAACTTTTTGTGCCTAGCCTGTGACGTCCTTTTGATAATATTACTGCATTATTGGGAAATCATAAGATACGTAATGTGAAATTAAAAAAAAAAAAAAAATGGAGCTCATCAAAAAACAAATTTGTATCAAGTTTTCTTTTTCTTTTCTAACATTATTTAAACCATTTTCGAAATACCCCAAGTTGCACATGGAATAAAGTATCGTGAGTAGAAGAATCATTTTATTTGAATAATGTAATATATAATGGGTAGGTGTACATAAATGTATCATTAATCATATTCACATTAGTTATTTTTCCGATTTTTATGTGTTTCATTGTATCAATTTTAGCAGTTTTGTAGCAGCTAAGATTATATTGGCATTTCGGTTGATTACGAGTTACAATCAATGGTACGTTAGCTAATTTCAAAATGCTACAAAACTCAGTCAAAACTGCTGAATTCTTGGACTACATCTTAATTGCAAAGATCTTTCTGTACTGTGGAACATGTATTTTAATAAAGGTAGATTTTTCATTGTAAACCTTCCATATGAATTCAAAAATCCAAATCAAATGGTGTTTCGCTTAATATGTATGAGTGTTTCTGTCACTTTAATTTCTTGTAAGCTTACTGCAGCCCTTGGATCCATGAAAGGATATAAAATTAAATCTTTTGGGCGCAATGAGTCAGAAACCGTCTGCCCGCTAATTTATTACCCAGTGGTATATCCCCTTCCTCCTCTGGGACCGGGCAGTAAGAGTCAAAGACCTCACACAGTCCTCAAAGAATCCCGGCCCTTTAGCTGGCTCAACCGCAACCATTGACGCCATCACTCACTCATGAATATACAACATTCAGTCCAATTAATTTACCATCCAAGGGGGATTTTATACACTCCTATGGATAGCACATGAATTTTTCTCATCAGTAGCAAAGAGAAAGTGTAGAGACTGCGGTAGGTCACTGGGTTAGTCAACACCAAAACGAAGGGTTCGACTCTCAACTTGCCAAAGGTTTGCTATTTGGGTAGCCAGCCCCCTCATCTGTACATACGGTCCACTGGAGCGAGAGATGGTGGAACGTGACGGTTTATAAACGGGCGTCCCTGAACAGACGAAGCACATGGACCGCAACAGTCTTGTCTTCGTCTATATGAAGCTAAAATACAAAGCAGAATAGAGGGGCAATATGCCGGACCGAGAAGCCGAAATTTCTTGGAGCGGAGACGGCGAACTTATGATATTCGTCTCACTATAGTCTACTCCCTGGCAGAAATGCAACAAGTCAGTACATTAAAGAATGATTCTATAGGTGCACAGCGATATCTGAAGTTGGACTCATGCTTCTGGTTAAGCGTAATGTAAGCACATTTGCGCCCACAAAATGTATTTGCTCAACAGGAAAGAGAATAATGGTAGTCGGCCATCAGCCCATTACATTTTGTGTCTACCATATGCTCCATGCAATTGCTTACTAGGCTTCGATTATCGTCCTCCGTGGTCTGTGGGTAACATGCAAGCCTTTAATTCCCGAGGTCGCGGGCTCAAACACGGTAGAGGGCGAATGGATTTTTTCGGGTGTAACAATCCTTAGTCTTCCTTCCAAAGGGAAGGGAAGCCTTTGGTCCCGTGGCGAAGACTTACAGCACGCAAAAGCGCTTCAAACTGGATAAAAACCTCTGAGCAAAATTAAACGGTCTTTCACGTCCTATACAGAAAGGGACGCTGAATATTACAGCAGATAAAGAGCACCCATAAATAAAAACTCAATTTCAATTTTAAATGGCTCCATTCCGTGTTTTCATCAAACATTTGACCTTTTGAAAAAGAAACAGCGGCCGAATTTTTCAACAACAGTAGAACACGGAATTCCCACTCACGTGAAAGAAGGAAAAACGAAGATCTCTGTTCTCTTTATTTGGAGACACTATTACAACAAGGTGTAGATAATACGAGTATTTTTGAGAAGAATAAAAATGCATTGCTAAACGAATAAAGAAACGGTGAAGTTACACAATGTAGAAAGCTTACTGAGAGACATAACTAGGGCATTGGCCCGCATTGGGCTTCAAACTCTGTGTATTAGCCAACATGTGTGGTTTTTTCGTAGTTATTTACCTTAGCTGCCACATAAACTACTTGAATGAAGATTCAGTACCTAGATCCCGGCACTGTTACCTGCCAGTATGCTGATGATGTCCTCATACTGGCCCGTAACAAAAATCTACGTTACTGCCTCCCCCCATTACAAAGGCACCCCGACGCCATCGATAGATGGAGTGAAAAGTGGAGGTTGGTGGCCATCAGTCCGCAGAAAAGCTCTGCTTTACTGATAGGTAAAGTTCGAACCTGTAGGCCGGATAGGGACCTGAGACTAGGTCGCAGGAGAATCCCTTGGGTCAACACCAAGTACCTTGGAGTACAACTGGACCGAGGACTTACCTTCACTAAACATGTTACAGATAAAGCTGCCCGGGGCCACACGGAACTCTAGGAAAGCTGTATCCCATCTTAAGATCTACAATGCCTACACGTCTCAAACTACGCTTGTATCATGCGATCATCCCTCCCCTGATCCTGTATGGATACGAGGCTTGGGGATTCGTGGCTCAAACCACTATCCGTAGACTGCAAGTTGTGCAGAACAGCGTACTAAGGATGATCTACGATACTGACCGTAGATTCCCTTCCCATATCCTCCATACTCATTCTGGCATTCCATACATTGTGGATGTTGTACGTGAAAGAGCCCGCTCAATGTATGCTAAACTTGCACCACACCCTAACCAACTGGTAAATACCCTGGGTCAATATAATCACCATCTTCCCAGGAGGCGCAAAAGCTATCGCTTACCCAAGGATGCCTTGAGTTAATTAGCTCCGCTGCTTCCTCATTACACCAAACATTTCATTGCATTATCGGTTTCTCGCTATTTGGCATGCTCGACTTGCTGGTTACACAAGCTGGCCGGCTAAATGTGCAGAAATGGGCACTGGGTGCACTAGGATGGATAGACATTCTAACCACACTCACATCCCAAGTCGAAAGCAAGAGAGAGTTACCAGTCATCACCATTAGCTGACATTCACATAAAGCTTGTGATAAGACTCCAACTTATATACCTCACGGGTAAATCCGTGCTAAACGGAATAGGTACCGTGGGCATACACCCCGCCCGGGTAAACCCGAGCGACCCGATTTGGCTCTTGGCTCTTGTACATAGATCCAAAGTGATGCTCACATTCCATCAACTCAATACCAACAAATACCTAGATGGCCCGGGAAGACGGCCGTGTAACTAAGGTCATCTATCAGGAACTTAGGTAACAACCGAACTGTCTGTTCACCAGTTCATGGTCTTAGGGGAATGAAGGGCAGAGGAGAAACATTCCACGTAGTGTAACCCGGTTTTCGTGAACTTTCATGCCTGACGTCTGACCCTCGGCACTGGCTTGTAAGTCCTACATAAGGGGAGGGTAATCAAGCACTACTAACATAAGTGCGACTAGAAGCACGACTCCTGCTTCAGATATCGCTATGTAGCTTGTTTACTGACATGCTGGCTGGTGAACAAACTGTTAAGTGACGCGCGCTTTTTTGAGCTCAGGTGATCTTTAAAAATGTATTTGCAGTGAAACCTAGATATCGGCAATTTTGGGTGGAATAAAATATTTCCTACGACACAGCTAAGCAGTAGTAAAAGTAATAAGGGTACTTCAAAATGTGTTTTTCACGGTATGAAAACCTTGGATGGAATGCAATGCTTCCTCTGTCTACTATAAGTGGTAGAGAAAGTAAAAAGAATCTTCCTTTGAAAAGTTCGCCCTTATTTGTATCTACAGCAGCCTTTAGTCAACACGAAAGCCGGTGTATACAGTGTAACTTTTTGCCCCCTAAAATGAAGTCTCGCAGCAAATTACAATACTACGTGATTACACGCTGCCGAAACTAAATTACAAGTTCCTAGTAATGAAGAAAGTTCATTCTTGGAAATAATCCTTCCACGAAGAGGCAAGGAGGGTAGTGCAAATAAAGTAAATGTAGTGTTTTTAATAAGGGTGGCTAATACAGCTGCCGATAGCCAGGTGGTGCAGAATGAGTCATCCCTGTCATATATCGCATGGTAGCCACCTGGAATTGAGAGAACATCTATCTCTACAACAGCCGACATGCTGTCGAAATAAGCTTAGCATGCGTGACGTATTCAAATGTCCAATTCCCTGATTAATGCCCGGCGCTTTCTCATTACTGCAAATGGGGTATGCCTGTATACGACAACTGATGAGTTGGTTAATGGAAAAGAACAGTACTATGGCTGTCTAATAAAAAGGCGGGGCACAACCTAATGATGCATTGAAAATTAAGGTTTTAAAGGTAAAGTCTGGATCTATGCAGCACCCCAACAGCCTATGAGGTCCAATAGCTTTAAAATGTATCAATGTCTTTGTTCTTGGCGAGTTTTGGCGAGTTTAAATACTCAACTGCTTATTTGAGTGTAATACCTGAAAATACAGTAGAAATGTCACAAATAAATTCCTGAAGTCGCATTTAATTCAAGATTTTACTGAATATTCTTGTTAATGCTTTGCTTTTGACTTTTTCAATTTATTTTCCCACCTTTAGGTCCTACTTCTTGGACATGCACATATTAAACAAAAACCTTAGCTCTGCTAAATTTACATAAACGGATTTTAGAAACAAAATAAAATATATGAACGTTTTGTGTAATTTTCCAAAGCTATAAAAGTCTCAAAAATGTGAAATATTGTAAATTATCTAAACACTAAATTGTCATAATTTAACTGTCGCAATCTTTTAAAGAAGTATACAAATAGGTACTTTCCACTCTGGATGTACAGGGTAAGATGATAACATTTACCAGCGAACTTTGTTGAAACTTGGTGAAAAAGACACTGACAAATGGGAAATTTCTTAGAACGCTCCTTAGCATTCATTGCGCACTGTGCACAACTCATACAGGTGATACAATCGGTCCATGTTCATTAACATCAGAGGGGTCTTTTTTTTTTTGAAATTATGAGTATATTTCTCTAACAAAACTCGGCGCGGAGAAGGCAGGAGTTAGATCTGGACAGCTTGAGCGCTAGGAAAATAGTCTGTTATGACCACACCGTTGGGGTTATACAGATTTAGCGGTCGCCGGAAGGAAACCCTCCGTTTAGCGTTTCAAAGACTCACGGCCATTTACACTTCTCATTATTTTTTCGGGAAAAGTTATTTTAAACCGTTAAGTCTCGATACTTCATAGATCAGAAGATTTAATACTTAACAGTTTTAATTTCGCATGCTAAGATTCAGAAACAGTTAATATTCCATGCTCAAAACAATCGGCAACTCCCTTGAAGTAGATTATTATTACCTCTATTAAATTTACTAGTCAACTTAACTGGTGTTGTTCATCCTCCTACCCACCCACACATACCCTGAGGAAAAAATCCCACAGTTCACCACAGGAGCAGGTGACAGCAGATTCATCGAAGACTAGATATCGGAGGCGCATAAAGAACTAAGTTATCAACATGTTGAATTTAAAATGCTGGGGATTAGTATTAGATTGCGAACATAGATGTTGCAGCACTTGTATTTAAGTACTCTTTGTGTTCCACGTGTTTCCCGGTTGTAACTGTCGCTTTTAACGCTTGATGGCGCAATCCTATACAGGCGACTTGATGTATACTCTGTTCATCAAGAGATTAGAGGAGATATAAACAAAGCACCGGTTTGTATCACTCCGCGGCCACGTGCTTTCACAATGACGCAACACAGTTACCTACCGCTACGCGTAGTTATAATATGCATTTTACACTACTAAAAGGATATATTTACTTGATTCAAATAACATGTAGCACATGGAAATTAACTGCTACTTACGTCATCTCTGTCCACAATAACACTTTTTCATTTTCTGCTCACAATCTCGAAACCAATCTCCAGAAGCAGCTTGTGGAGGGAGGTTAGTTTTAAATCTGGAATCTGGAAGATCGGGTTCAGAGTTAACTGCCAACAACACTTTGTTTAAGGTGGGGATTCATTGACTGACGAACTTTTCGACGGATTGCAGATCTCACACTCACAAATTCGTTGCAAACTACATCCACCATTTATCTGGCACGTGGAAGCTTTTGGCTGGGATCTTCACCAACTGATGATTTCTCTTTGCGTGTGCTGTAAATACTTGCAACTAACACACCGGTAAACTCGAATGTTAATTTCATCACGTCTTCGATAGCAAGTTCGGGATATTTCTCGCAGAACTTGTTAAACACGTTCAATATTATTGTCTTTTCACCACTTCGCAACGCTTTGCCGCGCTTATGTTTTACAGCACTCACTTGTTCCGCCATGTTACTGTCATACTGAATAATGCGCGCGCAGAATGAATTAGGCTGGTTACAGATTCACGTAAGTGCGTATTCTTACACTTTAGCTATGCTTAGTACACTTAGTTCATGCTTTAGCAAACATTAAGTGGCATTTTAGACCTTAGTAACAGTATTTCTTCAAGGGACTATTTACATGGCGAAAGTGTCAAGAGGGCGCGCTGTGGTCAAAACGCACGTGGCTTTGTTTACGCCTCCTCTAATCTCTAGATGAACAGAGTATAGATAGAGTGATTGCCGAGTCATTTTGGTAAACCCAAGTATAGAATCTGCGACAATGGCTATTCCGTCATGAACTCAACTTGGGGGAAACTTAATGCTCGCAGTTACTGTGATATTTCTTAACGATATCTTTAAGAGCGCCATAATTGCTTCCAGCTTTTTAACAACCCATCGATCGACTTATCTACATTGTAAGCTATATTGATTTTTATTTCAAGGACATCTGTATCCCCCCCCCCCCCCCCGCTAGATGGAGTAGCACCCTCCATTTGCTTCCGTAATTTTGAATATTGCATGCTAAGCCTCACTAACAACCCAATACTGCTCCGGGGTCCGAAAATGAGTGGGAATTCAATATCGGAGCCTTTCCCTCTTTCCTGTATTTTTCGCTTTTGGGGAGACAGAACCTGAGCATTGCTTGTAACGTACTCTTGCATGTGAAGCGGATTGAAAGGCTGGCTAATTCTGAGTTGGAGGGAAGTCCTGCTACATTTCAACTAGGTACGAAGATACACAATGAACACACTCGATAAAAGGAATAGCCTTTGTTCTCATTTGAATCAGCGTACATGGGGAGTATTTTTAATTAAGTTAGTTCTTTTTAATAAAACTAGAAAAGTCTGCGGAATATTTCAGTTAATTAGTCATCCAAATCTACATGTCAACATACCAACAGTATGTCCCAATATAAAAGTGAACATAGTTCTACTGGGTCTATTGCAATCAAATTCTGCTACGACGTGCATTGCATCTTTTTAAGATGTTCTAACAACCTTCGATTAAGGATAAGTAATCAATATTAACAGCTATAATATCCTAGCCTAAAGTAAAATATAGAATTTTAGAAGTTTTGTTGGTATGTGTGCCTGTAGATAGTCTACTTTTTCTCCTTTTTTCTTCATCTTGAAGATTTACATCCTTTAACCACGTACAAAGGTAATTTTCGACGTGGCGAATGGCTTGAGGTTGCGCAGTGGTTTATGGCAGAGTTCAATTTTGTATTTATAAGACCATGGATTAGTGTCTCTAGAACTTCCGTGTAGTAAATATCCCGGAACGGTGCGTGATTAAGTACAGTGGCCGCTCGCATTATCAGCAGTGTCTGGGTTATTTCAAGCTGGAAACAGATATTACCTCCACCATCAATTTGTATGACGTTATTTGTGTAGATCCTAGCAAGGTCATTCGCCACGTCTAAAAATGCTATATGGGATCGATGCTTATCTTTATTATCTTCTCACTTTAGAACAGCTGAACCAATCATTTTGGGTTTTACATTACATATACCTTAAGTCTCACTTATTGAATATGCTGTGCAATATAATGATTACTTCCTCTGAAATATATGGGGGATGGGTTGTAATAGGAAAAGTATAAAATTTGAAACAATTCGCTAATGGGAAACATGGAGAAAGCGTTGTATAACAGAAGTTTATAAGAACAATCTTCCTAACAATGCTTATTTTCATTCATGGAAGGTACAGACGCTCAAAAATTATATACTGTGACTTCATTGAAAATGGACGATTTAAGGTTCCCTGAATCCGAAGGGGAAAAAAAAAAAGAAAAAGAAAAAGCATTTTTGGACTAAGGTCCATGAATGTGTGTACCTGTGTGTTCATTTGTTTGGCAGTATTACTCAAAAACGAAAAGTCGGTTAAATACCAAAGTTGGTATATAAGTTTATCTTACCAGGATGCGACACGATTTTCAAGGAAGTGCTTTCACCTCAAACTACCGTTTACATTGCAGAAACCTTTTCGAAATGTTTCATTTTCTCGAAATTGGCAGGTAATAATTTTATTATTTTACATTATATTTTTATTTATCATTATAATTTTATACTTTTAATTATTTTACATCACTGAACTCTCCCATTGTGACGCCCATAGCCTACTCTTCTCCATATAGTTTCCGTTGTTTTTAAATAGTATTAGTATCTAGGGATCATCTCACCTTGCACTCACTCAGTAGTCCATTTAACTGAAGTATTTCCTTCATTTTCCCCCTATGCCAAGCTGAAACTATGCTTTGGTATACTGTTGACTAACTCGGCTTCTTTCGCTGCTGTGCAGGAATAAGAAAGAATCGTGAAATAACTCTAATGTTCTGGCTACATGGTTTGTTTAAAAAGCGTGTTTCCCTTTATTTAAAAAGAGAAACACGCATATGCTTATTATTAAGCCCTTCACGTGGCACGCTGCATGTGCTATATGATTAAGTGTGCATAAAATCCCATTCCTGGAGCTTGGAAGCTCTAAAGCAGAGACGGTTCCAATGCCTCGTATTATGCACATTACACATACTGTAGATGCTATGCTGTAACTCAACAGATTGCGTGAGATTAGGTCGTTGTTTGTGGAACTTGTTAGGTAAGAGATGAACTATATATAACATTTCTTTTTATTTTGCTGTTTGTGAAGATGCTTTAGGTTTATCCATATTGGTGTCTATTAATTCGGGCACGGTGATCGCGTTGATGTAAATTTGGACTGTTATTGGAACTGTGTAACTACGTGTGTGTTGTTGTGTTTAACGCCCGCTTTTACTACTACGGCACCGCAGGCGGTGACACTGATGATACATGGAATGAAGATGGAGCACCGGTGGAATGAGATGGCGGGGGAAACCGGAGCACCCGGAGAAAACCCGCCCTGACGCCGCTTCGTCCACCACAAATACCACATGCGGATCCCTGGGATCGAACCCGGGCCGCCTAGGTAACTGTGTAACTACACGCATGGCTAATCTTCTGAAGGTTCCACTCTCGAAACTGTTCCCTAACGGGTTACATTATTTATTTATGTATTAATTTTTTTATCCCCAGCCTCTTGAGCACAGCGACCGCTTGTCTCTACTCTTATGTACCTTCATCTATGTTTAAATATACAGAAAATAGGATTCCCAGTGAGTATAGGAGGTATGATGCGGGTAGTTGGGTAACTTGCTTTTCTTTCTGTGGGACTACCACAAAGTACATGAACGTTGTCATTTATTAAATGCATACTCTTTCTTACTGCTGCATAACTTAATCTCTGGAAATTCTCCTTTCTTTGTTTCTGTTATTTAATTATTTATAGTGAAATAATCAGCAATAACATGCATTAATCGGATAGTATATTTTGTATATGTATTTATAATATTAATTTAAACTAAAAAAGTGAAAAAGATGATGAAGATGATGAAGAAGAAGAAGAAGAAGAAGAAGAAGAAGAAGAAGAAGAAGCCACTATAGCTTGTGATTCTTTCCTATGGTCAATACAGGTATACAATACTGCCTTAAAATTAATTTTGTGTGAAATTAAATTCTTAGTGATTGTGTAAAATTGTTATATCCATATCCTTGGCACCATTTAAGCTGCGAAAGCAGTCATTAAAATATAAAGATAGAGATGTGATAGGGATGTGATAAATTGGGTCTATAAAAAGGAAAGAACAAAACTGCTTACTCGATAAACTATTGACAACGTAACCTGTCACCACGTCTCGGTTCTTTGTTCGGTGGGCGAATCATTACCAACTACAGGAAGAGCCAATGAACTAAAAACCGGCTGCGAGGTGTTTTCACTGGGCATGTGGACGCATGATTCGGCACTGCTGCTGCTCTGGCGCGGCTTTGCTCGTATCTGGTTCTGCAGTAATGAGTTGGCAGTGATATAAAGCGGTTCAGTTATTACGAAATAGTATTGAGTCGCAATGCATATTACGAATCAGTATATGATTTCTATTCCACAACGTGTATTTATTTATGATTCATATCTGTTAATTCAATCTCGTCAACTGAAAATACGATTAGCAGAAAGATTTACAGGTGTAAAAGTTACAACAATCCATACACTTTCTAAAGTTCAGGCCTCAGAAAGTGTTCAGTCTAAGAACCTGAAAGACGTGGTTTCTTACCAAAGAAATAGTAAACATTGGGTTCTTAAGTAAAGTCTTTAAAGGTAATTTCAAAAATGGTGTATGGTTGCATCCGCGTCATCCTATATAGATATAGACGGCAACTAGCGCCGATAACGCGAACAGGAAAAACAGCGCACAGCCGGTTTTTAGTTTACTGGTTCTCCCGGTATAACACGTTGAGCTGTACTTCCTAGAACTCTTGGCTTCTAGACAATCGGAATTGATACACCCCTATTGTGCAAGAAACAAGAAGAATGGCGGCAATTAATCTAAACTGCCCAAGGAATGAGTTTTTATTAAAAGTCGTCTCACCAAATGACTGATCGAAGGGAGCGTGTGAGACCATCTCTGAAAAGTGCTGCAAACGAGCTTAAAATGCTCTCTTTAACCTCTTCACCTTTAAAAGCTCTTTGATTACCGCATGTCATTACAGCAATACACCCGCTATTGTTTTGATGTATGGCGGTAGTTAACCCTTTAAACATATGTCAACATTCAAGTGCGACCGACTGTATCTGTGTGGCTGCAAGTTATATTCATCTGTGTACAATGAAACTACGTCAGCAAGCATGCTTTTGTTTTTCCACACCCTCTTTTTCAAATGCGGTGGTGTATCCCAACGCTTCCCATTCAAGCCAAACTTCCAAAGTTTTCCTTTTCAATTGTTTGTTTTCCTACAGCTTTCGTATGTAAGCACGATAATTCTTCAGAATTTGAGAAAATTACTATATTTAAAATTGGAGTGTTTATAAAACGTATATCCCTAAATGCATAAAACAATATCTTTAAAATATGCCCTAACACATTAATGTTGTACACTAAGCCGTATATAAATACGAGAATAGCTGTTACAGAGCGCAAATTCCACCACGCAGCAGCACCATTCTCGCCCCTTCGTCGACACTTCCGATCCGGAAAGACCGGATTGAAATGAAATGGAGGAGCGGGAAATCGCGAAAAGGAATATAAGCACGCACTAATAGCCCAGCGACCAAGGAGAACCGCGAACAAATCTTTGATCAGATTGGTCAATTACCGGAGATCGAATCCGGGACTTCCCGAAAACGAGTCCCAAGCATTACCCCCGAGTCACCTAGCTCGATTAAGAGTAGGTAATAGCTTGTGAAATTACCACGCTTGTATCCAGATTCATAAGCGAGTTTGCAACTAACTGTACCTCGCCGAACTCCCACTATGTCTGCGCTATCGTAACCCATGATTCCACAAAGGTACCAGCAACCACTATATCACATTCACACAAAAACGTGCTCTCTTGCACTATCCATAGCTGATTAACCTGACACTTGCGTAAGACAATGCTACTGAATCAAGTAGAAGGAATGCTACGGCGCCTGCACTTATGTACATCTGAAATACAATGGTCATACATTCTGTGCATACATTTACATTTCAGAATATAAATACAGCACGTGAAATATTATGAGGCATGAATGCTGCAAATCTACTCAGTAATGGCAGATGTTTAGTTTGACTTTAGTTGTCATCTGTTATAAAAAGTTGAAGTGACAATGGTAGGTATCTTTGTTCCACCACGATAATTTGTTACTGAACTAAGTTACAATATTTTTTTAAGTTTCAGAATAAATAAAAGGAGTCAGATTTGGTATTTAATGGAAATTTACAACATATATGGTTAGCTTTGACGAGGCGCCCCCGAGAGGGAGAAGTGAGGTGAAAGGAGACACAGGGTGGCGACCCTAGGAAACACGACAGCAGAGGGCAGGGCCCTATAGTATACAAATTGAAACTTCACGGTGGTAGCTAGTGGTACGAAATTTACAGAGAACAACATCGAGACTCCTGCCGACACTTGCATCCCTCAAACAGCCAATCAGATGAAGGTGAAGTGAAGTTAAATGGATCGACAGGAAATTTGGAGGATGTAATTAACCTTCAGAGCATTCGCCTAGCGACTGGGGATCCTCCGAAAAAACCATGGGATCAAACCCACGACCTCCCGAATAGGAGTGGAATGCGTTAGCGTGGCGCCACCTCGCTCGGTAATACATACTAAACGAGCTAATTTTATTTCTCTCATTCCACCGTTGCTCCATCTTCATTCCATGTATCATCAGTCATGTATCATGATATAAGAGGTGATACAGAAAGTGGTGTGAGTGTTTAAGCACTACATTTTTTCTATTCCTTTTAAATTGAAATGGGTCAAAACTGCTACAGAATAATACGAAATTAAAAATAAATTAATGAAGCATTCAAACAGTTGAATACTCTTCAAAACGTAAGCACAATAACGGAGACGCCATTTGGGTTTTCCGTGTTAGGTGGCCATGATGAGGAATGGAAATGAAAATGGTATTAACCACGAATGGGTTTGCTCCTGTTGCTCAGTTGACATTGATTGAGCGTAAAGGTGGACACCGGAATACCAAATGCTGTAAATTTGGCACGCGTTGCAGTTAAAGCTGCAACCATTCATGTTTTGCAAGTGGCAGGTGCTCAAGGGATTATTTCTGCAACTATGCTAATCACATGAGGCAGATGGACCTGCTGATGGGCGTGGTTCCACATCTCACACCTGCTCCCAGATTGTTTACAACCATACACTGCCACCTGTGTTGGCTTCACTTCATAGCGGTCACGCACGCTCCAAACAGAAAATTACTTCATTCGTGTTTACATCAGTGCCTTCAAAGACGTAAAATGTTCAGGTTGGCTGTCACGCATCATTAACGTGCTCCTGGTGGTTAATACTCGTACAACGTGGTGCAATTTCTGTAAGGGGGTAGCTAATGTCTATTACTTCAGTAGTTTTCATTTACAAAAAATCTTATATGTTGCACTCAAATAACTTTCTCTACTCTTGTACTAACTATTCTTCCAAACGCTTATTCCTTATCTTCTTCATGTTAGCCCAGGTAAGCATTTGTAGAAATTATCTTACTACTAGTATTTCCTCGGAGGTACAGGGGGAATGTGGGAATACAGTCAAATCCTTTAAAGCCTCGAAATTCCGTTCTCTTTGCACGGCCAAATAGATAAAAAAGTGAATAAAGACCTTCCATTTGAGAAAAGTTTAAATACTACGAAACTCGCACAAATAACAAGGAATATCTCTGAAATCGTTCACTTCATAGAAAAATGCATACAGACATAACGTGTGTTCTGACGAAATCTACGTTTTTTATATAGCGGGGGAAACCGGAGAACCCGGAGCAAACCCGACTCACCACCGCTTCGTCCACCACGAAACCCACATGCGGTTGCCTGTGATGGAACCCGGGCCGCTTTGGTGAGAAGAGAATGGTCTAACCACTCTGCTAGGGCGCGGCCTATCCTCATTTGTATTATCCGTATTCTAGCTCTGTACTGACTACACAGTATCCACTGTCAATATTTCTGAGTCATTCGAATCTTATTAAAGGGCTTTTAAATACCCAAATTAGAAAAGAGCAATATTACATTTTAGTATGTGAAATGCAGTGCAAAAGTAGAATTCAGAAAGAGCGGGTAGGCAATAATAAACAAAAAGCCATTAAGATATTTCTTTGTTAAAAAACAGTATCAATGAAATAAAATGAATATATACGCAACGTTCAATAACCGGGTTCTCCGGTTTCCCCCGCCATCTCATTCCACCGGTGCTCCATCTTCGTTCAGTGTCACCGCCTGCGGTGCGTAGTAGTAAAAGCGGGCATTAAACGCTACAATAAAAAGTGACACAGCGAGTACTGCAGTATTCTTAGTTGGACCAGGAAAATTATAAAATGGACAGTAAGCGTAGTAACAGTCGAGTATCAAATATTTGTTGAGTGCTCTTAATCTCAAGGTTAAGTGCACAATTGCTGAATATTTTATTCTTATGTGCAAAATTGGTAACTGGCGTTATCGTATAGGAGTTTGCGTATTATTGTTAAACTTGTTATAATAAATAATACGATTTTATTTGAACTTTCTTTTTAATCCAAAAGATAAATTGTCCAAATCTCACTATACAAAAAGTGCAGACAATTTTGACTATCTCTTACAGTTTATCAGTTATTCATCAAAAGTAAATAGGACTGCATTTCTGCAGCTCCCTAGTTTTAATTATCGCTTGTTAGTTTTAATGTTGCACCCAATAAAAGTTATTAAGTATGAAATGCACGACCAACCTGTCTACAACGTTGCAATGTTATTGTATATTTTCTTGTAGCTGCAACAGGAATATGGGAATACAGTAGGCTTTGAGAGATAGTGAAACCTTTTAAAGCTCGCTATAGGACTTCGTGGGCTACAGCCAGAAAATACAAAATATACATTTCATTTGCCATAAAAATATCTTAAACATGTGGCTTTCTAATTAAAATCGTTAAGAGCCAGTTTTGAGAAAATGAAAATGTTCAAAAAATTTTCCACGTTAAGGGCAGTATAGGGTGGAGCAATTTTCTTCGGAATCTTCGTGCCGTATCCTTGATAGATATTGAACTTAAATACCAACTTTGGCTCTTAATCGAATTTTCGTTTTTGAGTTGTGCTGTTCACAAACACACACGCACGCGCGGACCTTTTTTAAAGATGCTCTTTTTATTTATTTATTTATTTATTTATTTATTTATTTATTTATTTATTTATTTATTTATTTATTTATTTATTTATTTATTTATTTATTTATTTATTTATTTATTTATTTATTTATTTATTTATTTATTTATTCATTCATTCATTCAATAGGCCCCAAAGCATATATTTCCGGTGAACTCTCGACATCGAAATTTTGGGTCGCACACAATACAACTCCTACTTACTATATGTAGTAGAGAAAGTATTGTGTATTCTTTAACTTCATTTTCTATAATCAATTTCTCTATAGCGATTCAGAATAATTAAATGTTAACTAAAACAAAATGTATGCTGCTTTTTTGCAAAACAAACGGCCTTGTCCTCTGGTTTCACTAGACATCACTGTAGGAGCCTACATAAGTGTTGCAGATTATTGTGTTATTTAGTTTCAGTGCGTCATTACATTCCGAAAGGGATCACGTGGGAAGAGAGACAATTGCTGTATTTTCATTCACATATTTAATTAATGGTGGAGCACCACTATGGAGGCTTATTGTTTTCACCTTATATAAAAGACTAGGCTTTCATTAGTAAATGAAAGAATTTCACTGCGTCTCCATTTTCACGATGGTTTAATATACGCGGGCTCATTAACAGGATAACAATGAGTGGGCGTGTAACGAGGTCGCAATTAAGGAGAAAATTTTCGCTTTAAAAGAAGTCAAGATTCAAAACACCAGTGACGTAAATCCGCAATGACCTAGAAAATAATTGCACAAATGAAGAACGTTAAGTTTTATTCATTCGGCGCATCAAACACCATTCCCATTGCAGTGAAAGCTTGACATCATTTGAAAAACCAATGGAGGAAATGGATTTTTAATTAGTATAGTGAGTATATACCACGTCCTAACGCTCACGGTATTGTAATTATCGAAGTATTGCTTCTTGCTGTTATTCATTTTACTTTCTGCGCTTTACTTGGGTAAAGAAAGTGTTTCAATCAACCTAGAATTTTATTCGAAGTAACAAAGCAATTGGGAAAAATATTTTTTTTTACAAAAACAAGCGTGTAAGTACGTAGACCTCAAAAGTACTGATCGAAAATGAAAATATACTTGCCCTATTTAAGTAAGCATCGCCCGAAGGTGGAAAGCGGAAATTTTGGGAAATGTTTCATATCCCAACTTACTCGTACCCTTTGCTGGGAAAAGTTCCCGTTGTTTTGACATTTTAAGAAACAGCAACTCTAAGGATTTGGTTTACAAATTTATAAGTCTAATAACATTAAAAAAATCACATTTGCAAATTTATATATAAATATATAATGATAATTATAACTGATTATATATAAAATTCTACATCACATTTTCAATTTAAAAATTTTCTAGTTCTCACTTTTATCACCATTTTCGGAATGAATATGAGGAGTCTTTTATAATGATTCATCGAAGTGCGAAACATTTTAACCTCTATAATACCAGTAACTTAGAAATCCATCTCCCAACTAGCAACACCACAAGATCCTTTTTAATAACAGAAATATGTATTAACGACTTTCCTTTGCATGAAAGGAGTTTAAATTTCAAACTTGTCTCAGTTTTCTCAAATAATTTTATACCAAATGGCAAAGCATAAATATCTAAAAACCGGAGTTTATTGAAACTAAAAAAGCACCATTGGATCCACCGTTTAAATATCTGAACTTGTGAACATAACCTTTGCCTACTCGCCAACAAGACGAAAGCTAGAATTGGAAAAATAATACATAATCCAAAGGCGATTGAGATGTCGCTCCTATTCACAAACTCTGTCATTGATACTTGAAAGAGAAGAGGACAAGGTACTGTCCATCAGAAAGGACGCTGGTGATAAGCCAAAGAGTGTCGCCGTGCACTTTTCCTCCCAATATTCAGTTACAATTGAAAATTTATAATGGGTCGATCTTCGACTGTTACAATTCATTCCAGAGCTAGAGAAGGTATTTATGTATCCGATACTAATATTTTGATGTGTATACTTTGTAATCTGCACGTAAATTGGGAGAAACCAAGCACTGTCTAAACCTTGCTTAAAAGTAAAATGCATCTGAACCTTAAAGAAAAAAGTTTGAAGCACCGTTAGATAATCAGAATAAAAATAGACAAAGGGAATACACACATTGCGCGCGCGTGCAATGACCATCTTTTTTCCCTGCCGTACAACCCCGAGACTACCCTGAAACAGCCAAGCAGAATGATGGTGACGTGAAACCAGAAGTGAAATGAAACAGAGGGACAGGAAGTTCGGGAAATGCAATTAACCATACAACATTCGCCTAGCGACCCGCGGAAAGCCCCGGAAAAAAAAAACAACACGGGTCAGAAAAGTCCGCCGCGGGGATCAATCCACCACCTCCGGAATACGAAGAACACGCACTACCGCCTACGCTACCTCAGTCTGTAAGCTTTTGTAAAAATAGTTTTAGTAGCTAAAGAAAAATAGAAGAAAACAAATAGTCATGTGTATGTAACCCAGATTTTTACTTTTTCATAAAAGTTGTGCTTAACAAAATAATTCATATTGCGTTTAGTTATAAAGCGGTGTGTGTGTGTGTGTGTGTGTGTGTGTGTGTGTGTGTGTGTGTGTGTGTGTGTGTGTGTGTGTGCTTGAGGCTAAAATCAAATAAATTACATAACAAACACGTCCAATTTCTAGCATAAACTAAAAACACGCAGTAATATTAGTAACGTGAATATTGAATTTCAGCCTAAACAAGGTTGTAGCACTTTGGTTTTATTATTCTTTTTTCAATAGTTGACGTTTACATGTACAAACTCTGTTGTTAATAGCACGTGGCACATAGCAGAGATTACAGAACTGATGTACACGTTGCTTTTGTTGTTGGCCTGGCTCGTAATTAGATTCCTGTCATGTGCCACGAATATTAACATCCATTTTTCCATGTAAATGCCAGCTTTCAAAAAAAAAAAAAGGCGGGGGGGGGGGGGTTACATGCACAACTTTCCTCTAGAAGGTTATTCAATTCCTGCAAAATCAACCGCTTCACTCCTATTAACCTTCAGCAGCCGCAAAGGTTCCGTAAGATCATCATCGCAGCTTTTCCATCAGTGGCACAATGGTCTCTTCGTAGTTCTTTTACTTAGGCATCTAAACGTCGAATACGCACTCCGTTTCAGGTAGCTGGGTACCTCTTAAGATGAAAGACAAATATTAATATCAATTACCATAACTCACAGATTCTATTTATACACAAGAACGCTTACTTGTATCACATGTTTAACATAACCAAATTTGTCCATCTCTTATGGCTTACGAGTTATTCAAATGTTATACACAGTAAACAGCTCTACATAGGCTACAGCCAGAAAATTCAAAATATACATTTCATTTGTCATAAAAATACCTTAAACATATGTGATTTTAATCAAAATCGTTAGAGCCATTTTCAAGACAATAAAAATTTTCGAAAACTTTTCCATGTAAAGGGTAGTTTAGGGTGGAGCAATTTTCTTCAAAATGTTCGTGTCGCATCCTTGAAAGACATTAAACTCAAATACCAACTTTGGTTTTTAACCGACCTTTCGTTTTTAAGTTATGCTATCCACAGACTGACACACTGACACACAGACACACACATGCGGACCTTTTTCTAAAAATGTTTTTTTGGATTCATGGGCCCTCAAAACATATATTTCAGGTGAAGTCCCGACATCGAATTTTTGGATGGAATATAATACTTCTACTATTACGTAGTAGAGAAAGTAAAAACTAACCCCACCGCGCAACAGCCCTATTCGGGCCAAGGCCTACCGCCTAGCCGCTGCATCTCCCACCTCTGCATCATGAGTGGGGTGCAACAATCCATACATATTATAATAGGTAAAGTTCAGGCCTCAGAAAGTGTTCAGTCTAAAGAAAGGTAAGATTGGTACCAAACAAACATTAGACAAAATCGGGTTAGCAACTAAAGCCTGTAGTTGGAAAAAATCTCGTGTGGATGCATCCGCGCCATTCTATAATAGAAAAGACGGCGAGCACCCAAAACGCCAAAACCACCGCGCACTCGGTTCTCAGTTCATTGGCTCTCCCGGTATCTGTGTAACGTGCTTGAAACTGTGGGATATTTTCCCCGCAGGAGCTCATTAGTAAGCTTGTTATAGAAATAGGCGAGGGATACTTTAGCATCTTGTGACTAAAGTTGAATTGCCTAATTTCAAACAATTCTGACACAACCTTGTCCTGCTTGGCAAAGTGGGAGAACTGAAATCACTTTTTACGTTAACGGTAGGGTATATACGAGATAACTGTCAAATGGTAAAGAGAAGAGAAAGCTCTGTTTCTCACACATAAGATATTTATCTAATTTTATTCATGTTTTAAATAAACAAATAAATGCATACATATAAGACACAAATATTTCTACATAGAATTGAAATTTCTACAGTGAATTCAGTTTAGTAACCAATCAAAACAGTTTTCATTTGGAAAGAATATTACAGTAACACATAACTACTAGTGTTTTATTCACTCACTTTTTATTCACGTTAAAATAAAAAGCGAAAAGAGAATTCCAAAAAGGTGGGCTAAAATTGCTCTCAATGAGTAATGTTTGAACGAAGACCACAGATATCACTCAGCCGTCCTGACAAGCGCTAGAATCCCATGCGAGTTCACAGCGCTTTAGCAGCTCTGGGAAATTCACTCCGAGATTCAAATAAACATGGCTGAAAACATCAGCAAGACACTTCCCTAGTGGCAGTTGTTTTGTTTCAACACTTGCTGCCTTTTTCGTCATGGTTTTAAAACTGTGTCCAAATACGGAAACGCAATTATAAACCTGATTTTTAAAATATCACCTCTCAACACGTAGTTACAGTTTGTCTTCCTAAATATAACTTTATTTATATGACCGTTACACCTAAGTTATCAAACAGGTTTATTAGCATTTATCACAGCATTCATAGTTTTATGGAACTTATGAGATAAATCAAATTTGCAATAACCGGTTAGTTTTAATTAAATATCTTTAAATCGCATTATGCTGCATCTTTCATTTAAACGGCTATTTTCATTATTTTGCTCCAGCTATTGCATCTCCGTTTTCATTCTGTAAATTTTGGTTGCTAGTTTGTGTCTCAATATTTTCTTTCCAAGACCCATAGGGTGGAAGTTTTAAAGTATACCTATTTCTAAATAGTCTGATTCGTGGTGGCACATATATAGGATACTCCTTTTAAAGAAGCCCACCCTGTTGAACCTCTATAGGGTCATTGAAATTCTGAGAGACCCAAAGACATACGAACCGCTGCGCGGTGTTTTTCCACTGCGCAAGCGGAAACACGATAACGCGGCTGCGTGCACGTCATGCGGTTGATGCGTTTTTCTCTGCTCTGAAAGTGTAGTATTGAGCTGACGCACTATCGTGTGGTTGAGTTATTACCAGTGTGCTTTATTATTCTGCCCTGTGCTTAGTCACAAAGTGTATTATGGCCCACTATTCGTTTTCTACTGCACAGCGTGCATTTATATATCATTCGTATGTGTTAACTCAGTCAGCTCGCCAAGTGAAAGTGCGATTTGCAGAAAGATTTCCAAGTGATCTGCAATTTCTATCTCTGGGGTAACATAAAGCATAAAGTGTACGAGACAAACCCACACACCCTGGAAGAATTAAAAGAAAATATCCACCAGGAAATTGCCATCATTTCTCAGTGTGAACTACGGCTAGTGATGGATAGTTTCCTAAAGAGGTGCCAAACATATATGGAGAACGACGATGGACAGTTTCAGCATCTCCTTTAATAACATTGGTAAGTAAAGCCTTTAAAAGTAGCTTTTAAAATGTTGCATGGTTTCGTCCGCGCTGCACTACGACAGCGGCAGTCGGCGACGAGCGCCGAGGACGCGTGCAGGCAAAACAAAATGCAGCCGGTTCGGAGTCTTTTGGATCACCTGTTATATTGTAATTATATTGTAACACATTCGCGGGCTCTTTCCACTGCGCAAGAATACCGAGAGTCGCCGAAGAAATGGTGCTGGCAGAGCCGCAATTCCTTACTTCTGAAAGAGGGAGCAGAGGTATCTCTTATTGTTTCATTAAACAAAATGGACCCTATTATTTTAGCAACTATCGCACACCACACGCCAACTAAGATTATATTGAGTCCTAATATTCTAGATCAGTTTTCACAGAAAGCAAACCAGACGAGTTACAGCGATCATCTCTGCTAAACAAACTAGCTCAAAATAATGGAACGCAGTCCACACTGGACGTCTGGAAAAAAAAAAAAAAAAAACTGTGCCATTGCGTGAATCGCCTAATACGCCCCAACAATTGCAGTGTGGTGTGCGATAAGAGCTAGAAAAGTAACAGGGCCCACTTGTTTCTAATGAAGTAGTAAGATGAGGATTTTACGACTGACACAAAATATGGCAGCTGGCTCAACATAACATCCAATCGGATGCTTGGCACACATTGTAGTGTTGTATAGTATGTACGCTGTGAAGTCACGCTGCAGTGCATGTGATATAAATTTCATTTGCGCCTGCAAAATGTGTTTGCACAACAGGAAAGAGAACACTGATGGACTGGCATTAGCTACCATCACATTTTGTGTCTGCAATAATGGCACCTCTGCCGGACTATTTTCCCGGCAATTCTCAGTACTCTCGCGCAGCGGAGAGAGCCCGCGAATGGGTGACCATATATTTTAATGACCCTATACTTCAGACTTCGGTGAAGAACAAAGGAGGAAGAGTAGTATAAAAAGATGGAATGCCTAAGATTCGCTGATGGCATACTTGCAGGGGAAACGATGATAAGGCGACAGCGAACTGGAGGGAGATGAAGAGGATAAATGTACTTGAGAACTGGAGATGAGTTACTGTAGCAAGTGGTTAGCTTGAAATGCCTGGGATGTAATACCGTATGTGGTAACATGAGATGTTGTCAGTCAGCAGACAGGAACAACAAAGGGAACTCTTACATAGGAAAATAACTCTTTCCTGTGGGTCTCTGAATAAACAACTAAGGAAGAGATTAGCGAAGTGCTTTGTGTGTATTGTGACACTGAATGATGTGGAAAGTTGAACGTTGCCATCAACTGAGGAAAAACGAATCGTAGCATTTGAGAAGTTGATATGGAAGAGAATAAATGTAATGAAGTTACTTCAAGAAGCATGGACAATCAAAGAAAAAATGGACAAATTAATCCGAAAGGGTAAAATAAATTGAATAGGACATTAGATAAGAATAAACTGCATGCTAAGGGATATATTACGAGAAATAATTAATGGGAAGACAGCTCAGGACAGAAGATTCAATTGTAAGAAACATGTCTTTCGCATGAATAGAAGAAGAAAACAGAAAATCGGCAAGAATGAAGAAGGTTCAGTTAGAAGTAGGAAGAAAACAGTGACAGACTGACAGACGGACAGGCTGAGACTGACTAATGAAAGGTGGCGATGAGTGTGTGAAACTCCTTCCATTATGCTGACATATCAAGAAGGTGCCAAAAGCATCATCTGCAGTTACCAGCCACAGATCTTCAATGAAGATTATGGGCTGAATTACGTTTCCATGGGAAATTGAAATAGATTTTAATCCATTGCCATTCTCAATACGATCATTTCCACGTCGAATTCCATCCATATTGAGAACAATTTGGATACGCAGGGCTCAAGCATTAAACTCAAGCTTTTATGTTGGTCACTTGGTTCATGTTGGCGAACCTGTAAGAAATGTTTTCTGGTATTTTAAGTATGTTTTGAGGTTTGTAAATGTTTTAAGGATATATTAGTGTATTTATTTGTAATTTGTGTATTTATTTGTAATTTTATTTTGTTTTTTATCACTCATTTCTCTGTTCTGCCGGGTTTGTAAAGTGGAAAACTGCTGATCGACCTTTAATAAATTAAAAAAAAATAATATATTGGGAGATTATAGAAACAATAAAGTGGCTTTGTTGTTGTGTTTTATTACACCACTTTCACTAAGAAAACAAAATTACGAGCGTGCAGCGAGTACACTAAAAGTTAGCATCTTTGGCAGATTCAAATCGATTTGAATCCGGTAGGTGTTTCCATGCAACAAAATTTCGATCCTATCCCACTTTTAAGAGGATCGGATCCGAGGATTCAGTTCGACCTTAATCCGTGTTTCCATGCTGTATTCAATCAGGAATGAGAACTCAAATCGATTTGAATTTCCCATGGAAACGTAGTAAGAAGAAATGAGAGTTAATCACAAGAAACAATCAAGCCTAAAACAATAAGTTGAGATATTTGTTTCGGACAAACAAAACATTTACTTTAATTCACATGAACCACTCGGACACTTAAGTATAACTGATATAAAACAAAGGAAGATACTGTAGATATGTAAAACCTGCTAGATATAGTTGGGAAATCATTATAAAACAAAAACAGCAAAACTACTTACGCTAAGCATAATTAAAAAGTTATGAAGTAAGCACTGACTGATTACATTTATTTATTTCACTTACCGTCAAACTTGATAATGGGAATGAGGTAGTAACATTGGAACACTTACCTGAAAAGCAGAGAAATCACACATTACAACAGGTTTTAAACAAATTATCTTAGCTTAAACTAAACAGTAAATTGTGCTTTAAGAGAAGCACATGAATGACATTTTAAATGCTAATTTGCATTGAATATAATAGGTATAAACATTCGCTGTACACAACCGTTATTTATCTCTTTAGAACGAACCAAAAGACAAAAACGAGTTTTAGTATTAATACAAAAATCTAGCAATAGTTTTTTGGAGGGCATATACACTGTAATACAAATACAAACTACAATCATAAAGATGTTGAATTAGAGAATAGCATATTTTTGGTCTAAGCAGTTTTACACAGAGTTGCAGAAGGTTGTATTGTTCTGGAAAAATGCTGAAAATGAGAAGAACATGACGTTTTCTTTGTTTTTCTTATCTGAAGAAACATTCTATTATGTTAAGCAATGCTGTATAATTACACTAAAAATACGATAATCTGACGCAGACGCTTTTCCAGGGGGCGCATGTTGCAATCAAACAATATTAATTCATTACTTTGTTGTCAAAAGTTACAGTATTCGTTGTGGATAACTGTATTAACCCGCACTAAATAAAAATTATTTACATCAAAATTAATATAATAGTCTAATAGACAGTAATTGATCGCACATTGAGAGCATTAGCTTCCAAGGGGTCGGGGACCTTGCCTCCCCTTCGCGAAGCCCATGCTCGTCGCTTAAGGAGCTTAGAGCACATGTGGGGAACAGTACTCCCAACGTGTCCAGCCATTCCCTACTTCCTCTCCCTTCGTGACCACAAAAGTGCGAAACTGGCTATAATGCAGAATAGGAGGAAAGGGACTACTCTGTTCACACCTTCGGAGTACCGTTCCCTAGCTTGAGCTAAAGGAATGAAAATGCACACGCTACCAAGATTACATTATGTCTTAACTCTATCCCTATTTTGGGCAACATAGGTAAGAGCTGAATTTACAAGAGTATGTTTGAAAACAGTAAGCTGAGGAAATAGTTTTACAACTAGATATCGTTTAGGGCAACGCGTTCAATATTTTCAAATTCACCACTATCATCAATAGAACGACATAAAAGTAATGTGGAATTATACGTGGAATTATAACTTAAGTTCATAGTATACAATGACTTTACTTGCTAGAAAGAAAAGATATTCACCTACTTGCTGCTGCCGCCTTTGAGTTCACTAATGAGCAATGACGTATGAAATATTACAAAGAGACTTATTAGGGGCGTTACGGACATACTTATATAAGCACGCGTTTTGAATAATGACTAAATGTGTTTTCCTACGGCTAAGAGGCAGCTGAGCTAAATGCGACACTGGTCTAATAAAAACGCTCTTAGAAAAGTTTTTTCTTCTGTTTCGTTTCCTTTTGATTCACTGATTTATGAGTGCGTTTGAAAATGTTCTCCGCCGTTACCCTCCATAATCATGTCGGTGTGTGGTACAGTTCACATCCTGTGAAGGACTTTAGATAAGTCAGTAATGCACTTTTGTACTGACACTTAGAGCTTGACAGATATGATTACATGATTTCTGCCAACCGAAAAGCACAAACGCAATGAGCCATTTCTGCAGAAGGCTGAAAACCCGGTGGAGTATCACCTCCCACTCTCTCAATATTTTTACATTAATGCCACATGCTGTTTTGAAAAGCAGTAATAAAACTGTTTTTACTGGGACTAAGCGACCAAAACCCAAATTAAAGGTTTAGTGCTACATCAACTTGTGCCTGCTTCACAATAGCGCTTGTTATGTGATCAGAACTAATTTCCGGCGATAAAGAATAATAGTAACAAATAATTGGTATATCTTCATAAATAATTTTCTCGTCGAAGTAACTTGTCAGAAATTGAAGGAGATGAACAGCTTCTGGAGGCAACGTAGGTATTTCTTCAATCACCAAAGAACTAAGTGACTAGTTTGCTACCTTCACACCATCATCTTAGCTCTGTTAGCTTGCTCTGAATAATTGGACCAAGAAGTATTAGTGGTAGTGGTAATGGTAGTGGTGCTTGTAGTTGTGGTGATAACGGTATAGTGGTCATGATTGTAGTGGTGGTAACGGTAGTAGTAGCAGCAGCGGTGATAGTGATGTTGGGGTGATAGTGGTCATAGTGGTGGTGGTGCTGGTGCTGGCATGGTTGTGGTAGTAGTGGTAGTAGTAGTGGATTGGAGAGTGTTCAATGACCCTTGCACCTCCACCTAAAGATATTTAGTTGCATCCTTATCTCCTACTAGAAGTCCAGTGAATTGAATACTGGAAGAATGTCTGAACGCCCATGCGCCTAGTTGTCGACGGGCCCACCTTTATGGGTAGGATCGAAGTCGGGAACATTCCGTGGCCGGGAACCAGAGCCGCTACTCTGTAGCGCACTGCGCAGCAACAAGCGGTCAGTAAGCAGTATGAAAGAGGGCTTACTTTGATAGAGAACGTGATCTTGCAGCTTGACAAAGCGTTCAACGATGCGGGTAGGATAAGAATTTTGGTCGTTACGGAGAGCGCGATATATGACCTGTAAGTAGCGCCCACCCCCCCTCCCCCCACTCTCCCCTTCAAAAATACCGTATTATATACGGCTGAACGTTTGGCTGTAGGTACTGCTTCATCAATCCTCCATAACTTGATTTATGTAACTACAGTTTAAAAGCGACCTGCAGGCACACAATCTGTTCTAAACACTTCTGAGAAGTCGTCGAACGAGAGACAATATGTGACACCCCTGCTGAGAAGAGAGGAAGTTAGAATCATTGCAGTGTACGTATGAAATTGGGTACATCCTCTCCTAGGCATGGGGACTGTTCATTTTACATGTGGGCTGACGTTAACAGGACGCCTCCTATTTCATTCTGACCCTAAATCTGAGTACTACTTGTTGTAGAAAGCAAGTTTGTAGAATTTATGTTCCGGTAAAGGGAGTGTATTGGGTTTCTGCCTTTATTGCGTGTTCACTGCAGTGTATCGCTGTCCACAGTACACTTCCCGCTGTTGCGTTTTTCTCCGTAAACCAGCACGCTCAGAACCCTCAAAAGCAGCAATGTCCAACCTTTGCGAAAGAGGGGAAGTTGGGTTCACCTCAATCCACGCAATATTTAACCTCCAGCCGTGCACTGTGTTGCAGTGGCGGTTTGATGTGTGCTTTGCGTTTCATTTACGAAAACACTTTAAAAATGTATGCAATAAAGATCTGTTCATTAGTGGCTTCTTTGGTGCCGCTTGCGTTTAAGAAATTTATCAATATTTGGCGACAAAGTCCAAGTGCATAGCGTTAGAAGATGCACCAAGTGATCCACGCGTAACCTATTGCGATGCACATAGTTCAGTTGTAGACCCAAAATCTGCCAACAGGTTGGAGCCAAACTTCACAGTCTAGGAAACGTGTCAGAGGGCAAACACTGAAATAAATTCCAAATCTATTTTGTGGAACTCTGAAGGCACAAGAATGATCCCCATTTGCAACTCATATAGAATTTCGCTGCACGAAAAATACATAGGGTTGTTAAGCAGTCGTTTCATTTTCTTCTCCTCTTGAATACAAAAATATTCCTCCTCCCATTCATTATGAAACACGAAACGCTTCGTTGTCTTGGAAACTGCCATGGAATCGCCTGTTCGTGTCCGTCACTGGATATTGACTGTCTGCTTGTGAAGTTACATGTCCGGTGGAGAAACAGCCGCTAATTAATTAAGGTTCTCCAAGGAGAGAAGGTTGGACATCAGGGATGGACGCAGGATTTGTTTTCGGAGGAGGATCTGATGAGATGATACAATTAGAAAATCTGGAAATGTCATCATGTGCATAAACATATATCAGATAATTGTCTTACAGAGACAAAGAATCTGAATATATTTGTGAATTAATGTGAATACTTTTTCTTTGGTTACGTCCTTAAAGCTTTCCAAAATTTCGGGGAGGGATGCAAACCCCCTATCCCCTCCCCCCTCCCACTGAACATCACAGTTCAAAAGCTATCAGAAGAACTCATAGTTGAGAAAGCATGGCTGCCATCTGCTAAGGCCAAACTGCACTAAAATATATGGTTTTTAATACAAGTGTGGAATGGAGTTTGAAGTAAGGTGTGTCTGAAGTACTAACGCCTCCTTAGCTCACGCACTGTTGGAAAAATTACATAGCAACTGTCTCAGCGAACTTAAGTTGTGCTTCTGAAGTGTTGGTATTTTTTTATTCTTTTCCTCAGCTCTCTCCATAAACATATTCATAATTACTGCATTCTGTATACATTTTTCTTCAATGCTTCATAAGACAATGTTAATAACCACAAATGGAATTCACGTCTTCGGGAGGATCGCCATCATAAGCATCAACAAATGCGTCAAATGATGAACTGTTTACCATTTATGCAAAAGTCATCCAGAATGAAGAGGTCTTCTGAGGACATTCCAAGAAAAGTCCAGTTATGACTTAGAAACTGCCATGGAATCCCTTATTTGTGTCCGTTGGTAGATACTGACTTTCTAGTTGTGTTTGTACACGTCACAAGCAAGAGTTGATTTACCTTCCGACTGAAAGAGTGGAGAGGGGAATAGCCGCTAATTATGTAAGCTTTTCCAAAGAGACAAGATTGGACATCGTAGGTTTAGCAGATAAAATAAGTGAAGGTCGCTCAAGGTATCCCAACAGTAACCCAGGCCTGGTAAACAGTTTTCCTTTAAGTCTTAGTTGCGCTAGGCCAGGAAGTTAGTTGCCTCCACAAGAATAAGTAGAGTGTTTTACACTTCTTATTCATTTGAACCATGAGGTCTGGAACATCTATAGGTATTGCATATCTTGCTTTACATATGCTATATCACGCATAAGGAACGTTTAAAAATGAGAAATGTTATCCAAGATTTGAAATACATACTTAAGACAAGTATTCTGTTAGTAACTCAACATGTAATAATTTTAGCAGTCTGGACGACAATTTCTTCACTTGAAGTTGATGGTATTGAACTTGAGACGTTTCTTGTGCAGAGTGGCCAGTACAAACACGTTCCTGAAGGACATGTAAAATGTATACATGCATTAAGAGACCTTACAATCAACAAGGCCGACCTTGCTCAGCTCAATAAAACACAAGCGCGGTTAACGACGTGTTAAATAACTCAGGACTAAGATAAGGTAAGTCTACCTTAAGAACAGCAGTGACGTGTTATGGAACTATATGCATTTAATGTAATTTCTTGGTGATACTTTCAATAGCACTTTAATAATTTAAAGTCTACGTTTAACGAAAATAAGGTGAATCGAGTATATTGAATGTGTTTTATTGCTCGTGAATTCCAACATTACAGAACCTCTGATAGTCACAAGTGTATCAAACCCTTCACTTCGAAACCTAACCTTTTAGTTTTGTTTTTTGAGAATTTATACTTTTTTAATTACTAAACTGCTATTCACTTTTTCCCCCTGCCTCAGAGTCTGCAAAGGGATTTTAAATGTTCAAATGGAACCGAATTCGCAGAGCTTAGTTACTCCTTATTCGTCAGAAAAAATATCACGTAAACCGAGATTTGAACCTGGGATCTGGGTTTAGAGATTTAACTATCGCTTAAGCCTATTGTATTCTCCTTGTACCTACAGTAAAAAGTATAACCATTCTTGAAATTTGTATCTCAATTGATATGATGCAATTGCAGAATGAGCTTTGATAAGATCAATTTATAGAAGAGTGCGTAGAGAAAGGCATGTGTATGTAGCACATAAGATATTTGCAGAATAGTCTTTAGAAAAGAAAAGAAACTGTCCATGTTCTTCTACTTCGAAATAGAAGGTTTCAAGAAGCAATATCAAGTTATAGGTAAATGTATGCTAGCAACAGGTATCTTCATATGTGAGAAATATGTGTACAATGGATTATGCCAGGTTGTTTAGTACAATAGAAATTGGAAATATTGCAATTTAATGGTGGTAGCCCCTTCCTGTCATGTAAGTTACAGTAACTGACCCCACAGCAGTATTTATACTTCCTCGCCAAATGCAGATTACATGATCAAATGAAAGCATAACTTGAACTTTTTAAGTACGTAGCAAAGTGCGACTGCATCCTTTATCCGTCAGTAAGAGATGTAACATGTTGGGCAATAAAAGTCACATTGCTGAAAATGTAATAATTGCCGAGAGCCCAAGAATGGCTGAAGCATGAATTCTTCAATACAAAATGGACCGTATGAACCTGACAATTGTTGTACGCAGTCGGTTGATAACACTAACATTTAGATTGCCAGCACAAGAATCAAAACGATTCTTTAAAGTATGCCATGGACTGCCAAGTTCGTGCTTTCGTAGTGAGCACATTTTTTTTTTTTTTTTTTTTTTTGCTCTGTTGATATTACCTTACTATTATATGGCTATTTCAACATTTACACGTCATGGTGCGGTTGCCAGCAGGAATGTCGTAACATTATGGATGGCCAATTTTTGGGCATCTGCTTCTGGAAGGAAAGGGAAACCACCTGATTTCTTAATCACCGCCAGAACACAGACAGACAAACGATGGAGGAAACGCGTGGAAATACCCTAAACTCACGCCCGGAACGTTTCCTTCCCAAATTTCTTTTCCCAATTAACCTTGCATTTCATTACTATCAGTGCCCACCGCCTTGTTGCAGTAAGAAGAAAAAGATCATTGAGGCATTGATGTATTGAGGCATGTCTTGAAACAAACACCTCAGCGCTCAGAGAACTGCTGTGTTAAAAAAATTATTTTGTTGTTTAACACCCTATGAATTGCCAGGATCACATCAGCGTCGCCGGTATGCCGGAATTTTGTCCCGCAGGAATTCTTTTACATGCCAGTAAATCTGGAGCTGTCGTTTTTAAGCACACATAAAACCCATCGGTCTGGGCCGGATTTGAACCCGCGACGTTGGGATTAGTAAGCCAGCGCCTAACCAACTGAGCCACCCAGACCGACAAGAGAACTGCTGTGGCTTCTATTATTACCAGTACATAACAAATGGACACAAAATGAGTAACATGAAGTGATATTTCAAATTACATGCTACACTTTATGGTTTAATTACAGGAAGTAGTCATTGATTTGTATATCCTTTGATTAATTTAGTTTCAGAAATCCTTAAGTCCTCGTGACACACTCTCTATAGTCAAAATTTCAAATTTTATAGAGCACCGCTCCTTTAAGGAGGCTTGCTGCCGTGTTACGTTCATAGCCCTCTTACATTCTTTTCTTTACAATAGAATTGGGACAAAAGGCGACTCGTGGTTACACGAGTAATCAATGAACTTGAGTGTGCTCTCTCAGAAACAGAGGTATCCTATCCCTCTCTCACCCACCTATCCTTTCCTTACCTAAAAGTCAGCAATCTGGAATGTCAAGCATGAATACAGAAAATGTCAGGAGAAAAAAAAAAAAAAAAAAAGAAAGAAAGAAAGAAAGAAAACGCAGGCAACCTGCAAACTTGTCATGGTTCTTCGGCTTTCTCGCGCATCGCTATCACTCCAAGTCTCCAAGTGAAATCGCCACCTTTGCCGTATAATATCAGCTCTTGAGGCATATTTAAAGCAAAATACTGTTTAAAATAATCTAAGTTATTAAAGTACCTACATACTATTTACGTGCTGAAAGGCCCCTCACACATACGTACCATTCTTGTGGCCATTGATATGTACAGCCCATTTTAAAATTATACTCACATCACACCTAAGGAGTTCTGAGCAGTGAGCCGGAACCAGATACCTAGCACGTAATCTACTCCACGTGGGGAAGGCATTCTGATGTCTCTGGCTAAGTTAGTTACGAATCGATTCCTACTGGATGGAAGCGGGGTAGCAACGAACTCTACTCCAGCCAATGAAGGATGAGATGCTAGGAGGAAAGGCGTGACACAGCGACCGCGCCGTAGCCAAGTGGTTAGACCATTCGCTTCTCACCAAAGCGGCCCGGGGTCGATCCCCGGCAACTGCATGTGGGATTCCTGGTGGACGAAGCAGCGCTGGGACGGGTTTCCTACGGGTTCTCCAGTTTGCCCCGCTATCTTATTCCACCGGTGCTCCATCTTCGTTCCATGTATCATCAGTGTCACCGCCTGCGGTACCGTAGTAGTAAAAGCAGGCGTTAAACACTACAAAAGTGACAGCGAGTACTGCAGTATTCTTAGTTGGACTAAGAAAATTATAAAATGGACTACAAGCGTAGTAGCAGTCGAGTATCAAATATTTGTTGAGTGATCTTAATCTCAAGGTTAAGTGCACAATTGCTGAATATTTTATTATTATGTGCAAAATTGGTAACTGGCGTTATCGTATAGGAGTTTGCGTATTATTGTTAAACTTGTTATAATGAATAATGCGAATTGATTTGAAGTTTCTTTTTAATCCAAATGATAAATTGTCTTTCATTGTTCACCCTCAATACTTAACGTAATTACATATCACCTTTTTGGAAAATTTATTACTGACAACTATTTCTCATTAAGTATAACACATACTCTGAATTAGATTCTTATAATGAAGTATGACTTCATTTGTAGCATAAATTTCTTGTATATTAACGTCCTCCTTAGCGCGGTGATAGGGCTGCTGCTTGCTGCCCGGGAGACCGGGTTCGATTCCTGGTAACGGTTTCAGGATTTTCTCCCGCTAGGAATCTGGTCCGGGGTGCACTCAGCCTCGTTAGGTCCCTGGGGGACCAATTTATTGAGAAGTAGCGATCCCTGACTGTAAAGACGCGCAATCAGCCGGGAGAGACCGGGACGCTGACCACGTCCCACCTCCAGTACTGCACCCTACTTATGACACTTGTAATGGGCAGAGGTGGGGGACGCAGCGGTCTGATGGTACGCCTTGACCCGGAAAGGGCTGTTGCGCCTCGGGATTATTATATCTTAACGTCCTCCAACAGCGTAAATAATGACTTTCTACTTTCTACACACTTCGGTTTTTTTCTCCTTTCGTTTTACATATTTAAACACAACACTTACTTCTCCATAGCACTGTTTATAACATTTGTATTGTTTCTTAACTCCTTTCGTCCTTTTATGAGTTTTGGGAATCGGTATGCGGTTCAATTCCTGCTTCATATATGATTATTTCTAATATGCAAATGGATATAGAATACATGTCAACTACTGGCACATTATATACGAAGTAACAGAGATTAAAATGTACGGGCACAGGTATAATTTAATTATACTAGGGAGTGATATTAAATGGCATGGGTAAACATGGAACTAAAACTTCACCATTCTTGTGAGAGGAGTGAGGTATACACAAAAGTTGCAATGGGACTCAAAAACAACTGTTGACGGTCTATTCCCAAGCATATGTAGAAAACACAATAATGAGGAATAAAAAATGGGAAGAAAATTGTGTGTGGAAAAAAGTAAACATCTAAAATAGCCGAAAAGGTCTGGGTGTAAGATGAAATATGGCTCAAGAAAATTACTGGAATAAATACCCGCAGGAAAGAGCAGACATTGACAGCGAAAGACATTACTATGATAATGTAGCAGGTTCTAAGAATACGGAAAGCAGAACTCCAAATACAGAATATACCAAAATAGGTAAGCATGCACTTGAAGCAGAGAGAGCTATAGGAGTTTATGTAGGTATAAGCAAATGCACCTAAGTTAAATGTATTCTCAATAGCTTCACCATAAATCATGTAGAATAAAATATAAGCTAACGAGAAATTGCAAACATTAAAATACGGTGTTGCAGAGGCGCCGATATGGCGCCAGTGACTGCGTAGTTCGTCTTAGCGAAGTAGCTGGTTTCACCAAAATTGTGTGCTAAAAACAGAATTTACTGCTAAGCTCTGTCTCAGACAATCCTGAAATAAACTGCAACAAGCAGCCGACCCATTCGCCACGTGTTTCATATTGCTTGTACGTACAAAGCTTTCACGTATTTCCATGCATGATCTTGAGGCTTTTCAATGATTAGCGTTAGAGGGCCATCTTTAGAGTCGATTTGAATGGGCTTGAGTTTTCTCCGCCGGAAACCTGAAAATGGTCTGATAGTTTGTGGTTATTAGAGTGTTATACCTTGAAACTATGCATACTTATTTAATTTCCTTTGTATGTTCTTTGAATTGTCTTTCGTGGTGTAATAATTTAGTATTTTTTTTATCTGGTGAGGTGCTTCTTTTTACTTTTGTTTCTAAGGCAGTATCTCAGTTCCTTACCTTTTTGTTGCTTGTGCACGGTTCTAACTCTTGTCTGCAGATCCAGATGCACTGGATAAATTACCATTTACTTTCTCTCATGCAGATTTCAGATACATTACAATATTTTCTCACTTTTTCGAAGCGTTATTTTTTCCGTGACATAAGGCGACCTTGCCACAGAAGCCCTTGTTTGTGAGCGCATTGCAGAGACCGACGTATAGATTTTAAAACAAGATTCTGTTTGGACGCCGTATTAATTAATCAATTAATTAATTAATTATTCTGTGTGCGT
The DNA here is from genome assembly GCA_030765045.1 of Tenodera sinensis. Classification (NCBI taxonomy): domain Eukaryota; kingdom Metazoa; phylum Arthropoda; class Insecta; order Mantodea; family Mantidae; genus Tenodera; species Tenodera sinensis. Next base: position 82,088,337 of record CM060963.1, read on the forward strand.
ACTGCTAGTGTTTGCGTGATTTTGTCTTGAATTCTTTTAGAGCAGTACATACAGTTATAGTTACTGTTGTTATTTTTGTGTTCGCTACATACTAGCGCATTAAAAATACATATTATGATATTTAGCGCTCGGAAGTGTTTTTATGCAAACGTGTTACTGCAGAACAAGTTTGCCGAAGATGAGGACGTTCTTTGTTGTGTGGTAAAGATATTCAGGCATTATTATCGTTTGAAAGCATGATACTTTAACCCTATGATATTTGAGGTTAGAAATGTCTTTTGTTATGTACGTTGGCAGGACTGCTCTTTGGGATACTTTCGTCTGCTGTTTAGTGTAATGTCCGCCATGTTGAACTCTTGGGAACTGCCGATAAACTGTGTCCAATATGCATAGGTACAGGTAAGTTCAGAGCTAATGACCTTGACTTCTCCAATCACCAGCTCAGCAGAACCTCTCCTACCTCCTCCTTTACAGGTGTTTAATTATTTTTAGGGATGTTCCTATCTCTGCGATGGCGCAGTGGCTCTGGTTCCCGACCACGGAATGTTCTTGAGTTCAATCCCACCTGTAGGCGTGAGGTATTTTATGCCCGGGTATTCTTCACTGTACTAGTAAGAGATAGGGGTAACACAAAAGATTTTTAGGTCGAGGTGCAAAGGTCGGTGAGCACTCTCCAATCCCCAGATGTACTACCACTACCACAACCCTTAGGGATGTTTCTTGCTTGAGATTACCTTACAAAGTTTAATGAAATTATATTACCTAAAATCTGGGAAACTAAACCGCATTCTAGTTTAACAGAAGGTAGAAATAGAAGTTTCCAGAGAATGTGTACACCTATAAAACCGAATGAAAAATTATTTTTCATAATTTAACTCTATCGCCTTATTGTATTCGAGTTTTATCTCGGTCACAACTTACAAAAAACTGATGTAAACCTTTAGGTATGGCCTTTTTAGTGCTATCAATCCATTGACAGTTAAAAGTTAATTCTTTCCTTCAATGGAATATGGATTCATCGATAGTCCTTTTACAGTTCACAAAGAGCCTGAAGAGCAATACCATCATGAATCGTCTATTGGATGTAGTAGATGATAATTTAAATGTACTTATGACTGAATTCTGATAAAATTTTAACTACCTCCACCCACTCTGTATGAATGCAGCAATGCCACCTCGATCCCATCGCTTAAACGCGGTTTCTGAGACCGAGGTTGTTACTTTTCCATCAAATACCTCCTCAGTTGGTCCCCTAGAACCTCAGGAGAGCCAAACCAGTCTTTTCAAGATGGGAAAAAGTCACCATCCCGTACCGGTAATCCAGCCGTTTGCCCGCTGCCGCAGCTACACAAGAATGCCCTTCTATAATTACACGTGCAATAACATTTTAAACCAACGAGCTGTGTATTTAAACGAGAAGAGGGCAATAGCGGTTATGGTGAAAGTATATTCGCCAGTCGGCCGAGATATATCAAATGCTGATATAATTTTATAATACAGCATGGAGGAGATGCAGCAACAGGATATAAAAGCAGTTCTAATACCGGTTTTAAAACATAAAAACATATTCCCATACGTGACCATAAATGCTACATAGTGGAGAGAGAGAGAGAGAGAGAGAGAGAGAGAGAGAGAGAGAGAGAGAGAGAGAAAGAGAGAGACGTGGATACAGGGTTTGAGAAAATGACAGCGGACGAGAAACACTAAGAGAGAAGTAGAATGCGAGGAAGTGAGTGAGAAGGAAGAAACGGGTAGATTAAGAGAGGAAAAGAGGGGAACATATATTTAAAAGAGGAATGGGAAGATAAAAGGGCAGAGAGCTGTCCACACGTCAGAGAACCTTCACAGTTAACACTAAACGCGTGTGAATCTAATTAAAAATAAATTACCAAATTATCGGCCTAACCGATAAATTCTTGAGCAGAGTGAGTGAATTTATCTGGGAAGGTCAGACCTTCAAATGATATTTACCTATTTGGAGTATTTCATAAATCAAATAAGAACTTGAATACTATATCCCAGAATTGACCAGAAAATGTTAAACTCTATAAAAATATAACCTATAACCTTACTCAGCACTGCCAACTGAAAAAAAAAAAAAAAAAAAAAAAAAAAAAAAAAAAAAAAAGAAACCTGAGAATTACATGTAGGTATATCGATCTTCTCTTGTTATAACAGAAAGCTAGTTTATAATTTCAAATAAATGTCACTGTAGCTTTAAGACTAACAAATAACCTTTCTTCAGGAAAGATGCGTTAATTATTAAAAGTACAATTGTTAAAAACACAGTTGTCATATTGAAATTTGTTTGTTAATCGATTGTAATGTGTAATAAATTGCTTTTCAGCGATTTATGGGATACAGTTGGCGACACTGACTAAACAAGCGATTAGCTATATCTTTGCCGGCCTTACCGTAGCAATGGAAACAAAGTACAACATTGTATTCTTCCGCGGGATTCAACGATTGCCAGAAATAAGGGCCGACTTAACATGTGCGTTAAATGAACTGTCATCACCACGTGGCTTTTACACTTTGTATGGCATAGGAGCACCACTGCCATCCGCCGGCGTTTGCTAACAGCTATAAAAATAAATGAAGTGAATATATTCTACACTCTTACTAAAATAAATAAAGAATAACACAATTATGGTGAATTATTTTGTAAATATCTTCTTCTTCTTCTTCCTTCACGGGTTAGGCTTAAGCCTGTTCCGGTCTCACATTTCCTGGAGCCATCTCTTTAGGGGGCGTCCTATTGATCTTCGTCCTCTTGGTCTATAATTTAAGGCTTTGGATTTCTAATAGTAGCGGTTGTACTTCCAATTCTTCTCTAATAATTTCATTCCTAATGTGATCTTCTCTTGTGCATCCTTTGATTGATCGTAAGAATCTCATTTCAGCAGCTTGTATTTTACTCTTCTCCTTTTCCCTTATTATCCATGCCTCACTTCCGTAGTTTAATATTGGGATTGCCATCACTTTGTAAAATCTTATTTGGGTTTCTTTCCTTGCTTTATTCCTGAGGGTTCTCTTAATTGTTCCGCAAACTGCTTGGAATTTTTGTATTTTATTCCTTATATCTTGATTTTCAGCTTCATAGGTTATATCACAGCCAAGGTATTGAAAGTGTGATACTTGTTCTATTATAGTTTCCTCTACTACAATTTTGGTCCTTATTGGGCATTTTCCCTGGAATGCCATTACTTTTGTTTTTGTGTTTGAGATTGTCATATCATATTTCTTACAAATTTGGTTTAGTTGATATACTCCTTTCTGTAGTCTATTTCCTTGTCAAAGATTAAAACTAAATCGTCAGCAAATAGAAGGGCGTTTATTGCTCTTCCTTGTCCTATCCTAATCCCCTCATGTACTACTTTTTTTCCATTCTATTATAATTTCATCTATATATTTAATTAACCAATTAAACAATTTAAACAATTCGATTTGAACCACTTTCTAATGGTTTTCCTTGGGCATGCTTTACGTATTCCAAGGCAGACGCCATTTTGAGCAAATTGTCTGTTATGTTCGTCGCTTCCTTATATGGATGCGTGCAAATGCATTTCGTATAACAGTTAAATGTGATAATAACAATGAATTTGCATATTACTGTATTCCACTTATTTTTGTTAGAAGCTTTTCCAAGTGGTTTTATAAATAATTCTTGTAGTTATTTTAAATTTAACGCCATTTTGCATGTTCGTTAACGGGCTATATTTTCATTCGCGCCTGCTGAGATGGAAATTGTGTGGTTCAAGCAACCAATTAGAAAATATATTTGACAACAGCCACTGCTTCAGAAATACCCTAACACTTTGCTGAAGATACTGCCACACATGAAATAGCAACTAACTCTAATTATTACTGCAGATATATCAATAGCAGAGGTACACAGTTCGCGATTTCTTTTTCATTAATTGTAAGCGTTTTCAATAAAGCCATATAAACCTTCATTAATGCTGTATGCCACGATATTAGCACCACTAGTAAGATGAATGGTGTACAAATCTGTGAATAAATAAAAGCACAATCAGGGTATCCAACCCTTCTCATACACCCTCCTTTCCAATCCTTTGTTGAAAACGTAGCCCGAAGAGAGACGCGCAGAAGAAGCGTTAACAAACACGGACCGAGTTGTCATTGCTTCCTGCAATTAAACTCACATTCATGTTTTAAAATACATACCGTCCCAATAAAATGACGCCCCGAGGCTGACTTTCATTTAGCCGTTGTGTCTTCTTCCTTGCCTTTCATCAGCTCCACGTCATGGGAGAAAAGCAGTCAGTAAAACGTGTGCCGCAGGTGTTTCCTTTGGGCAAGTCGCCATTCCCAGAAGGGAAGCGATTTTCCTCCAAGTAGATTTAGCAGTAGTAACACTCTCTTAGCATCTATATATACTGAAGTAGGTACAAAAGCTGAAGATGCCTGCAGCAGCACTCGTATATTGCAATATAAGAGTGGTAAGTGCTTTTTACTGCACCGAGGAAAAGTTTTTCAATTTCCGAGGATTTGTAAAAACACTTAACACACGTGTAGTGCATACAATTTTTTGGATATATTGGTATTTTAGTACGATGTGTAGCCTATTTGCCAGTTTCCTTCGATTTCAGAATCAACACACTAGTTCAAGTTAGCCGCCATGATTACTATGGATAACTACTGCTTTGTGCACGCCCTACCCTGTTTATCTCGTGGAACGTGTATTAAGATTCAGTGACTCTGCATATTTTCGACCGTCATTACCTACAACGAAAGTTGGACTGATTCCAGTGCTTTATTCTTTTGAGTTATAACGTATGCAATATAAATAAGCAAGAGGACAATTGTGACCGCCTCTGTAGCCCAGTTGGTAGCGCGCTTGTCTCTGGCCCGGATGACCCGGGTTCGATCCCCGGTACCAGCATGGGGATTTTTCCCCCACTGGAAGGTCTGGCACGGAATGCACTCAGCCTCGTTATGTCCCGGGGGGGGGGGGCGACAATTAAGGAGCTATTTGATGGAGAGATAGCGGCCCCAGGTGAGAAGGTCGCATAACTGTCTAGGAGGGCTCGGGACGCTGACCACGTGCCACCCTCCAGTCCTACACCCCACCAATGACACCTGTAGTGGGCAGAGGTTGGGGACGCAGTCGCTGGGCGGCAAGCCTTGGCCCTTCATGGGCTGTTGCGCTGAGGCTTATTAAGAGGACAAATTGTTGGTTTGTTAAAAATCAACAACAGATCTGATTATGTTTTATATCTATATTAATCAAAACATTGTTACATTTAAGGACGTGAAAATGCTAGCGGCCTAGACCTTAAAAGTATGTAATATAGGGGGGGTTTGAGTGGGGAAATACGGAATAATTCATTTACCTGCAACATAATTGGAAAAGCCATGAAATCGTACTATCTCCCAAAAGGTTGTTTAAAGCAAAATTAATTTAAGGGAATCTTACAAGTCAACCAAGGAAGTTTTCCACTGTCAGTTTCAGACAACTAAGATGTATACACTAACACTTTTTGGTAGATTTCAAACATGAAGGCTGGCTTCAATTTAAATTCCAACTTAATAATAATAATAATAATAATAATAATAATAATAATAATAATAAACATAGCTCGCAAAAATATTATATGTTCTGAGGTATAAACGTCCCTTTAAGCGACCAACAGAAGCTGTGAACCAAATGGGAGATGATGCTCAAATAAGCGAGATCGGCGAGCTGTCAGTTAATCGACATTTGTTTTGTAAGATTGAGAGAGAACCCTGCAGAAGTTATCCGGACACCTCACGCCATTACTAGATTCAAACACGGCCTCTCCCGGAAAGGCACATTACGGAGTTGTGCTCTGTATCTTGGGGAAATGCACTATGAGAAAAGACAATCATTTCTTGTATAACATTCATATTGCTTCTAATTTGCTCTTCAACGTCCTTTTGTTCTACGTGCTGCATTAACTTTCTTTTTTATTCATAGATTTAACCTCCTTTTTAAAGGGTTAAACCCCTAAGAATATACCTTAGGTAAGATGCAAACACAGCATTTCCTGGATGTGTAACTGGCCCAAGCCAGATATAACAATCAAGAATGAAATAAAATTAAGAAATGTGGCGTAGGAAAATGGCTAAAATAAATCACTGAAATCAGCATTCGCTAAGCGATAAGCCAACTCGCTGGGTTTACTCGTCTACAAATTTGAAACTCTTGTATCCAGTAGTTGTTAGAATGAAACTACTTTCCAACTTTCTAAAGTTTACATTTGTGCAATACCTACATTACAAGTTTGTGCAAAATTCTGCTAGTATGTAGAAGATATAAATTACAACATTAACGAGGTTATATAAGCGAAATATGTGATACTGAATTGAAACCAACAGTAATCTGCTATTAGACCAGATCAGAAATGGGCCACTACTGGGAGGGAAAGCAGCATATTGTTTGTTTCTGTGGAAGATTGTTGTCATGAATGCCATCTTGAAGCTCGTCGCATTGTTCATCTCGAGTAGCAAAAAGCGACAAAAGTGACTGTAAGTTAAACCTTGGTTCTAATGCTGCTATGGCTGTTATAAAGCGTTTTATTGGTAAAATAATCCCCCTTATTCAAAATGTTAATAATCATTATTGTCCAAAATAAAATGATAATTTTTTACGTTCTTGCATCTGTTGCTTTCTCATGCATAGATAATATCTTAAATATCGAGATTAGCAGACTGCTATAACATGGTACGTTTAGTATCTGTAATCGTATGATGCACAAAACAGTGGAAGAGCTTTTCTATGAAAGTTTACTTAATGGCTACAAGAAAGGTATTCCCTAAGTCTGGAAGAGAAAGTCGTTCGAACAATGCCTCAAACAATTTATAGGTAAGATAAGTAGTTTACATTCAACTTTTACTCTTATTACCTACGGCTATACCTGTACTAGCCTCCGCATTGGATATCGTTGCATTCGTATTAAAGGTTTCGTTTGTTTTTAATTCTTGAACTTAACATTTCATATTTATGTTAACATTTTACACAAGGTTTATAGTTTATTAGCGAATAATCCCATTTAAATGATGGCATTCTGTAAAAAGCTAGTTCATATGTATTTCAAGGCTTTTTCTTGCTTTGTCTTTCTCGGCTTCGTTATTTCTGGTTACGGATATTTAATGAGCAACAACAAAGTTGCGGCGTGCACTTGTAGACATTAAAAATCCTTCAACTGGAATGTGTGTACTCGAAGAGCTTGGGTAACAATATGGCTTTCTAACTGCTGCTTCACATTAGCTGAATGTGTAGCCATTAACTTGGAACGCTCAATATATTTCAACAATTTAATGGCACATCCGATACTTGAACCACGGTTGAGAGCAAATCATTTGAAGACATATACCTAAAGGCTCATGAGCTATTTGCAGAAAATTGAAGATGTACCTTTTGTCATTCAAATATCTTAAACATATCATGGTGTTTTAATGCAAGTCATTGTCAATTTTCCAGAAAATAAATAAGAAAAATGAGTTACGTTCGGATGTGAGGGACTCTAGAAAAGTGCTTTTTATGGATTCCGAGGAACTCAAAACAGGCATTAACATCAATTTTTGGGTGAAGTAAAATAATTCCTTTTCTTAGTAAGGTCAGCAGCTGATGTACCTAATACACGAGATTGCAGAGGTGTCCATCTCTTTTCTGGGAGAACGGGATCCAGAACTTCCCTGCTGGCTAACAAAAGTGTATTCCCGTCAAGGAGAAGTATATCGGAAATTAATAGTCTATTTAGTCAACGCTGTTCAGTTCGGCCGACTCCTTTGAGGAACCCTTATAATCGTTTTGCAACATGCGCCCTTCCTCGTGAGTCCTTTCTGCAGAGTTGCAACATCGTAACATGAACCTTTGCAGGTAATGAAGAAACAATGGAATTCAGAATTTTGGCAACTGAGATTACACTTGGAGTCAACATGTACTGTAACTGTCCATCCTTGAAGTCAGGGTTGTTATTGGTCTTCAAGGACAGGGATGCAGTTTCGCTTTACCGACGCGTGGAGATGGGTTTATGACTGATTAGTTGTAGTTAGGGTACATTTCCTTTGTGAAGCAACTGCATTCGCGTTCACTAAACAGACTGCATAATGTTTGTATCGTATTAGATAAATCATAAAACGAACTCTCTTTAATACTTACTGCTCCTCGTGTGACTTATGTACGTGTTTTTAATCGAGGAATATTTCCATACTATTATTACTCTTTCCTGCAATTTAAAATAGCTATGCTATCCAGGAGCTGTACTCTGTATGGGTTTAATGTACCTGTGACCGAAAACCGATAGATTAAAATCTGCAGGCGGCCTCATTAAAGCAGCTGGTGCAACTTTAATAGCTTCACTTCAATAATGGTTAACCTAACGCGTCAATGAGTAAGGCTGAGTAAGCCCCCTCGTTAAAATCATTTAAAAAGAAAACCGGATCACCTGCTTGGTTGGAACATGTCAGCAGAGTTTAAACTTCCTATGATAATTCACGCGTTAACTGCGATGTTCACGGTCCATTGTTCGACGCCTGCGTAAGGATTCGCAATGACATGAGAGGTAATTCAATCCACAAGAAAGGAGCAAATGAATCCAAACTTGATTAAAGTATCGATCGAATAGGCGACAGGTAATTAGAGCTACATTCCTTCCAATAAATGTCTCCTCGGCAGCAAATACCCGCATGTACGAGGGCCATTAGTTCGTTTTGTAACAGATTAAGGGTAAACTTAAACTTTCTGAATAACTTCAGTGCAATATCTCATTTCTCCATGAAAGCCCAATACTCAGACACTTCTTTAAAGGGACACAAGGTCCGATGTCACCAATGTCTGCCGTGTGTCGTTTTAGCCAGCACAGAACGCTTTCCGATTCCACATGATGAAATTATCTAAAGCGCGTCTCACCCTTAAAAGACAGTACACGTTAAATGGAGCGCAGTGTTGCAACATGTACTAGTTGCGAATCTCTCTCCGCGAGCGACTCGAGGTGGCCTGAGTCCTGCACTTAGTCCTTCAATTGCTGCTTGACGAGACGGACACTTTTAACTTTGATATCCCTCCACGCCTTTGTTACTGTATGACCTAAATTTACAAATGACTCGTCTGTATAAACAATTGATTTCCCCTGGTCCCTGAACCTTTTACGTCTTTTAGATATTTATGTCGCCATCTGATGATATCGATATCGTCTCTTTCTATTAATATGCACTTGCTACCCTTTCTTTCATATTCGAACCCCAAATCAGAGTGAGTGGCCCTTGAGAAATTTGGTAGGGTCTCATCACTGTTGAACTGTGACAAAATTATATTCAGCATGGGTGGAATATTTGCAAACTGTAAAGAATGAACAGTTCGCCGCACTCCACCTTGCACTATTCAATCATATTGCGTTAACCTAGCGTTTTGTGTAGTCCCGCCCCTTTTGCTTTCTTTTTCGATGGCGTTCTTAGAGGTCCTTCCATTAGTTCCTTTTTAATCATACACACTACTGCTTCTGAACACCCGATAGCCTTAGCTGTTTCTTTTACTGCCTTTACTGCCAAGCATTTTGCTTCAAAAATAATCTAACACATTCATAATTATTTGGCGTTCCTTACTTCTTAATTTACCAACATATCGTCTCTTCCTAGCTTCCCCCTCCATAACTACAAATATTTACAAAAATATTAAACAAATAACGCAATAACAGCTCACAGTTACACACACGGCTTCTTTCGAACTAATGTTAGTGCTGCTCCTTATACTATCTTCTGTGTCAGGCCTGACGCTGAATAGATGAATACCTTTTGTTTGCCTTATTGGATAAAAGAAAGAGGTTACTGCCTTTTGGTTTATTTTAAAAACTTTCTCCAACCTTCCTCAACATTTGTTCTCGCTGGTTCCCTGATGTAAACTCAATAACAAAAAAGTTTCACACTGCGTAACTTTTGCAGTGCACAGATATAAAATGTTCCGAAAACATTTAATTTAAAAAATTATAACCCTTAACTGGGTAAACATAGAGAATTCAAAGTAGGCAGGTAGTAGCACTATAGTTTACTCTACCTAAGAAAAAAATATAGATGCATTCTAGCAGTTAGTTTGTTAGTTAGTGCGTGATGAGTGTAGAAACAGCAAATATCGGACTTCTATTGAAAAAAACGTTTTCTGAAGAAATTTGGACCTATAGAAATGTATAATGACTCTGAAAAGGATATAACCTGATAGAGAAAAAAATTCTGCATAGGATAATGTGTTCAAACCTGAAATTTATAACAAATGAATATTTATACCATGCTATTAGGAATGTGGCAACAGAGCGAGGGTAGAAAAGGACGCGGCTAATGGCAACTTGTATGCGCTAGATAGAGACAGAGATGTCCCATTTAACTCCATACTGTCTTCTAAGAGTGAAACGCTATATAGTACATGGTAGACCTCGAAATAAGTGAAAACATCTGCTGGTTGGACTCACATGACCTTCTCTACATTTCCGAGTTGCCGTTATTTGTCTGAATTTTCCAATACTTATACTTTAATTAAATGGGAAGTCAATATTTACTTTTCTTACCTCTTGGCTGTGAAGAGTGCTTATGTTTGTAGAAATTGTTTTATTACACATGTCCTTTACTTGAGTAAAGTATAAGTATTTGCAAATTCAAACCAACAACAAGGAGCATCTCAGAAATGGTTAGCCCCCAGGGAAAAATACATTTGACATGAATTGTGGGCTTTAACGAGATCTACATTTTTTGAAAAGTACAACTTTTGTCTATCTCTTACAGTTTACAAGTAATGCAAATGATCCTCGCTTGAATTACTCCGTGTGTTAAACAGTAGGTACCTCTGGAAATGTTAAGTAACCGTTTTACTTCTCATGAGCTCATGCAAGGAGTGTCTAATATTATTGCTAGCAATTAACCAACAATTGAGCTGTTTCAATTTGGACAATGTATATTGCTCTAGTATTACCCAATTGACTTTTTAACATGCTTTTATTAGCTTTATTTGAGAGAGAGAGAGAGAGAGAGAGAGAGAGAGAGAGAGAGAGTGTGTGTGTGTGTGTGTGTGTGTGTGTGTGTGTGTGTGTGTAACGAATCTTTCGGCGTAATTTTCACCAACTTAAGAGTCGTCTGATTGCCTTAAAATTTGCACACGTGTCAAGGGTCGACGATAATACAATATGAATTTGTCCTAATGTCCTGGCCAAGATCAGGATCACTAAGCTAAATTTATAGAAAATAGTATAAATATATCTTAGATGTCCCTAAGGACCCTTCTAGACGCACCTTTAAAATTGCTTTAATATATATATATATATATATATATATATATATATATATATATATATATTCGGTGACGTAGATTCCCGGAGAGACGGCGTGAGAGGAACACGAGACCGGGCGAAGGATCGCGGTTTGGAGTTCACCCAGGGCCAAGACACCCAAAGCAGCTGATAGTTTAGAAATCGACACAAGTTACACTAGACAAAGGAATTAAATCGCTTGAAAATAATGAAAGACGGAGATGCCTGCAGAGAGGACCTGAGCAACACGAGATATCGGGGGAAGGATTGCGGATCGAAGTTTACCGAGGGCCAGGAAATCCACAACTGATAGCGTAGTTAAAACAGTAAGTTTGATCTAATACAGTTCAAAAAAAGTGATTTGAAAAATTAAAAAAAAAAAAGTGGAAAACATTTCGAATTAAAAATTTTTAAAAAGATTTCTAATTAAAAATGTTGAAAAAATTCGAACAGAAAATTCTGATGTACAAAAAAAAAAAAATAAATAAATAAATAAATAAATAAAATAAATAAAAACAAAAAAAAATACATAAAAATAAATTATAGTTTCAAAAAACTAAAAGAACAAGCTTTAGTAACAAACCGAACTAAAAAGTGGAACATATTTCTTTGGTATGAAGAGTTTGTTCTATAACTACCTACATAAAGTCCACTGGTTCATTATAATTTAAAAATTCAAATAAAAAAGATAAATTAACAAAATAATAAATTTTACTGTAAAAAAGCGTGGGGTGCTTTTTACGATATTTTTAGCATATCCTACTTGTTTATTTATTCATTTATTCTAAAGCTCCATACACTTGGAAACATTTCCATTCGTCTTCTGACCTCCCAATATAATTGTCCATTTTCCATATCTTTGGTTTTATAAATAGCTGCAAATGCACTATTTACATTTGATGCCAGGCACCCTACACTTTTTACTCCCTTTTTATTTAAATTTTTAAAATATAATGAACCAGTGAACTTTATGTAGCTTTTTTAAACTATAATTTAAGTTATTGTGTTTCTGACTTAAGCTTTCCTGCTTTTAAACTCATTGCTGCTGCTGGCCCATTTCGTGGCTGCTTCAACGAAAATGGTTGTACCACAGAGCACGCCGTTTCAACCAAATCAATTCGCGTGCACTCGATTATTTTAAGAATATAACTGGTCTCGATTCATTAATACACTGTTTAATACTCCGGTTCCCTTTTCTTTCCAGATTTGTCTTAATGTTAGTTTTCATTCACCGATTTTATGCCACAGGAAGCCCATGCACTCTGCTTTAGTAGAACTTCTGGAGTTCAAATTAATGAAATAACAACGTTTCAGCCTCTGTTCTACTCCTCGTGGTTTCAGTGTTATCTTAGCGCTTCTAAGATTGACGTTCATTTGCTTACAACATAGGTAATCAAGGAACTCATTAAAGCAGTGGCTTTATTTCTTACAAATAACAGTTCTTCTTATCGTACAAGCAACGCTCTCATAGCATATGAATGGTTACCGTTATTTCCCACACGGATCCTTCCTGCACAAAACGAGAAATGTAAAGAATTACATGAATATCTGTCTGCCAGTCATAAGGCACAACCTGGAGAGATCATGCCGTTAGGCGACTGCACAGAGAGCATTTCGCTTGTTTTGTAAAGCTCTCAACGAGATGGAACGTCATAATTCCCTCCGCTAATAGCGGCAACCTATATGCTGTAAGTTAGAAGGGATTGTCGTTTTAACATTTCCTGAAATGTATTTCGCTAAGATACATGTTAAAACCTTTAGAAACTGCATGCAGAGGAGCAAACTAGATATGAGAGGAATCCAAATATAATATTTATGCAACCTTAGCATTGCTGCATCCAATATCATGGATAATAGGCTAATGGCACGCATGCTAATAGGAATGACATAGTCTTATAGCAATACCGTAATTCAAGTTGCTGTGGCTGAAAGAGAGAAAATGAAACCATTCTGTGACATTTTTTCTCTTAGCAATGAAGATGCCAACACCTCTGTATATTACTAAATATATAATTTATAATTACTTGCCATGTTGCGTTAATAGTAAACTACGTCACAGTCCGTAACGCCTACTCACTTCTCTCCCAGGAAGGGAAAGCATGCCAATGTTATCGGCTCAGCACGCCAAATGATAAATGTACGGAGAGAGGCGGAACTCTCATTTCCAACATATGAAGACGCTCTCACTTATGTCAGCTATGGATGGCGAATTATTTCATCACTTATCCCCTTTAATTAATAAGGCTGATGCTGGGTTGCAAAAACGCACTTAGAGATTTCTTTAGCTCTAAAGTGTTCATTTGCCTCAGAAATGAGTTGCAAGATCGATCTACAACGCTATTCAATCGAGTATCACTAAAGATCGAACCTCGGACCTATAAACAGTTAGCGAATGGCCGCCATTATTGTTTTCGCGTATGGTTTTCTCTTAATTTTTTTCATATTATGACATTCTCCGATACAAGCAAATAAATACTGTTGCTGTATGCATTATTGTCGATTGATGTATGTCTAGAATTATAGTTTTATGCAGCAAACTGTATTTCTATTCTGTTCATCATAAAATCTTCGTCTGACAAAGAACTTATATTGGATCTGAATGCATTTCGTTTAAGATTGCGTGTGTGCTGAAAACCCTCTTTCTTCACAAAATACTTTATCAGTATTTTTAGTACTGATGCAAGTTTACTATTTCGATAGGCTACCGTACCCAATGCGATAAAATGAAGAGCTTCCTCTATTCTTATCTCTTAGTTTACGCGACTCATAATTCATATTGTTTACGTGACTCCACCGTCAGAGCTGCCAGCATATTTTGGTGAATCCTGTGTAGGTGCAAAGTTATCCTCAGTTAATAAATAGTAGTTTAAGAACATGATACTGCCTCATTAAAGTCGTTGGAGCCACCCACGTCCCTTGCTACTTCATTTTCTCAAGCATATACATATAACTGTAACTAGCATACCCTGATGAATTATTGTCATTTACACTTGTATTATTACAAGTCAATGTTATCGGTGCTACACGCAAATCCAAAGGCCTGGTGAAATGCTCAGAAACAAGACAGGTTAATTTTCTATTAATTAATTACTTTTCTATTGAAGTCCAAGCAATCTGCATTCTGAGGATATAGTTCCACATTGTCAACTTTCCTACTTCAATTTGTAACTGCGTCCGTGACTTCACTTTATTCTATTCATATTTTCTGAAATTAATGTTGACAATATGTTGTTCCTTTAAGAGAAAAGTTTATTTCTATTCCTTTTATTCTATATTTTGGCTTGCAGAAAACTCGAAACGACTTTATCAACAAAATTAGAAGTTCAATCCTGAACGCGTGGCGATTATTTGTTGCAGCAACACCATACGTGTGATTAAGATAATTATGTAACCGACTACGCCGGCTCTGTCGTACTTCTTGTCTTCTTGAAGACGGGAGTAATAAATTAATCGTCTACAGTCTTTCTTGCAACTCACTGAAGTTTAGACTTCACTAGTTTACCCAGTTATTAACTGAAAGTTTTCTTGCAACCCGGCATAAGACTGAATAAAATGCTGTATACAACTCATGGATAATCTTAATATGACACTCATGAAAAGTGTAGCACGAATGACGATGAATACCATAATCATCAAGATTATTCACTTGTTACATAAGTTATGTTCTACGTGTTACATGATGGGGAGGTACCTACTAACCCAATAACAGTTATAGATACTGGATATAACTAGCAAGAAAACTAAACCACTGTTCTACGGTTTAATGCTTGTTAACTGGATCACACCCATCAACTTCATTTAGCCATTTATACAGCGTCGTTATTATTTATCTACATGGGCTAACCTCACATTCTTTCGGTCGTAAGCCCCATCCAATATGCAATGGAAGGGCATTCATTACTAATGACAAGGTACAGAAATTTTCAAGTTTTCTATGCTCAAACCATTATCAGTACAAAGAATGCAAAACAATAGGTCAAGGATCACTCATAGGAAGGTAAACGCCGATTCTACTGTTGTCTGCAAACGCCAAAAGACTGTGCAAGGAACTGTGTCATCCCAGCCTATAGACAAGTGATAGTTTAACCTTTTTTTTCTCTCTTCAGTCCCTGCTTTAATGCTCAGAAATTACACGAGTCGGTGCTTTAGTGAATGTCGGAATAGGAGGCAGGTTGTATTTGTGCATTTATAATATTAAAGTTAACTTAATGTTAGTCTTAATTTCTTCATTTCTACAGACTCTGTGCAGAATTCAACATGTTACATGTGCAATCACTTGATTCTCATCAACCTAACCTAAATCACACAGCTGATACAGGATAACTAATGGCATTTCGAATTCTACAACTGGAATGAATCATGATTCCGGATTGATATAGCGACTTCAAGGTATAGATTGTCCACCTATAAAGGAAATGTGAAATCTCTTTAAAAATTAGGTTTTATTAATTAAAAGTACAGTTATGAAGTATAATTAAAATGCCAATGTGGCAGGGTTACCACTATTTCTCAGTATGTTGATAACATCATGGCGTCCGTCATTAATTTGTAAATTTGACTTGACAAAGAATAGTTCCGCCATTTTGTCAGCTGTGTTGTCCGCGAGCATGGGTGGCATACTCAATTAATTATTACTATGAGAGAAAAAAATGCTATCAGCTTCGATAATACTTTAAACAAATGCTATCAACTTCTATAACTGATATTACACTGATAGATGGCTGTGCTTGGGTGAATCCATACGTTCACAACACTCCATTGGCTAGTTCGTACATACATATGTAATATCATCAGTAAAGGCCAGAGGAATATGCGCACGCATGCGATACGCGAGTATGAATGACGTCAGAAGTACGCACAGTCATGACACTAGAAGCAAGAGCCGAAAACGACGTAACGTAGTAATCTGCGAACTATTGATACATTACCTTGCAAGGTCAAGGTGTAGTATAACGCGACTATTTTGTTTCTTCTCGCAGTGAGCTGCAGACTGGGGTGATAGAGTTATTTATAGTGTTCATGTGATGCTTGTACTGTAGTGAGGCGGTTTTCATGGTCAGGCTATGCCTATCTGCCTATGCGCGAGCGATATCAGTAAAGTCCATGCACAGTATACCTATGGAAAACACGCCTCCGGCCTTTAACCATGAGTGACTTCTCTACTGTAAATACTGTCCAAGGGCGAAGCTGAGGACAAGAAATAATCCAGTCATTAAAATTGGTAAATTTTGCACTGTTTCCTGAATTATCTTCATTACTTTCTAATAGCGTGGTAACTCTCATGATCAATAGAAATACAGTATGTCATGAGTCCTAGAAAATTCAACACTGCTATCCTAAATAGTAAAAAAACTCCGAAAACCTCATTGAATCTGGGACAGAACAGGGAACAGAAATGAACATGCTTTTTTGTTTTCGTCTGACTGGAAATCGTTTACTCTCGCAAGCAACTAGATGAATCAGACAGGAAACGTCCAGTCTTCACTCTTTCAGTAACAAAGAGCTTTCTGACAACTCTGACATAAACTGTCAACGACGCAGGGTGTTGACACGACAGCGACGGATGTAGCATTGTCGAATTTAATCCCAACATTCGAGGTGGTAGTAGTTACTGCATAGCATGGCATGGCATCACAAAACATTGCATTTCTGTTATCCGTATATTCACTGTACCCACTGTCTGAGTCGGGTAATACATTTGGTTGTGCACAAGTTTTTCTGTGCCCCAAGTTGCGAGGCTGGTCTCAATTCAGGGATCAGGGCATTTAGGCGTGTTGGGACTTAAACCTCTGCGGAATATAATTTCGGCAAATTGACAACGCTATGGCCCAGCAAACACCTGCTTCCTTGAATAATTATTTGGTTAAGACATCCACGGTAAAGTTAGTCTTGTAAAGACAAATCAAAGCCCCCTAAAAATTCAAATTCAGGTTTTCTTAATCATTCTTACCAGGCCCCGGATGTTTATGACCTAAAAATGTTAGAAATGTGCAAGCACTTATGACCGAAAAAGTTAGAAAATATGACGATAAGTATGACCAACATTTTTGGAGTGTATTTTCGAAATTTTCAAAACTTTCATGTTGTTTAAATTAACATTATATTGAAAATCAAGTTCAAAAATCTAGCACGCTCAATAATAAGCTAATAATATTAATTTTATTGTTATATTTTGAATTTATAATTGTTAATCCAAAGCTAACCCTCAGCTCTGCACAGAATTACATAAATGTCACATTTTGAAGGGCTATCAGAAAGAATTGCAATAGCAAATTACGTATATTTCAAAGTTTTCAAAAAGGAACGATTACACTTCTGAGAATTCTAATTATGGAAGCAACTGACCTTTGCAGAAAACCTGACAACAGCCATACTAAACTGTCCGTCCTTTTTAAGCATCTGTCACCTTCTATGCGTCTCTCTCTCTTTCTATACAACTTATCCTCCAAATTAGCGGAAACATACATTTCTACGAAAGATAATGGTAAGAAATATTACAGACAAGAATTAGGAGATGTGAAAAGTCGGTTTTTGGGATGAGTGCAAGCACATATGTGATACTGGAATTGAAATAAAAAAATGTGACAAAAATAAAAAAAAATGGGAGATAATATGACTAAAATATGAAAAATGACAAATAAAATATTAAAAAGCCAAAATATGACTTTATATGACCCATGAGAACTGCATAATTTTAATCACCATTGATAAAATCGTGCTTTGCTTATATTTTCCATGGAAGAAAACTACAAACAAAAACACGTCATAAAAATCCGGACCTTGCTTATTAAAAACATTTTCTATTCACCAGCCAAGCTCCGCAGTTATTGCATTGCCGTATGTTCAGTATCCCCCCCTTCTTTCTGACAATATAACATTTACGCAATGAGGATAACAGACACCATAAAGCATAGATTTCTAATAGTACAGCCAATAGCATACAATATTCATCCTGAAAAGACATTCTGTAACTCACAAAGAATCGTGTGCAAAGATTTTAATACACAGAGTACGAGCAAGTAGTATGGATTGAAGCTACATAATTGCCCTTCATTCTGTTCCAGATCCATGATTCAGTGGCTAAACCACAAGGTTACTATAGCTATCACAAAATTTAATGGCGGGTGGCTCAACATAAAACCCAACCAAAAGCTTGCCACGCCTTGCAGTATTGTATTGTATTGTATTGTATTGTATTTCACGCTGTGAAATCATGTTGTAAAACCGGTGATATAAATAATATTTGCACCCACAAAATGTATTGCATAAGAGGAAAAGGAATAATAATTAATAGTCAACTTCAGGCGCCATTAAATTTTGCGGCTTCCATAATACATCCCTGCATATACGACCTAAAGCACAATGTGCGATATTCTCAAGTTAAAAAATGTATGTGGCACTCACATGACTTTTTCTCTTCCTGTAGAAACTATTCTTACACACGCTTATTGCTCTATCTGCTTCATGTTAATTGAGATAAACATTTACACAAATTATATTATTTCATATTTCGTTGTATGTACAGAGGGAATACCTAAGGAGATACAATAGACTTTAAGCCATAGCAAACCTAATAAGAGCTGGACGCATGACAAGACATAAAAGGACAAATAACGACTTTCTATTTGAGAAAAGTATAACTACATTTTTCTGTAGTAAGATTTATCTTATGGATTGCAGTGATACAAAAGTTATTCAAAAGAGGGCCTCAGAGGTTCTTCCTTGAAAATTCAAGATATACGTTTCATTTGTCATGAAAATCTCTTAAACATATGGCAATTTTTTTTGTTAGAATCGTTAGAACCGATTTTGATAAATTCAAAATACTCGAAAATTCTTGCATGTAAAGGATAGTTTGGGATGGAGGGATTTCCTTGAAAATCTTTGTGGCCATGTCGAGTTCTTGGAAGACGAACTTCTATACCAAGTTTGGTATTTAACTAACGCTTGTTTTTGAAATGTTCTTCACAGACAGATATCCGCACACATGCCTGTTTTCTCTAAATTAATATTTTTATTCAATGAAATTTCGGTGTCTAATGTTTGGATGAAATACAATATCATCTCTACCTACCATTTACATATGTTTTAACTTAAATAAACACAAGTGAACTCATTTATAAACAGCTTCATTAGTCAAATATTTTGTACCATGTAAAATTCTCATTGCATTAGCATTATTCAATAATTTTAATACAGCAATCAATTGGAACTTCAGTAATAGAACTGTGTTAGTTCACATCAAATGGGGTGAATTACAACTTACAAAACAAAGCTACACAAAGAAAACGAAATATAGTAACCCTGTCCCATCCGCAGCTCTGGAATTGCTTAGACATGTCCTCTTTCTCGTCTTATTTCAGGATGGAACCTTAAAAGGAAAAGGAAACTAACGTAAGTACTAAAAATAATCTTTCCATGCACTTAAAAAGTTTAAACAGGCTGGGCAGGAAGCAATTGGGCTGTAAAGTTTTTAATACTGATGGAATAATATTGGAAATAGAACAAACATACAGAACTTAAATATGATAATGATTTTTCATGCCACGTAGTACGAACAGTGGCCGACAGGCGGTACACTCAACAATAACAAAGATGAGCGATCGTCTTACAGTAAGAGAACGAGCACAGATTGCTTTACCCCATGAGATGTAGAATTCGATCGTTCACTTTGTGACTTTTTCATATGGGGCTGGGCAAAAGAGGAACTGTACCGGACAAAATCTCGCACATTGGACGACTTGGAAGTGCTTGACAACATCCACACTACTTCCTCAAGAAAGCCGTGGATTCCAATCCAGGCGTTTGTGGAGACTGCTCGACGCCACTGCTGCAAGGTATGCAGTCGTATTCCCATGTAACAGTGTACACACTGTATATATAGCTCTGCAAACATAGAAGTTATAGGTCAGTTTCAATGCCTAGTTACTTCGCGTCCATTATGCATGCACCTATGCCTGGAGATAAAAACGTAGAAACAAAGTTACAACTCGCTTTAGGTATGTTTTCTGAAGATTGTTTTTCCTTGCTCATTTCCTGACATGAATCCATTTCTCACTTCCTGCAGATATAAGATGAGGTCATATATTATGCATATCATGCTTTACGAGACAATTATCTCAACTGAACAAGAGTAATTTTCCTTTTACTACAAAGTCAATGACGTTTCAGTTCCTTGAAATCTCTTGAGCGTAACGGATTTTATACGAAAACGTACGAGTTTTGAGCTTTGTTCTGAATAAACTTCCTCAGAACCATTCTCATTAGCATTTAGTATAGTTTAGTTGCCATTCTAAACATCCAATGGCAGCCTTCATTCGCGAAAAGTTGATCAGATTTCATGATCACCTCCTCTGTTTTTCTTATTTTGCAAACAGGTTAGAGAATCTAATCTTATAGCTGCACTGTCTTAAGGATGCGCAACAGTTCACGTAATTTGATGCAGCAGAGCCACTATTCCAATGTCAAAAAAGGCTGACTCTCATTTCGGTGAACTATCCAACGCTGAAAAAGATGGAATAATTGGAAGAGAGAAACCTCAGAACACACAATAAACATAAAATATTGACACTGCCTGACATTGCTAACATAAATTAAAATATTGGAGCATCAATATGACGATATTGTAGGCCGTGCCAATGGACGCTGATGTATGTACCTATGCCTACTATAGGTTTCTTTTAAGGGGCTAGTAATTATAATACAGAATTTAAATAGTATTTCATAGATTATATCGTGAAATAGTCTTAATAAATGCAACTCGTGGTAGTCAAGTTCTCTAGATAAATTGACAATCACGCGTGCCATTAATTATGATAAATCGATTAGTATGGGACATAAGATTGCCCAGCAATATGGAACAATCCCTGCAATAAAGTAAATCCTAGAATATGATGCAGGTTATTGCATCTATAACAATACAACGTGTCTCTTTCTAGTTTTCTACTTTGGATGACAGTAAATTAAATTAACGAATGTTAACTACTCACAAAGCAGTTGAATTCGAAATATATTAATGTCCCTTAACTATCTGAAAAGGTTGTATAAATTTTCGGGTGTTTATGGCATGCACATAATAATGCTTGTTTTAGTTTCGTTCACGGTGGATTAGTAGGTATGCATTTTTGTAAAGTCTTACACTCACTGGAACGAACATAAGTAATTTTTCCATGCTTGAAACTATTTAGCTATGCATGATTATATATCATAAAAAGGTTACGCTTTTACAAATGTTGATGCTTCGTACTGTTAAAGAGGCTTGCTCATAACTATGTGTTTTATTGCAATGATACGTAGTTATTTGGTTGAAGTACTGAAGACAATATGCTTTGTACAACACGCTAGCTGCAAGAGTCAGCTTATCTTACAAAACTTACTAAAGAATCTGGACTTTTAATTTACTCTGCTGGGCTTTAATCGGTGGCGGTGCCGAGGCTGAGTACTGCATTTGGCTCAAGAGTTTAGCTATGACCTTGTGGTTGTCACAAGTGAACTTGAGATAGCGCTCTATTGTTTTTTCCTCTCAAGCTGACCGTTTACAGCCTGCTTCAAAAGCAACTTATCTTTTCTTTCCCGGCACAATAAATATGACGCACTAATGCATTATATCACCGCATAAAACAAAGCAATTATGATCATACTTTCAGTAATATCACTAATGAATTTTGTTTATTGGAGACTCAAGAACTACATGATATAATGTTGTAGCCACACTGGCACTGCTTACAGTCCAACTACACTGTGGACAATAATTTTGAACTGCTGAAGTTACTCTGTTTTCATCGTGCCGAGAAGCTCCCCACTCCACACCACGATTGCACGTTCAAGAACAAAGACATTCTCCTAAGTAGACCGCTCGCCTCTCACCAAGGCGGCCAGGTTCAACTCCAGGAGATCGTATGTGGGATTTGGATGGACAAAGCGGCGTCTGGGTGGATTTTCTCCGGTTTCCCCTGTCATTTGTTCCATGACATCCTCATATCGTGTCCTTCCTCACTCTTTTATCATGCTTCGGGCTGATGAGTGATCAGATATCCTCGGCAGACATCAGACCCAAGGCGCCCAATGGAAGCTCTGGAGGGTTTAGGCCCTGCATACGAGGAGGGTAAACAGATAAAGAAGTATTTCAGTTGAATCATAGGTGTGGTGTCTTTATTATAGTATGTATACGATATCCTAAATTTCTAAAGAACCCACCGTCACAAAACTTCAAGCATCGAAGTAAAACACTGCAAACCACCCGTTTACCTTAGGAATTAAGAAGAATAAGCCAGCTTGTTTTGCTTACATCGAAATGCCAGTTGAATTTCTGGAGAGCTTTTATGTGTTCGAACCCGCGTGTGTTCCTATATTTTGAAACCTGTTGCTAGTGATCACCTCAGCTGCTATAGGACCTTAACTACGTCTTGCACGAAACTGCTTCTTCAGGCCCGAAAATTGGGGACTTGATTAGAGGCGGCGCGGTGCGAGTTTTGTGACGTAGTCGGCCAGCAACAGGGAGCCGTGTCTGGTATTGATCTTTCTGGCATCAGGCAGTCTCGCACCCTCAGACGTAGTCTTCAGGGCTGCCCAACTGCCGGAGAGCTATTCCAAAAAACACGCAACACCACTGCCGCCAGACTCCCACATAATTAACAGCAATTATTGCTCACCACAGTAATTATTTAACTATGTGCTTTAAATTCAGTTTAATTAGCGGTCAAGTACACAACAAAGGTTAGCAATTTGTTCCCTCCAACTGCGTTGTACAATAGGGCAGGGGGTACAGAGCCCTCTTTATAAATTGTGCAATTACCCTACTATCGAGGGTTTTGTTAAACGCTTAATACGACTGAGTATCGTCAGTTTGGCTTTTCTGAACGGAAACCTACTACTTCGCATTTCATAACCAGGAAATAAATAAATTAAATACTACTAACGGTCACCTCTTAAATCACTGAAGTTTTTTTGCTTGATAACATTTATTACATTCATTATGAACATAGTGAAACAATTGAAGTAGCTTCTGTATATTGAAAAACCCATAAATTTAGTTCTTACTGGTCTTCTCTAAGCATACACACCATACAGCAATCTCTAGGTTTGCTTAGCTGCTGCTCCACCTATAAGCTCTGCAATGCCCATGACCTTCAACCGAATTACATTTTTTTCCTCAGAAACACTTGTTTTAAAGTAATATACAACAAATCAGAAGACTTCGAATTTCGCAAAACAGACTACACTAGTTTTGTCAAAAATTACACGAAGAGTAACAAACAAATGAATGCGAAAGCTTCCATAGTTGGTATCGGAGTGATTATCTTTGCTTTCTAGTGTAGTTGAATCTACATAATTTTTCTCCCAGCCATTATTTAAAGAAATTAAACAAAAAATAGTACGCACCCTTGATTGGAATTCTAACATCATAACAGTGAACTAAGCAAACAAAATTACAATCAGATATCCTAAAGCCAGAAGGCCATAGAAAATCATTTTGCGAAACGTATATAGGTGAAATTGTTAACTTGTATGCTTATGAGTTATTATGTTATCAAAGAGCAACATTAAAACAAAATTAACCATGCAACATGCCTATAACGCCAGAAGTAAACACAATTTTCGCACTAAAGCCTAAATTCTAGCGCAAATTTTCGGAGTCCACCTGTTAAATAAATAACCGACAGTTATAAAATCAAACAAGCAGCGTTTTAACAACCAATTAAAAGCATATTAATATCGTCTATATTCCATTAATACATTTAGATCTAATTATTTATTATTATAGGTACTATATTTACTTCCAATGTCTTTAAAGTGATTTATACATTGACAACAGCAGAACTGTTTATTATTAATACTATTATTATTACTACTACTACTCTTATTATTAATTTAATTACCAGCTCACACGTCTTTATTCCTCTTAGTGAGTTGCATCTGCTGCCTGTATTATTATAGTAGTGCGTATATCTATTATAAAAATATTTCCACTTTTAGAGGTTCAGTACACATCAAAACAAGGAGAAAAAGAGTATACTAAAGATGGGTTATACCCAAATATATTGCAACCTACAAACAAATGGCTTATTAAGATGTGCAGTTATCTGCACCTTTTTTAATGCCAGTTCAATATGTAAGTTATACCACGATTATTTCCTGTGTGTCCTTTGATACACATTCTGAGTGGTTACAGCGAGTTGGTGGCTCGCCATCCACTTCTTGAAGTTATATGTAATAAACGCACTTGGCACTCCGGTAAGGTTCGTTGTCTACTACACCGATTTAAGAGGTATACAATGTATACCGTACTAGGGACTGTGGCTCTTTAAACGTAACGTACGGGTTCGTCAAAACAAGTTGTGATGTATTGTAAAATTGGGATGACTTCGATGACTGAAAAGCAAATACTTCCATCAAATTCAATTAATGTGGTACTGAAGTCAATGTAAATGCTTGTATGATTCAAGGGGGAATTAACAGCATAACTTTTGACAAAACACAACTCCTACTGCGTGTGCAGTGGCGAAGACTAGTAGTATCCCGGTGTACTCGCCGAAGCATCTCTGGTGTCACAGTACAGCAAGTAGCAAGTATGTCTCTGCGGAAACTGCAAAGTTTATTGGCCTGTTGCGATAGACCTATATTTTTACATATCCCCATAGAAAGAAATCTATGAGTGTAAGGTCAGGCGAACAAGGAGGCCAGAATATAGTCCCACCGCGGCCAATCCAACCCTGTGGATAGGTAAGATCACTGGCGGTTATTCAGGTGAAGCTAGTGAAGTTCCATTTAACTAGTTTCATAATCTTCGCAAAAGTTAAAGGCATATGGAGGTGGGCCGTACTGCAGACTCCAGCGAATCCTAAGCTTGCCCCTGCTGCCAAATGTGGTAGACCCTCTTATGTACAGAACCTCTGCCGGTACACGCACAACGCTTGGCAACAGCGCTCCGCTTGAGCATTGGCCAGCGTGCACATGCCTTTAACTTCTGCGAGCGGTATAGTTCTACTGAATATAATATAGGTGTTTAATTTGTTATACATTTAAATATACAACCATTGGGGAATATATCTGTGAGGGTAAAAGGATGGGTGAAAGCTACCATCTACTGCCTTCTCTCTCGAACTTCAGCTTTGAAGAGGGCGCTTACTATACGGGACAAAAGGTGTAGCTATTTGTGTCAGCCGATATATAGCTGCGTGTTTACACTCGGTTGCCATGACAATGAAACAGAATATGAGGTTGCGTGTGTTGCCAAATAGACCTGCTGCGAGGGTAACGTGCAGCTACTGTAAACAGGCATTTAGCAACCACAGCCCCTTGTAAAGGCTAGTCTAACAGTGTACGGCAATGGATCTCCGGCCCTGAGTTTCACAGCTGTGTTGAGTTGGAGGGGGAAATTTAATGTTGCCAATGTATAGTAATGAGTTTCGGAAAATGGATTCTCAAAATTATCTTAAGAATGAAAGTATATGATGGTTATTTAGTTTAAAACATTGAAATACTGGTTTCGGGTTTATTTCTATGCAATATCTTCGTTGCACCGCTATTCTGTTCGAATATTATGTTTACATCTGTTCAGAGATGAATTGAGAGGGGGCCCAGTGGGGGAGGGGGATCCCCGGGAATTAAAAAGTCCCTCCCCCCAAGGAATTCATATCTATTTATAAATGTATATATAATTAACATTCTCATCCCCCTACAAGAGGGAAAGTGGCTGTATTCATCACTGCATCGGTTATGGGCAATAGCTGATACTATTGGCAATACTGGAAGCCAGTAACGCACCGGTTGTTAAAACTTCTGCTAGCACCAATCAGCGCTCTCACTGCTAGGCGTGGCTTCCAAATGTAACTTTATTGCCAACTCCGATTTACAAGACCACGTGGTTTCAGTTGCTTTGGTGTTTGTGCAGGTGAAGTTTATCTATTTTGTGTGTGCGTGAATTCCGATTTTAGTGTTTCTCGTGTTGTTTTTTTTTTATATATATTTTTTAATTTATTTATTTATTTATTGTCGCTTAACTGCTAGTGGTTTTTCTGCGACATACAGGATAACATAATATACATCAGGGCATCAAAGTTTCACATTAAACAAGGATCAAGAAATTGCATACAATAAGTACTGTACAATGCAGAATGTGTATACAATCATTACAACATAATATTCACTTTAAAGAAAAATCTGGAGATTGGATATAGTTCATAATAATGATATACCCAGTGTACATTACAGAGAAAGGTGTACAATGTAATATATTACAATACTCGTGTTGTTGTTCTAATAACATGGCTACAGGTTGGTCGGAATCGAAGGAAAAACATCGGCTCTTATGCGAATTTATATTCAGGCTTCGTGAGTGCTTTAAGAAGGAGCGAGACAATAGTGGACTTTTTCTATGTTACCAAGGTGCTGGATAGAGTTTCTGACGCTTTGAAAGTGGGAAAAACTACTGTGAAGAGTGTGACAAGGAGTGCCCAGTGGATTTTAATACGCCATCTGCAGTTCTGCGTACTCCGGGAAAACAAAGGCCACGAGACAGTCCTAAAAGGCTTCACTTGATGCACTTCAAAAGGATGCAATTAGGTAGCGCATGTATCAATATTACATGAGGAAGGAATTTCCTACTCGTGAGAAGCTACTGTGTACTCTGAAAGAAGTTGACTTATCCGATGGTGGAAAAAGCAACATATGTAAAGTGCTGAAAGAACATGGTTTTCGGTTTGAAAAGTATTCTGGAAGGAAGGCTGTAATGGAAAGAAGCGACATTATTGCATGACGTGGCAAATTTTAGCGGGAAATTCTTAAAACCAATCCCGAAAGTGTTGTATGGCTTGATGAAAAGTGGGTAAATGCAGGACACACAAAGACAAAGGTATGGACTGATGACACTCTTGCAGGGACAATGAAAGTGCCAGTTGAGAAAGGAAGTAGATTGATTCTGCTTCATGCTGGAGGTGCATGCGGTTTTGTTCCAGGCACTATGCTCTTATTTAAACCAAAGAGCACTCGTGATTATCCATGTTCATTCTTGTTTTGTAGCTACTTTAACCAACATCTCCATAAGAACTTGCTGAATGACCTAGAAAGAAAGCAGCCTTTTCATGACGACATAACTAAGAAATAACCCAACATATATGACAGAAGAATAAACTTAATGTACATAAAATAGGTATGTTGCGTGTGATTTTGATGTGATAAGAGCTAAACCTATAGTTAAGGTTATGAGCCGCTACTGGGTAAGACAGGGCAAAGCCTGCACCATTAAGTGCCAATGCACCATCCAGCTGTAGCCAATGTTGTGTTGCCAGTGCTATAGGCATTTTTACGTCTTCAATGCAGACTCCCTTTTACACAGTAATTTTGCGATTTGTCTTTCTTGTACAACTCAAATTTCCTCGTAAGCAAGCGTCACTGTCGTTGCAATTACAGTGATACTTTATATCTAAGTGCAACAAAGGAAAATATTTACAACCGTCTTGACCCTGTTTTCTGTTTTGCTCCAGATAAACAATAATAAACAAACCGAGAAAGGTGAAAACAGCCACTGGGCCATGTGAAGAATGAACTATCAGCAGGGAAAAGGGTGGATGAGTGTCACAAGAGAGGATGTTCTCTGCAGACAGGGAAACACGGAGTAAAGACATTCCAATCTAGGTTCCCATGCACAGTTTCCCATTCCAAGGCTCCAGATGTTATCTGTGATGCTATCATCGACAGAAACGTACGGGCTCTCGCTGCAAATTGAATTTCCCAACTCTCCCCTCCGGTGGACGATGGATTCAACCGCGGGGGCAGCGCTTCTTCACAACGGAGCTGTAATAAATTACCAGAAATGGGAGCTATATGCATCCCTTCTTTCCAAACAAAAAACCTCCCCACGCCAATCCCTAGTGAATAAGTTTGTTTGCTTAGGATTTCACTTTTGAGCTCACAGTACGTGAAGGGATGATATCACATACAAAGCACAAAGCAACCGGAAATTATGAGAAACAAAATGTATACAAACTGCTGGGATGGTGTTTTTAATTAATTTCATACAGTTAGGTCCTATTTAACTGCATAAAACAGCTCTTAATTATATCCAATCCTGACATTTCAAAAAATAAAACTAAATCCTTGGCATTCTAGGGAATCCATTCGTTAAGATTTAAACTTGTATTAGACAATAACATAATTGAACAAATCAACACGTTTAAATTTTTAGGATCTTCAGTATCATACATTAAAGAAGCAGATATTGGAAATGAAATTAAAAGTTTCTCAAAAACATGTGGAACAGCTAAAAGAATTTTAAAACATAAAGTAAGAAAACATACGATGATGAAGTTCTATAAAACCATGGCAGTCCCAGTAACTCTACACAGTAGCAAAACTTGTACAGTGAAAATAGAGATAAAAATAGATTACAGGCAGCGGAAAGGAGATGTTTAAGGACAGTTTTAGGAGTCACTAGAAAAGACAAAAAAAAAAAAAAAAAAAAAAAAAAAAAAAAAAAAAAAAAAAAAAGAATGATATAAGAAATAAATTAACGATTTTTAACCTAAATGAAGAAATAGATAACAGACAAAAGTGGCAAGAACACTAGAGAGAATGAACGAGGAACGTTACCCAAAGAAAATACTATACTACATATCCAAAGGAAAACGAAACATCGGAGGACCTAGGATAAATCAATGAATTAAACATTTGGAGCACACAACAAGCCTCAGGAAAGGTTTAATGCTTGGTGTAGACGAAGAAGAAGAAGAAGAAGAAGAAGAAAGTTCCTGTATCACTTTCATAGAGACGTACGTATTAGTGTACCTGCATATTTTAGGATAAAATATGTCTAAAATCCTCGACTTAATTTTGTTTCTACTTTGATGAGTGAGTACAATTCAGTTCTCTGAATGTCAACAATAATTACTCGTACAATAAATTTTTGTTAAAGATAGTTATATAAAGACCCCATGTCTGCGCCAGAAAAATCATTCGGTGGAAGAGGGTTGAAACGGGGTGGCCGTCAGAGGCCAGATGGAAGGCAGGATGTGTGGAAATGGTCTGTGTGTGATAAAACATTAGTTTTTTCAGAGAACGGATTAGCAGTAAAACTGATGTGCAGGTTCACTACCTTAAGGTTCAGGTAATGAAGTACATAACGAGAACCTTACTGCCCAACAGCAATCCGCATAGTGGCTCACACATCACTTTCTGTGAAAAGTGAAATGATGGTAGTAGGAAAACTGGTTTCTATGTCATGCCATCAGTTTGCAACCCACTTATGTTAAAGACAAATATGGCACGTTATTTTCTCGCTCACTGTGAACAGAATCACGATGAAATTTGGCGGAAACACACACATATTCCTTATACAATTACTGATGCGTTTTACACTTCTAACATCTTGAATATCACTGTAATTTTGCTATTAGAAAAAAATATTTCCGCAGAGTTCTTAGAAAGAAATTAAAAAGTGTATTTATTTAATAATAAACTATGGGTAGACGTGCCAAGTGCCCCTTCCTAATCTTGTCATAAGCTGGCTGCGGTCCAGGTTGCAAACGACGTTACGTTGAGAGCTACTTAACTGTACTCGTTCGCAATGTTCCTTGACAGTAGAGGGTGACACACCGCTACAGTGATCTGTTTGTATGGTGACGCGATTGTACCGCCTCTACCCAACGTGCGCTACATAAAAAACCTCCCTGTAAACATAACTGAAATGCCGAACACATGCAAACGTGACCGAAACCTAGTCATATGTACGTAATAGAATATGTCTGATGTTTTCACGCATTTCTTCGATTCTATTACAAACCATTTATCACCGTTCCATCGCAGTATGCTGCAGAACATTAAAGTGTAGTTTTCAAACCTCAATGACTTTTGCTTTTGGAGGTATCACAGAAAATCGCTGTTTCTGAACTCGGATATCTAAGTCAACAAAGACTTTTGGGTTAGCCATCCTTTGTGTTTAACTGTGTTTATATGGATATTACAGGCCTTTGGAAATGGTTTTTAATACGTGCTATAATGTGCAAAGGGTTTCTACTGCTACAACAAAACTCCCTTATTTATTAGGCCGCTGCACTGGAAGACAATAAAAACAGGTCTTGCAGTAAATAAAGGCAGAAATGCCGTAGTTTTAGGTGTGCCATTAACCTACATTTTCCTCGAGCTGTATTTTTAGCTGCATGGAGTTGGCGTTAACCCCGGAAAGGCGTCATTCCATACCTGACCATCTCCAACGTGAGAAAGTCGAGTCGTAAATGCTGCCACACCCGCCATTCATTGGTAGTAGACCGCTTCTTTACTCCCACAGGTTATGGTCACCTTGCTATTGATTCACCTGCCCGTGGCTGGCGCCAAATGTTGCACTACGGAGACATAAAACTCGCTTCCACGCCCGTAATCACCAGGCTCATGTTATTTTATGCGCCACCGAAACAACTATTACGATACGTTTAACATAAACACGATAATTATACAAATTATACCTAAATGAATATACTTAGCACGGCAAAACACCACAAAATGTACGGAATACATACTAAAATGTTGTTATACTACTCTCAAAATTAAGAAAAGGTATAAACTATACGCCGCTTGAAAGAACTGCACAAGTGAATAGGGCCCCCTCAGACTCGGGTATGAAACCCAACGAATGTTGTAAAATTCGTTAAAATATGACCCAAACTAAACTGAATTGTCCTGAGTTTTCATCTTTCAACATTGTCTGAAAGAAATGTTCGATAACACTGTGAGCATGATTCAAAAGATAATCTGTTTTTTTGTCACAAGCTTTCTTCAATATTTCCGTCAGCATTTATGTAACAAACAGTACAGAGTTGTTCTTCACTATTAATGTCAAGAGTTTCATCTAATATTAATTATACAAAGAAGGCATCAGAAATTTGTTTCTTAATCTCATGTCATGACGGCACTCACACTTGAAATTAATTCATTCTGAACATAAGAAGTTGCACGAAAAACAGTCATTTTTCTAAGTGCACTTTCAGAGAGGTTTCATATATCCCTAACTTATTTAAATATCCAATATAATTGCCTTAGTTTGAAGGTCCTTCATTCTCATTGTGACCATAAAAAGCAAGTGCCTACTTTCCTAGAAAACACAGCCCGTGCAAAATGAGAAAGCAAAGCTCTGTTCTTTTTCACTTTGTTATGCTGTTCGACTTGGAGTTTCTACTGATTATACATTTTTAATGTTCATTTAATACTGAGTGCGGGCTTTGGAGGGTCTACTTTACACACTGCTTTTTAGATAAAATTAATATTTAGAACCTTCTTACGTTGAGTTTGTCGATCACACAACACTTTATTTTGATTTTCGTTGTAACAACGGCATAGAAACAAGATTTTGTTTACGCTCTAGCTTTGATTCATGTTGTGACGTCATGTGTAACTGCCTCTCTTGCGTAACCGCATCCTCAGAATACGTGCACATCTTAACCTACATTTGCTTTAATAATAAGTAACCAAGTGTGCAAATCATCTTCAAATGCCCACAATTGAAGAGCACACATACAAGAAGGAGAACAAAATCGCGAATTACTCTTTATTCCCAACTATAAATGCAATAATGCAAGCGCGATTCTTAAGGCGAGATGTGGTCTGGGCTGTTGCATACATTGAGAGGCGCTCAACACCAATTTCCTGCAGCTGACAGACTCCATTGGCCCAAACTTGTTTCGAAATATACTGTCGTAGAGTGGCGCGAACTTAAATCATAATATTTACGAAAACTTGATTTTTAATGACATTAAACATTTATGTACCACAAAATTATAATGAACACAAAAAGTTGGCAATCAGTTTGAGGAAAATTACATGGTATGTAACACATCTCTCACATCCATTGACGCTACGCC
Organism: Tenodera sinensis; assembly: GCA_030765045.1. Lineage (NCBI taxonomy): Eukaryota > Metazoa > Arthropoda > Insecta > Mantodea > Mantidae > Tenodera > Tenodera sinensis. The sequence goes on from CM060963.1 coordinate 82,120,465, forward strand.
CCTGGATAATATGCTTATCAGACGCAACAAGTAAGTGCGGGAAAGAAACAGAGAAGTGCTTTGCGAAAAGATGTGGCCAAAATACCCGCAGTCGTTTTGACTGCAAATCGCACCTCGTAAAGCAAAGGCACTTGGCTTATTGAAAATTCGCGTTTTAGCCTCTTTAAACAGAAGCGGGATAACGTTTGTACATTTTCTGAATCTTGCACGAAGTATGCGCATTATGTAATTATGACGATGCTTTTAAATCACTAAACGAAATAGTAACTTTCTGATGACAGAATGTTGTATCCAACATTTTAGCTTTCGTGCATGTCAATATTTTCTCACATGAAGAAGATATAATGCTTTCTTATATCCATTGTAAGATAACTAAACAGTGACAGTGCATGACGGAAGTAAATTCTTTAACATAGTAATTATCTTCGACATTTATAGAGAGATGCCTTTGAATGCGAATATTTAAAGGAATATATTAGGTATTAATTTCTGGAAGAATCGATAGTTGAAGTAGGCGTATTTCCTGTTTTATTTGCAGCAATTGTAATAAATATGTTGTAAAGCTTTCAGTTCTAAAATTTCAGTCTTTTGCAGCAATGTGATAACGTTGTGTAATAGTATGGCACAAGTTATATAAATGATAATGTTCCCGCTAAGACAGAAAGAGAGGAAAAAAATATCTAAAAAAGATGCCCTACATGGGATTCGATCCCAGTTAAGGAAACCGCTCTGGTTCCGCGGCAGCAAACGTTAACGCCTTCAGATGCTCCTGAGTACAGGAATTGCGTGTGGATGACTAAGCTTACGTTGGTAAGCAAAGAGCTCAACACTGGCATCGTTGTTACTTCTGGTCCATTACTTAATCAAAACCCAATAATAACGTATTTTCTGCAGGTGTAGTGACGTAGAATTTGCAATATTTGCTCGTTAACTTAGAGTGATTGCTGAAATATCGCTTTTCAAAGCTGCGGGGTGAGTCTATTGGTACCATGCCCTCTGAACAGGAAAGGAGGCATACCATCAAGCTAGGAAACTAGGAACGCCTGAGAATTAGGTGACCCTTCAAAGAGGTCTCGCTGAAGTTGGGTATCTACTTTTGTGAAAGATAGTACCTAGAGTTATTCGTACAAGAAGGAACCGATCACCGCATTTACAAAACCTGCATTTTCCTAGTTTTGTTTTCGTTTAATACATAAAATATCGATTTAACAATGGCCAAAGGAGTAGGAAACAGCTACGGAAGGAAGAACTTGTAAATTATTCCCGGATATCAAAGAACGTTTGAGCTTAAAGGAAATACAACCAAGCAAGAGTGGAATCCAATATATCACAGGACATGGACCATGTAATACGCAGAAAATTGGAAGAAAAATAAATGACAGATGTGATATATGTGGCCTAAATAAAGGATACGCTGGAACATGCTTTATTTGAACGATTAAAATATGAAGATCAACTGCAAAATAGAAGGATGAAGTTAGCGATAAACATATATGTGGTATAAGAAGAAGGAAAGATTACTTGGTATTGGAGGACATGGCGGAAACAGTATAGCAGCATGTTATGAAGGAAATAACCAGGGAAAGAGTGGAAGGAGATCATGGGGAGGGATTATAAGAAGAAATGGCTGAAACAGAAGATCGGCAAGACTTCTACAGCAGTGAGAGGATAGCATAACACATCAAATACAAGTGGACGATGAAGAACATGAGGAAAAACAAATGCATCAATGCAAATCCCGGGAAACATCAACAATTAAATACTGTCCCTATCTATCTTTTTATTTTGCTCCGTTTTTATTTTGTGTAGATTAAATAGCTAGTTATACTTATTTTAGTTTAGAAATTGTGCAACAAATATTGTATTAAGTTAATTTATGTGTAAAAGGAATAATAAAAACGAAAATAAAAATAAAATCAGCGGATGCTGCGTTGATATGGACTCTAGATGCCAGGGTAATAGTAATATAGTTTTTGTTATTACTTTCATGTTTTAGTTTTAATACTAAAATTGTACACTAAAATTGTTTACTCAAAAGTCAATATTGTTCATTTGATTTTGCTGTATAACCGGGGACGCGGGCACAACCTCCATAAAATAGTATTAAACATTACAGCATGGTTCAGAAAGTTTATGAACTGTTCTACATCATTATAACTGAGTATATTTTGTATTACTTATGGTAAGTAGGACAAGTATTTTATTCCATCTAAAAATTTGAAGCCGAGATTTCACTTGGAATCTCCCCAATCCATACTACCTTTTACATGGAACATTTTTCGAAAATTTTGATTTCCTAAAAAATTACTAACGATTTCCTTTAGAATTCCATATGCTTAAACTATTTTCATGATAAATGAAATGTATATCTTGAATTCTCTGGGAATGTCCTCAGAAGTTCTCAATCAAATCTTCGTTCTGTATGAATTTAGCATAACTGGGACCCATAAGATAGACAAAACCTTACTACACAAAAATTGCAAATGGCGTTTAAGCACACATTGTATGTCAAATAGATATTTTTGTGGAGTGAAACATATCTGAGATATTCCTTGTTACTTGTTTGAATTCTTCAACACTTAGGCTTTTCTGAAATGGGAAGTCATTCTTCTTTTCATCCTGGCTATGTAAAGAGAATGAATGTCAATACTACCAGAAGTGACCAACTCTTAAAAGATTTGACTTATCACTTAGGCTTACTGCATGCTCCTCTTCTTATTGTATTTACAAGGAAACATAATAAAACAGTTATAACACATCTACCTCGATTAATACTAAGTAGATATAACAGAATTGTTTTTAGGAATAGTTTGCACAAGAGTAAATAGAAACTCATGAATACACACATCAGATTTTTGTATAATAGGTTGTCTCAAACAGGAATTTTGGTGTTGGTTCCTTCTTGCATAACCAGTCCAATTGTTACTACTCACTGGCAGCGTGAAGGCTAAGGTTGGAAAGCTGAATCAAACTTGAATCACAGAACTTCCGGTTAATGGACCGACAACTACCACTTGCACCACTGACAATGCCCCCAAATGCATATCTAACTTCTCTCATCTGCATATTCTAGCGAAACTTCGAGGTGATCTCGGCTACCACCTCCACTCCGTGATTCGAATTTCGGTCGTGGCATTCCATTTATCAATAACGATCCAACTTTACAAAAAGTAATTCTTTAATCATCCAATCGCCAAATAAAATGCCAGCTGTTATGTAGTTTCATCAGTAAAGTTCCCCCTCTCAGTCTGGTCACACAATTTCATTGTCACTTTACGGAAAAAATTGATAATAGACGTTTCCGTTTCACGTGAAAAGAAATTATTGTAATTTGATACAAATTCTGGTATCATCCTTGAGTAGACCAGCATAAGCTAAAAGGAGTGACGAGTCGGCGGGAGTCACGGGTTGAATGGACGCTCTACGTAAATCCCCTGCGGATCTGGGTAGTGTTTCAGGGTCGGCCACCCATTGTCTTCTCTCACCTCCACCCTTCCTCCCAGGGTGCTCCGTCGGGTTTCGAGAAAATATCCTGAAACTTTCCTCCTGCGTTATCGAAACACATTTTACTTTTAAAACAAATTAGATCTATGAGTTATAGATTTTGAGCCGTGCTCCTTAGACACATGCAGAAAGAGAGTGTGTGTGTGTGTGTGGGGGGGGGGGGGGGGTGGTCCAGTGAAATGCAGAGTGGTTTTCGAATCGAATGCAAACATTTCTCTACCTAACGTGTGAAATTGAAAAACTAAGATTTTAAAAGAAGTCAAAATGAAATAAACACACACACACACACACACACACACACACACACACACACACACACACACACACACACACAGCTGAAATTGGTTTATACGTATGTCAAGAGGAAGAGGCAAGATTACTTATAACTCAGAATGACAGCTGAGAATTTTAGAATGCATATATATATTTAAATGCAATACAGTGGGACTATATGTGTAAAATTTTACAAACAACAAAGATATGTGTGAAGAAAACATTAATCTGAACTTGGTCCTCCTTCAAAGAAATCATTTGACTGAGTGATTTGACTGTTTCACTTTTTTGCATTAAGTGCATACACCTCACGTTGTTTGTTACACATTACGTAGCGTGGTTTAACAATTCCTAACTCAGAGCAATTTTGGTTTCGTGTGGATTAAGTTACACCTTCGTGTGAATTTTATTTCTGATCTAGTGTGCACCATTTCCTTTTCCTGTTCTACAGGTGATTAAAAACAACTGAGAACCGAAAGATGAAACCGTTGTTCTGCAGTAAACACCAGATACTGAAAATATTTATGTTTACTTCCTACGACATTGTCGTGCCGAAAGCCTCCCGCTCAGGTTGGGTCTTTGTCAACAGATAAGGAAAATAAGCATGAGTTTCTTTTAAGATAACGCATGACATGCTCATAATTACGTAAAACTCGGTGGTGTTCCATTGAAATTTAGTACGTATAACTGCGAATTATACATAAATGCATTACGTTTAAGGTTTTATTAACACTACATAAATTTACGTATAAACGCGAATTACGTAGTACTGGGTTACGTATAAAGCCGGTTCAATATACATATATTTGAATATACCGGGTGGAAGGGAAGTCATTACATTAATTTAAACCAGTGGTAGATCTCGGTATTTGGAACACATTTTGTATTTTACGCTTTTGTCTCCGACCATTTCCTATGGAGATATTTTAGTTTTATCGAAACCAATCTGGCAACACTGCAGATTGTGTGGGTGGTCCAGGGTGGTCACTTTACCTAGCTCCGTACATAAACAAATAGCGTAACTGTTCGTTTAGAAAACAAACTCATACCATGCCTTGTCCTTCCATGTTTACTGTAACAGTGTAGGTCCAACACAAGCGTTAGCTCCCAAAACATTAACGAAAGCGAAAGCTGTTTACATCCACAAACCAGGTCAATTCCCTGACAAACCTCAACGCAACGTTGTCGAGTTACGTCATCTCTAAAGTAGCAGCTCAGAGTATTCCTTCACGTCTTTTAAGTGATTTTTTCGAAACCCTATGTGATGTCCCATAATTAACACCAAAGCTATTTCAGAAATAAGTTACTCTGCGCATCTTACAAGTAACAAACTGCTATCTTCGTACATTCTTGTGGAATTACGCACCCAACTTGGATTAAAAAAAAAAAATAATATTTTTTAGAAATCGGCTGATCAAAGAACAGAATGTCATTTGACTTTTTTGTTTGTAATGCTTCTAGGAAGCACATATTAGAAGGAATGTAATGACTTCTCTTCCACCCTGTGTAGCTACTCTCAGTGAAATATGCCAGATCTAACACGCGTACGTTCCATTATGCTCTCTCAACAAAGTTGGTAATGCACGATTATCTAGTACATGCAATTTAATGTGTTTATCGTAGTGTTTTTGCTTTCTGGAGGAAGTATTGTATTCCACCCAAAAATTCGATGTCGAGATTTCACCGGAAATATGTTTTGAGGTCCCCTGACTAAAAAAAATACCTTTTAGAAAAAGGTGTGCGCGTGCGTGTGTGTTTGTCTGTGGACAGCATAACTCAAAAACGAAAAGTCGGTTAAAAACCAAACTTGGTATTTAAGTTTAATGTCTTTCAAGGATGCGACACGAAGCTTTTGAAGAAAATGGCTTCACCTTAAACTTCATTTACGGAAAATTTTTCGAAAATTTTGATTTTCTTGAAAATGGCTCAAACGATTTTGATTAAAATACCATATGTTTGAGATATTTTTATGACAAATGAAATGTATATCATGAATTTTCTGGCTATAGCCCCTGTAGTCGTATTTACTCTAGATGACTTTTGTATAACTGGTAAACCGTAAAAGATAGACTAAATCTTACTATACAAAAATGTAGAGTTTGTTAAAATACACAATTTATGTCTAAATAATTTTTTTATAGAGTGAACCATTTCGGAGATATGTCTTGTTATTTGTGTGAGTTTTGGAGAACTTTAACTTTTGTCAAATGGAACATTGTTATTCAATTTTTTATGTTAACCGTGTAAACAGAACGGAATTTGAAAGCTTTTAAAGATTTGAATATCTCTCAAAGTCCACTGTATTCCCATATTCCCCTTGCACCAAGGAAATAAGCAATAAGATAATTTCTGCAAATGTTTATCTCAACTAACATGAAGATATAGGAATGAGAGTTTGTAAAAACGGTTAGTGCAAGAGTAGTGAGTGTAGCACATCAGATTTTTTTAAAAATATTTTGCCTTATTCCATTATTCAGTAGCAATATATTGCTCTTATTGCATGGCTACGCTTATAAATAACACACTTCTGATGTCATCAATTTGAATTAATCTCTGCGCTATTATCCCTGCTGACCTTGTAATTTCTTTTTACGTTTCAATGTCTCGATCTCATTTTTGCTGCGGGATTGTCCAGTTTTATCTCTACATTCCTTCTCATCATGGTATCCCTTAACACAGTGCTTTTATTTAAGTAACTTATGACAACTTTGCTTTAATAACAACATATTTATTACAAAGGCCCGGCGAACTACAAAAGAACCAGAGATTCACTTGTTTGTGTATGACAATTAAGCCTCTAAAAACGGTTGTCAGAAGAACGGTTGAATTTCATGTTGTGATAACCTCAGGAGCTTTTCGTACAACAACGGGCGTTTATTCCTGTAAGTTATCTGAAGATTGTGGTTGTAACAAGCTAAGCATTATGTTCAGAAATACACTCCCCACTTAATTCAAATTTCCGAGGATGGGCCTTGGAAAATCTGACGTTTGCTTATAAAGCACGCCTTATCTTAATCATCAAAAGCATGATTCACTGTATTAACAATCACAACGTAGTTCATGCCTACACCTATTCGTGCTGCTTTTCAAAATAATAAGGGCAAAGACGTAGAAGTAAGCACAAAGGAAGTGGGAAGTTTCAATATTTACTTTCTCTACCACTTAGCACAGAGGAAGTATTGCCTTCCACCCAAAAACTCAATATCGAAATCAGATTTCCCTACAAATACATATTTTGACGTGGTGTGAATGCAAAATAGGAGCATTTTTTTACAAAAAATGTGTGTGTGTGTGTGTGTGTGTGTGTGTGTGTGTGTGTGTGTGTGTGTGTGTGTGTGTGTGTAGTATAGCTCAGCGATGTCTAACTTTTGCAAAAGAGGGGAGGTTGGATGTACCTCCTTCTACTATGCGCAGACTTTGCCATTCCTTAACTCTCAGACGTGCACTGTGTTACAGTGGCGGGTTGGTTACACGTACGTTACGTTTGATTTACGAAAGCACTTCCAAGTCTTATGCGATAAGCATCTATTCATTAGTGACTTTCACTGTTTTCGTTTAAGACGTCCATTAGTACTTGGTGACAAAGTCGAAGTGCACAGCCTTAGTACGTACACTAGAAGATAAAGTGTCTTGTAGGGGCAAAGGGAATGTGGGAATACAGTAGGCTTTAAGGGCTAGTCAAATGCTGTAAGAGCTGTTTGCTATGCGATGCCTTTGAAATTGCGCTCTCTTTCCAAGACCATGAGAAAAAAACGAATAACATATTCCCATTTGAGAAAAGTATAAATATTGGCAAATTCACACAAATAAAAAGAGTATCTCGGCACTGATCCACTCAAAAAAAAATAAAATAAAATAAAATAAAATAAGTAAATAAAAATAAAATAAAAAATAAAAAAAAATAAAATAAATACATTTGACATAAATTGTGTTTTAACGAGATCCGCATTTCTTATTTACACGACTTTGTATCTTACTGTTTACCATTTATACAAAGGTCATCCAGGACATTCCTAGATACTTCAAGTTAGAACTTAGAAACTGCCATGGAATCGCCTGTGTCCTTCGCTGGACACTGACTTTCTGGCTGTGTTTGTACACGTCACAGGCAAGAGCTGATTCACCCTCTGACTGAAAGAGGAGGTGGGGAAGTAGCGGCTAATTAAGTGTCTCCAAAGAGACACAGCTGGACATCGCTGGTATGGCTCAAAAATAAAATACTGGATAAAATTCATACTTGGTTTGTACCCTTTATTACGTCCCCCGCCCCTGGATAACCCAGTTTGTTGCGAGCTGGTTTTCTGTCCCCAATGTTTCATCGGAGCCAGAACGCTGTTATCTAAATGTGCATAAGTGCAATGCGCTAAAAAAACTTTTGTCGGACTATAAAACATCTCACGCAGTTGTGCATAGTGGGCACAGAGAACATAGTAATCATAAGAAATCACATTCTACGAGCAAAATTACAACTGTCATCTGATTTATACACATGTCAGTTGTAATGCGTATGGGAACTGCACATGACTGCCAGGAACTATTATATGCAAAGTAGTTGATGAATTATTTAAGAAATCTATTCACTAATCTAAAATGTAAACTGGGAAGTGTATTTTTATCCACAACTATTAATCTGCTCCAAATAACTACTACACGTTTGATATTACATGAACAAAATATCTGGCATTTTGCAAATTTGAACATCGCAATAAAAGTGCAGCTGTCCTTCAGTCTGTGGAATACTAACTCCACGCACGCATTGACATTTGTTTTATTTAGTTTTAATTTTTTGTAGATAATTATTTATTTCCCCTCCCCCATTTATATCACGCCTGTAACTACAATTGTCATTCGGCGAGCTTTTAGTTTTGGAGCATATTGTTGATGGATACTGGTGTTATACACCTCGTGCATTTCGTTGGGTTTCTATATTAGACCATATAAACACTCACATTCTCATTCATACTTCCAGACTCTGGAGACGATAGGGAGTAATATTGACCAGAGATAAATTACCACTACAGCAGTCAGTTAATTACTATCCAATTATCCAGTCGAAGACACGGAACTAATAGATTATGAATATTGCTACAATTTCACAACACTCTCAGTTTGTCCAGATCGTCCTGACCTCTATATGCGCAAGAGAGGCGAATTAGGAGAAGTGACTGGAATTGTGGGGAACAAGCAAGTGGTGTCAGAATTCAGGCAGTCACATATACAAGCAATGTATGTTTACCTATTGAAACAATTATTGATTCTACTATTGATTCTATTGATTCAATGATTGATTCTACCGGAAATATGCTTTGAAACCTTCTGAATTAAAAAAGAAGCATTTTTTAGAAAAAAGGCCTGTGTGCGTCTGTCTGTGAACAGCATTAATCAAAAACGAAAAGCCGATTAAAAACCTAAGTTGATATTTAAGTGTAATGTCTTTCAAGGATGCTATTTTGAGGTAACTTCCGCCACGCTAAACTACCCCTTGCATGTAAAATGTTTTCAAAAATTGTAATTTTCTTAAAAATGCCTCGAACGATTTTGATTAAATGCCACATGTTTAAGATATTTTTATGGCAAATGAAATGTATATCTTGAATTTTCTGGCCATTGCCCATGTAGTCCTGTTTACTCTTGACGACTTTTGCATATCTGCTAAGCCGTAAGGGATAGACAAACTTGCTATACAAAAAATGTACTAGTAGATCTCTTTAAAGCATACAAGTTATGCCCAAATGCAGTTTTTGTGGCGTGAACCATTTTCTTGTTATTTGTGTGAGTTTTGCAATACATTTTCTCAAATGGAAAGTTGTTATACGTGTTTTATCTCTTGGCCGTGCAAAGAGAACGGAATTTCAAAGCCTTCATATAGCGACCAGCTTTAAAAGATTTGACTATCGCTCAAAGCCTACTGTATTCCCATATTCCCCTTGCACCTACAAGAAAATAGCGGAAGATAATTTCTATAAATGTTTAACTCCACTAGCATGAAGAAGATATAGGAATAAGAGTTTGTAAACATCAGATATTTAATTCATATTTTCAACGGAGCAAATCAAATATAACCATCTTAGAAGCTCTCGCACAAAGTGGACGACGAAAATACACTAAAAAGGTGCTGAATACAAATCGTTACATCATAAAATATGAACATTAATATTTCAAAACCACCAAGGTCTTACAAAATTCTTTTCGGTCTACTTCCTTTCTAAGCTACTTTGGAGCTTATTGTACCTTGTAAATGCCAGTGAAGATTGTGTTACAATCCTAAGATGAAGGTGGTCATGTATAATTTTTTGTTCACAATAGACAGCCTCCAACGCATGATAAAACCATCCGATATGCAGACACAAGGTATTATCAGCTCACAGGAGGGGTTCCAGCCCAATGAAAAGCCTCTCCTTTTTGTAACCACGGGAGAAGGGAATATTTTAAATCTTCTTGCCCTAACCTCGCTTTCAGAACTTTTTCCTTCAACCCCCCCCCCCCCGCAACCCCCGACAAGGGCGTCCTCAAGAATTAAAATAGGATGAAGAAAGGGGGGCGACGATTCAACTATTACTATACGAATGACAGATAGGCTGAACAAATAATCCGAGAGGTTGCTGGGGTAAAGTAAAAAGCAACAAAAGGCAAACATTTCAGTTTCTTTCTTCGCCAAGAGACCCTAAAAAAAGCCTCTCGCACCGCTTAATACAATAAAAAGTGTGCAGAAAGCCTATACACACACACCTAAGAAGCACATTGCAATAAGAAAAGCCAATAAGCAACCACAAGAAGCTTGAAAACCTTATAATAGTGAATATATGATCAATTAGTATTTACTAGCTTTTCTACAGACATACATTTTCTTTTCAAGCACGTTGACTAAATGCAATTACCTCTTTAGTGTCAAAACGTTTTGTACCTGTCTTTTAATTTCGCTACATTACGGTTATAGAAACAATATCAGAGACCTTAGTTCAATGACCATCGATCGAGATGGCTCCATGGTAACCCTGAGGTTAACATTCTAGAGGCCCATGTTCGACCACTCTTACTTTGGATTTTTCGTGGTTTTTCTCGATCGGTAGGCAAATGCTAAGTAGTTCATCGTCTACCACGATTGCATTTCCATCGCGTACTTTTCCATGATTCAGATATACTTCCAGGTTCCGTAGGTATGGTGGTGCGGGACAGATGACCCGGATGCTTATCCAAGCAAAAATTCCCCATTGACACTGGAACTAGAGGGCTGCTTGGTTGAATGGGTAACTTCGAGCCAAGAACTGTTAGACTTCCGCGTCTCTGTGTCCTATCTGCCTGCGGCCTAGTGACTCCTGTGGTTCCTTCACTTCAGGATCTCTCAGAGCTCCAAGGTAAAAATGTTCCTTGCACTGTACATCGTGGCGACTCGGTTAAGCTCGTCTCAAACCGCGCGATTCAGAGCGAAGAAGCGAGGAAGCGTGTATTGACAGACGGGTTGCTTATTAGTAAACTAGATACGTGCAATATAAGTACATAATATTGGAGCAACCTGTTCCAAAGAAATCAAAAAATCCCCAAAATCGATTTATTGGAAATTAAGACGATAGAGCGAAATGCCTCATCTGCTGTACAATAATTATGTGTGAAAGAAAACCATCTGTTGAAAAACACTATAACAGAGTACATGCAGAAACATGCAGAGGGCGCTAGAGAGGAAGAACTGAAGAGGTTGCTACATCTTGCAGAAAAGCATTCTCTATCAAAAAATGAGGTTTGTGGCAGTGCTTTCCAGATCATTAAAACAAAAGACCAGATTTGGTCATTAAAAAAACAAATTAACCAGTTTGACACTGCGCACCGCACATGAACTTTACGCAATGAGAAAGAAACAGCGAAAGTGAGGAAGGCGGGGACGGCAAAGCGAGGGAAGCAATCCTATGGAAAGAGCGACTGGAGGTTTGCATCGAGGTCAGCTCGTATTTTGCACCTTGCACCATGCCTTACACTAAGCGCATGCACCTTTTGAGGTCCTGCTTTACTTCATCCCTTCCTCCTGAGGGATATTAGCTGCAATATATCTAGTGCGCAAGATGAACCTTTCCGTAGTATATCCTATACCCTAATAGTTCATCGACCAAAATGATGTGGTCGTCTTTCTCTGCTGCCCGAGGTCACGGGTTCATACCCGACGAAGGGCGATGGAATTTTTCGGGCGTAAAAATCCATAGCATGGCCTACTTCGGAAGAGAAATAAAGCATCTGATCCCGTGCTTACGAGACGTAACAGAACCTCGAGCCTTGATAAAGAGGCTTCTGCGCAAAATCAAATGATCTTTCACACTCAAATTGAAATGCAACGCTGAGAACCACAAGTTAAAGAGCGTCAATAAATACAAACTCTATATCTGACAAAAAGGATAAATAAATAAAAATATAAAGTATTAAAATCTCTTAGGTGCGAGAGAAATCGAAGTCAGTTTACCGCTGTATGTGATGGAGCATTGTCGTGCTGAATAACACAGTTTATTGTTTCACCAGCTTCAGGGTATTCTCGGTCCTTGCATATAACAAATTTTTATTGTATGTCAACTCAAGAGCGTGCCCTCTTATGACGCGACGACTCAAGATGAACAAAGGTGTAGTGTACTCAATTCAACAACACCCTCTGTATCACTTAATGACATTATTGCCTGAGGGTGGCGTGCGGTCAGCTTATTCAAATCCCAGAGCTTATGCGGTATTCGAGATCGATAGGTCCTCAATTGCTCCCCGAAGATATCAGAAGGTGCACCCCGCTACATTTCTCCCTGCAAAAACTAATATGTGTCCGTTACCTCCCCTGTAGTAATGTGTGTACCTCTAAACAGAAGGGAGGGGGAGGGGGTTCCCCGGAACGCTAAGCAGTGCCAGGAAGGTTCACTATATCCCCGAATCTTTTCTCCTTCCATTTCACCTCTGTCCGCTTGTTTCTTTCGGGCTGAGTCGCGCTGAAAGGTGTCTCGGGCGAGGCATGGCAGGAGAAAAGGATGCTCTCTGTAAACCTTCTCACTCAATGGTGTGTGACCTTCTGAGTCACCGAAGGTGTTGGGTAGGTGCCAGTTTCAGTAGACACCACCGGGAGGCTTCATTCTGGAACTATTAGGGACCCTTTCCTCTGCTTTTCGGAGCTCCAGATTGGCCACAGTCTGTCTTCTCTCATCTCACATCTCCTTCCCGGGACGCTCCATTGTGGGATACAGGTACAAAAGGCTACTTGGTCACGCCACTACTGTGGCGCTGGCACCATCACCACACTCTGCACCAGCCACGACCTGACACGCTGCCTCGTGTATTGTGTCACGTGCAATTACACCGGTCACTTCAGAGGTCGCGCAGCGTGCCCCAGGAATCATAGCCGTCAGCCGGCTGCAGCGCACTTGCGGCCCTCACAACAGTCTCCGCCTCCCGTAGAATCAGCGCCACGCGTCAGCCACACATGTTCACGTATGAACAACCTCCAAACCATAAAGACGCCACAGACAGCAGCATCCACACCTCCGTACTCCAAAACACCGCAGCTCTGCGGGAACTTCAGAAAACCCTGCAGTCTCACTGACCGGGTTGCAGTATGGGAGGCAGCCCTGACTTGTGCTATTGAGGATGTCCAGGTCACCACCCATAACCCGCCTCAGTTCACCAAAACAAGCCTCCGTGACCACTTCAACAAACAGCTGGAGAAAGTGGTCAGCTACATAAACGATTCGCGCATCTATAAGGTCCACAATTCCCTAGAAGAGATTTTACAAGGACACACTACAGCACTTGAAGCCAGACTCAGCAACATAGAAGTCATCCTTACATTCCTCAGACCTCCACAGTTCCATACACGTCCTGCTCAAATCGCAGGTCGGTGTCAGGGCATCGGCAATCACCTGTCCAAGCTTGCAATGATACTTGACCTGCCCAAGCTTCATTCATTCCCAGTACGGCTTTCCGCACAGCGGAACCGAGATAACACATGCACCCACAATCATCCGGTTTGCTCTGGCGGTACCGGACATCATTTCAGCCCAGAATGAAAATAAACAGAATCACCACAGAATTGCCTTATTTTATAAATATATTAAAAAAAAGTGTCGCCCTCGTTCGTAGCAATTAGCTCGCCTTCTAAACAGGAAGATTCTAGTTCTAATCTCGGTTGCTTCTTACATAAGTGTTTTTTTTCCCCCTGATCTTTCCTTACCCTGAGAAAACAAATGCCGGATAACTCTCAGCTCTATGTACCCCGGGAAAATTTGGGTATTCACTGCATGCTTTTCATGAAACATTCCCATAGACCTATACTATTATAAAGGAGGTCAAACAGATGAAATGTTATGCATAAGAGTCTGAGAAACATTCGTTGGGTACTTCTAATTTCGAGTTAGTAGAAAATTAAGCATAGTTTACATGGTTCTTCTTTCCAGATTTTCGTTAAGTGCATAATAGCTCTGTAATAAAGATTTGGGGTACCACTTTAAAATTATTGTTGTAATAATGGATGTTGTATTTAAGGACGTTAGCGATTTTAGCATGCATTTTATTAAAAAAAATAGTGTGGCATGTTTTGGAGGTCTGCTGTTATCATAGTCCCATATCATGCATTTGCTTCTGAAAGTTTAGCAGCATGAAACATGACTAGGGACACTGATCTGCGAAATTAAACCGAATACAAATAAATATACTCGTACGCTTCACATATAATGGAATAATTAGGTGACTACAACAAAATACTTATAATGGGGTAAATTTTCATTACTGTTGAAACAACACTAAACACGCTTTTTCATGCAGAGTACACAGATTGACAAAACAGGAATTGAAGAATCAGCGCATCGAAAGCACACAAAAATTTAATGGCGAGTAGCAAGAGGAGCTGGGCAACACGACATCGAATCCTAGGCTTGCCACGTCTTGCGGTGTTGCACAGTTAAACATGCTGTGAAATCGCAACGTAAGCCTGGTGATATAAATATCATTCGCACCCACAAAATGTATTTGCGCAACAGGAAAGAGATCTTGATGTGGCCAGCCATTAGCCTACATTAAATTTTGTGTTTGTCATAGACAGCAGTTCTGTCGGCTGTAAGTTCTCCGTTATTCTGATTGCTGCAGGTCATTTGTTCATAGGGCAAACGTTCACTACTCTTATTGACACATGTGTACCAATAGAAAGGCTAACATATAAACCATACGTAATTTTAATGTAGGTTTACTCAAGGAAGAGTGCTATACTGGTACATGTGCAACAAAAGTTATTACATTGCAACAGGTAGCTGTGGTGCACTCGTCCCATTAATTTCCCCAACAAATCACACATTATACTGTGTTCTGGCAGAACAACCGAATGTTATTACGACCTCTTTTACAAAACTGTAGCTTGCCGTTAACGATTTATGTGTTTATGGCACAAGAGCCGTACAGCCAAGTCAACAATGAATGTCATTAGGAGAGAGTTTTGTTAATTTGGGAAGTTGTAACACGGAACTCTCCTGTGCTTGATTATCCCCATAAGGAGTCGCTCCAACCGACTCAGCTGCTGTGGTGAAAGCGCTGCAGACCCGCAGCCCTAGTGGTATTTCTGACGTTACCAACGTAAGCCGGATCGAATATTCGAACCCCTTGGTGGGATAGTATTTCCTGATAACCACTGGAGATTGGGAACGTCTGGGCGATGATCTGTACAAGTGAGCCTAGGCGGGGTTGTGAGACGTCTTGGATGTCTCAGGGAGTTTCGGCCCTCTGGGTCCCAGCGGGGCAAAGTGGGTTGCCGCCTCTTGCCTCCGCATTTAATGTTTCTGGTTGTATGCAATATATTTGGACAATAAAAAATTGGTTAGCGTAATTTGATATTTGACTGCATTTCCTAAAAAGTGGCTTTAATTAGAAAACAAGAATTAAGGAATGTTTAAAACAATCTAGTGGACACACATTTTTTGAAGAACTAAATAACTGGTTTATGTGTATCAACAATTTTATTTATTAAATCAACTTTGTTAAAAATGTGACTTTAAATACAGGATGTTATGGTGCTAAGAAACAGTTTTTCTTTGCAAACATTTTTCCATGTAAAATCTAAACAGTATTTTTTTCTGTAAATAACCAATTCAACTTTTCAAATTAAGCTTCTACAATTATGCATTTATTTAGTAGAACAAGGTCCATATTACTGCCACGAAATATGTGCTGACTTTCGCAGTACGGTCAAACTTTTTGAAAGGTAGCTCGTGGTAACAAATGATAGAATACCAATAAAGAGTAGAAGCTGGGCGGGCTCAGGACAAGTCCTCGGTCCTAGGCCCGGCCCGGAGGCCGTGTTCGAGCCCTAATTTGAAAAATGTTTGTCGGCTCGGGCCTGAAAATTGAGAGGAACAAAATAATTTATTATAGTTTTTTGTCACCGATGTCAAAATTCCTAGAGTAGCATAATTATCGCAGCATTTCTTTACTAGGAAGGGTATATGATTATTCTGCTGACACATTTCAAATAATAATAATAATAATAATAATAATAATAATAATAATAATAATAATAATAATAAATAGTAATAATAATTGTGGTGGTGGTGGCGGTGGTGGTGGTGGCGGTGGTGTTGGTGGTGGTGGCGGTGGTGGTTGTGGTGTTGCGGTGGCGGTGGTGGTGGTGGTGGTGGTGGTGGTGGTGGTGGTGGTGGTGGTGGTGGTAGTATGTCAATAACTGCAAATTAATTTTGTTTAAAATAAAATTACTCAATCCCGGGCCGGGTGGTACACTATAATCTCTTCTCCGGCTCGGGCTTGGTTGAGGCCGGGCCGGGCCAGGTTGAAGCTAAGAATGTCCAACCTGCAGACCTCTAATACAGAGTACGTAATAGAGTGACTCCAGCAGAGGGAGTTGCCTCTTGTATAAGGTTATCTCATAAGTTCGTTTTGCTCGCAAGTTCATCTATAGCGCCTGAAAACCCTGAACCCTCTGTATATAGGTTATCATAGTTACCTAACCACCCCTACGGCTTGGAGCTCAACAACCACACTCGCCATTGGATACGTCAGTGTGTTTGTGACTGACGTTGGATGGAATAGCGTGAATTTGTGTTTACAAACTCTGGAAAGCAAATCTTATGCTGTTTTACTACTCGTATCGTAACCGCCTCACAATGCCTGCAGAAAATTTGTGCTGTCTACGGTGAAGATGCAGTAACGAATCGAGCATGTCAAAAGCGGTTTAGTTGATTTCGAGC
Organism: Tenodera sinensis; assembly: GCA_030765045.1. Taxonomy (NCBI): domain Eukaryota; kingdom Metazoa; phylum Arthropoda; class Insecta; order Mantodea; family Mantidae; genus Tenodera; species Tenodera sinensis. Next base: position 82,137,444 of record CM060963.1, read on the forward strand.
TGGGAATTTATCCCTAAAAGAAAGTTTGGCGACTACTCTGTCGTAGCTGTGCTGCGGGTGAGATGTGTCCTCAGGCGTTCTTAGTGATTGAAACGTAACGAGAAACGACCTTATGAGACAACCCTATAGCACGCCGTCGTGGCATCACCCGCACTACTGCTACTGTCATCTTGAGCGGAGTGAGTGGTTTTTTCCCTTTCTTTTTTTTAAAGGCAAATTAGAATTCTGTTTATGCTTTGAGCTACCCATAGCACTTGCTTGTACAGCAAACTTAAATCAACATTACTTATAAGAAACGCAGATAAAGTCACTGAACTCTAATGATTTCTTCACCACGAAAGAAAGATTGTACTAAATATATTGAGCTAGATGCAAGAAGAAATGACCGCTACGCTTATGCACCACAGTTAAGTCGTAGTCGTGAAACAATTTACCGTAAACCACAGGGCCAATGTTTGTGGCGAAAATGACGTAACAAAAAAATAAACATCAGACCATAGCGAACAGGAAATCCGTAAAAGAGGCTTTTCAGCGTTTTATTTTGCTAAGATCGTTAAACTTGGGAACACGGTCTTTACATTCTGCACGGGTAAGCAATAATAGTGATGTGGATACATCGATCAAAGCAGTAAACACTTGTTGCGATGCAGAAATCTACCGGCAGTGTACTTAAAAATGTTTGTCTAGAAAGCATGTAAACATTAATGCAGTGAGAAATAAATTTGTTTATTGATTTTTAATGGAGGTCTTTATGTGTGGGTGTGTACGTGTTTGTGAAGAGGGGCTCTGTGTAGCTAAATGAATAATGAGAAGAACATGGTTTGTATATTCTCTAGCTGAAATTTGGTCAAAAGTTCAAAATTAGTTTTTATGTCCAAAACATGTGAACCTTTAGTCTCCAATCACCTGTTCTTTTTGTCTTTGGAGGCTTTTGAACTTCCATTACGTGACCCTTTATATGTCTATAATTACACGGCAAAAGCTCTGTAATTAATCCAAATGCATTTTTTCGACTTTTAACTTCTCTTAAACTGTTACACATTAAAAATATTGCGCATGATGCAGTTTATGACCAATCTAGTTTTTTTTTTTTTTGTTTTGTTTGTTTGTTTTGTTTTTTGTTTTTTTCGAAAAACTAGCAGAGAATAAAGAAAATAAAAAAAAATAAATTAAAATCACAAACAAAAATGGTATGCTTTTAATAAATGTTTAAATTACCAAGATATGACGATTAATTAACCATTAAGAACGAATTGTAGCACAATAATATTTAAAACCTTAACATATTTTGTTTCCTGAAAGAATCAGATAATTACCTATATGCCAGTTTCTATAATAGTATTCAAATGATTCATTGACTTTTATTATTTTTTTTTTTTTTTTTTTCAAAATTACGATTTTAGCATCGTGTAAAACAATTAGCACCTTACAAATATTTTTCCCCTCTAAAAGATTCTATCTCCATGGAATTTAAAACACCTGATAGAGCAACACATGACATTTTGAAAACATGCACATAAAATTGCATGATTTATAAATTTCACACGTTGGTACCCTGAAGACTGTGTGAAAATAAGAGGAGAAAAGGAGTTATATTTGAGCGTAATACTTCAGTTTATTTTATGACCAGAAAGTGACTTCACGCATTGAAAACATGCACATAAAATTGCATGATTTATAAATTTCACACGTTGGTACCCTGAAGACTGTGTGAAAATAAGAGGAGAAAAGGAGTTATATTTGAGAGTAATACTTCAGTTTATTTTATGACCAGAAAGTGACTTCACGCAATTTATCTTTAATTTTTGAAAACAAAGAAATCACGAGGTGCTAGGTCAGGGCTACATGACGGAGGATCCATGAAGCTGACCTTTAGGGCATCCAGGTAATCAGTTATTAATTTTTTTGTATGCGAACTTGTTTATAATGTAAATTTATTTTTTCTTTTGGATGTTTCACACAACTTTTTTCAAAACTGCTGTAGTGTTCCAATCGGCAGTATCGACACATTTATCTAATGCTACAGTAGCAAAATTGTCATTTAAAAAACAAACAAATTAGCAACCATCTTATTAGAAATGGGAACCCGTTGGACATTTGCAGGCATAGATTCAGTTTGAAAGACACATCAAGCTGATTGGCTTCTCTTTTCAGCCTCATAACCAAGGTTCGGATGTTAATGACATGTCATAGTTTTTTTTTTTTTTTTTTTTTTTTTTTTTCCCATGGAGAATATAAACACGATTTTATTTTATCAATGGCGATTAAAATTATGCAATTATCCTGGGTCATATAAAGCCATTTTTTGCTTTAACGTTTTTTTTTTCTCTCATTTTCTGTAATTGTTTATATTACAGTAATTTTTCTCTTAATTTGTCGTGTTTTTGCCCTATGTTTATATTTCCATTCCAGTTTCGCATATGCGCTTGCAGTCGTCCCAAAGACTCATTATTCTTATCTGCAATATTTCTTACAATTCTCTTTCTCAGAAATACGGAATCTGGAGGGTAACATGTATTGTACAGAAAGAGACGGAAGCCTCAACTGAACTCTGATGACTTATTTCTAATATAACCCAATAACATCCTGCGTCGTTAAGTGTTTTTCCCGTTACAAGTCAATGTTGCGTGCAAATACAAGATAGTTACTTTTTGAAAACTGTAAAATGTATGTAATTGCTACTTTCTGATCGCCCTTCGAAATGTAACATTTATTTCATTCTGTGAAGAAGCTGGTTAACTCTGGATTAGAAATTAAATAAACTCAAAATACAACAATAAAATTAATATTATTTATAATTGAGTGTGCTATATTTTCAAATTAGATTTTCAATATAGTGTTAATATAAACAGCATTAAATGTTTGAAGATTTCGAACATGCACCTAAAAATTGCAGGTTATATTTATTGTCATATTTTCTAATTTTTTCAGTCATAAGTGCTTGTATGTTTCTAGCATTTTTAAGTCATAAACATCCAGGCCCTGATCATAATGATAAATCAGAAAATTTATCACAATACAATCTTCCTCAAGCATTGCTGGAACAGCGGCATAGCGGTTCTTGGACGTCCTTCACGAAATACTTCATAGAAAACCGACCTCTTCTAAATTTCCTGTACCAATTACAAATTGTTGTCGTAGATGGAGCTTCTTCGCCAAATGCATTTCTAAGTCGATCTTCACATTGAGGACTTCAAATAGTAAAACATCATAGCCCGGTAACGCTCTCTAGTAAAATTTATTTTTGGGTGAACACAAAATATTTAAATGATGATAATAGACAAACAATAGTTTGAAAATCAAGAAAACTACACGGCAATCAACTTGCAAAACATTAGAAAGTAACCGCAAATATAAACAAATTTTATTTGTTCTTCGAAACATTGCGTTCTAAAATTTTCAGTTCACCCTCGTATTCTAAGATGGCGATGACACAGTCGCGAAGGGGTAGCGGACAAGTCAAACGATTCCGCAGACGATAAACCGCCTCCTTTCAAGAGAATGTAACACATCGTTTGCAGCCAAATAATTTTTATTGCTATCGAGGTTTTCAATAGCTTCTGGCTTGAATATTTAACAAAGCAGCGCTACCATCAACACCTTCACGTAATGCAGTCTCGCTCTGTTTGTTCCTCCGGAGATGTTAACGCCCTGCTCTAGCGGGAATGTGCGGTTTGGCACCATGCGGATAAAAACTGCTTTGGCCTTTTTGTTTACCTTGAGATAAACGGCGCGGAACCGAGATTTGCAAGGAACGAACAGATTTTTGTATACTCTCTTTAGTATTGCCTTCTCATAAGCAACTAATATAATCTTTTACTTACTTTATGTTTTATAATAATATGTCTGATCTAACGGGTAAGGAGCAAAAACTATTTCATAAATAAAATATGGTTTCAAATACTATATCTCAAAGATTTGACCAAAAGGCCAAATATAAAAAGTAAACTAAAATTAGTGTAGTTCGACTTACTCAGCACTGCCAACTGAACAAAACAAAAACCTGAGAATTACATTATTTCGATCTTCTCTTGTTGTTATAATAGAAAATTGCTTAGTAATCGCAAATAAATCTCACTTTATTTTTAACAGTAACAAATAATATTTCTTGTCGAAAAATACATTAATTAAAAGAACAATTGTTAAAGACACAGTTGTCAAATTGAAATGGAATGTTATTGATTGTTAATAGATTCTAATGTGTAATGTGATAAATTGTTTTTCAGTGCTTCATGGGATGCAGTTGGTGACACTGACTAAACAAAATAATGAACTAGTGGTGATTTGTACAAGACAAAAGAATGACTAGGTGGTAATTCGTATATGGTAATTTAACGCCTCTATGTATGAAATAGTCAATCCAAAAAACATTAAGGCTATAACGCGGTATGCCGAACAGTTTAAGATTATATCGCTTTTACGCCATAAACTAGTTCAGAGAAATAAAACGGTAGAGAATGTTGGAACACTAAAACTAGAATCCCACAGTCATTTGTTTCGATTTTTGTGCGGCAGAGAGGGGTCTAACAACCACCGGGTACCTTGTATATGAATCACAGTATTTCCCCAAATTGGTATTAGGTAGCTGTAGATCAATACTCTGTCACTGGATGTAGCTGGTATATCACTGGAGGTTTCTGGCCACTATACTATCATGGGCCAGGTATTTGATCAGAAACATTTTGCGGGTTAAGGTGAAGAAATCAAGAATAATACTAGCTTGATTAAACTATACTAATAATAATAATAATAATAATAATAATAATAATAATAATAATAATAATAATAATAATAATAATAATAATAATAGTAATAGTAATAATAATAATAATAATAATAATAATAATAATAATAATAATAATAATAATAATAATAATAATAATAATAATAATAATAATAATAATAAATACAGTAGACTAGCGATTAACCCAGACTAGGCAACTGAGAGGGCTGGAAAACAAAACATTTTTATGAATCTACTATGCTCGCGTCTAAGAGAGACAAGAGGTTACCTCGGAGAGCTATAAAAGACCTTTTTCATAAACTCCTTATTTAATATTGCAATCTGTTTGTTTTAAGTATTTATTATTGTATTAGGTATTCAATGCAAAAAATAAGTAATTATGCTATAATAAACAATTACTATAAGGAGGTAGAACTGGAACTCAAAAAGTCAATGCCACAGCTGGGTTTTGAACCACAGACCGACCGTCTGCTTACCAGGCGGGTGCACTAATCAGTAAGCTACTGTGACAACCTGCCAGAATGACACCGAATTCTCTAACCAATTCGTATTTCTCCCGGTAAACCACAAAGGCAGTCTCACATCAGAGACAATTACCCCAATGGTGACTTACTATTGTAAGTACGTTATGTCCCAGGATTAAATAACCTTCAGATGGTAATCAATATTTATTTATACCAACAAACATACTGATGGTGTTTTCCAACACATAAACCTTGTGTGGGCAATGGTTAGAGCACCCGCCTGGTAACGGAGGGTCTGGGTTCAAATCCCAGGTGTGGCATTGAATTTTCCAGTTTCAGTTCTACCTCTCAAACATTGCCCGCACACGGCTTGTGTATTTGAACACATCAGCAGTAAGTTTGTTGGCATAAATAATTCCATCAAAGAAAATGTTCTTCCCTGCCAGAGAAGATACGAGTAACTAAGTATTTACTATTACTGCTGTTTGAAAATACAAGAAGACACGAAACACTTTCGATGCAGAGTCTACGTGGTACGAGTGCGAGCTGTGAGTAGCAAAAGTACCATATCGCAAATAAGCTAAAGAACAAACAATTCTCAGGTTCATTAGTTGACTTGGCATCAGGGTCACAACTCCAGTAATTCTGCACCAGCAATGACAATTTTATTGCAGCTTGCAGTTCCTTGCACCTCACCATTCTATTGTTTGTCAGTATGGACTAATCGGGGATGTGTAGACAAAAATAGATTTGAAAAACAGAAAACAAATCGGCCCTGACTTCCATCAAACAGTTTTTGGAGAGTTATATGCATGTACTGCTGCTGGTGGCGGCGGCGACGGCGGTGGTGGTGGCGGTGGTGGCGGCGGCGGTGGCAGTGATAGTGGTGGAGGTGGTGGTGTTGGTGGCGGCAGTAGTAGTAGAAGAAGAAGAACCACAAACCAAGCAACAACAAGATCATAGCATATCAAGGATGGGAGGGGAAGGAAATTAAATGCAATGATGAAAGGGATGGAAGGAAAATTCTCGGATCAAATTATCCAATCCAGAATTCGCCTAACGATCGAGGAAAACAGTGAAAAATCCTTCAGTCAAGCTGGTATGAACTCATGCCCTCCCAAACGTAGATTGCACGCGTTACCAGGCACTGCCTCACTCTGAATTGAATACTGTCAGATTTCTAAGCCATTCAGTACCAGTGCGCCACAGTCCTAAAGTTCAACAAACACATTAAGCTTTAACCACTTGCTGGAGCTGGAGTAAGATCTGTATTACATCCAAATAGCTGCTGCTCCATGGACCATACTGGCTAAAGTACTCTACAGCTCCACTGCGGCAAGGAGAGACAAATGGTCAGATGTTGTTTCCTTCCGCCATTATTTGCAGCCGCAAAGCTGGTTACAGCAACATTTTTCTCCGGAATTCTGTGCCCAACAAAGGCAAACGCCAAGCGTACTCGTGCTCATATATGTTGTAATAAATTTATATGATTTATCCTCTCTGATGGTGCCACATAACTGGTAGCAATGGCACAGAATTTTCTTTTTTTGCCTCCCGTTCCAGCGGCAGCTTAACCTTTCATTTTCTTTGCCGATTTACTTTCTGCAAGCTTTCCCTCAAAATGTTATTACAAATATCGCCATATGCCCTAGTAAACAGCAAACCGAGAGGGCAGTATAATTTATGCTATATTAAATTCTATGGCATTAAAGTGATTTACCAAGCAATTTTGATGACAGACCATGCTGAGGATAACATTTTCTCTGCACCTTAGGTGCTCAGAAGAGGAGAAATTCCATTCAAACAAAAATAGCTATATATTTCACTGAAAACACATTTTAAGGTCTCCTGAATACAAAAGAATAAATCAGCATGTATTTGAGGTGCGTAATTCCCACAAAGAAGTTGAATAAACTTCAAATATCACATTTATGTCATGTTCATTTTATGGACGCAGGGCGAACATTTTCACATTCTCCCAACCCCAAGCTTGACACGCGAAAAAAAAATCTTTGCTTTTATATCTCGTTAAAAATGGCCATACTGCCTTTGATTACAATACTGCATCCTTGAAATACTAGAATGATTAATAAAAGAGGTAATACATCTTTCGGTAGAATTATCTTTGAAGTTCATTTCATTCTCTCAAATTATCTGTAGAACAGGTAAATAATTTTACTTTAATTCAGGATACCACGAAACACATTTCCGCTGAAAATATTTACAATTATGTCAAGTACTAAGTAGCTATTAGACTTTTTCTTTCAGTAGCAACTAGCCTAAGAGTTACAGGACGTTTCGCATACCACAAGAAAATGGAAAATGTTTCTTAGATTTTTTTTTTTTTTTATCTGTAAGAATCTGTGTAATTATGTATAATGGTTAAAGCATGATATATTCACCAAAAGTTACATGGAGTATAGATCTCCAAAACACGCTTTATTTCAATGTTAATCGTTTTAATTTTTCAAAGCCTTGTCCTTTTCTGAAATTGTCACCATTCAGTTATCTCTCACGATGTCATGGAAAGAGCATGGAATCAACGCCAACATACTGTGACAACAAAGTCCAGTTACTTTTTCTATCGCTTTTTCTTCTAAAACTAAAGCACAAAACACAGCTCTCCTTTACCTTTAATACGATTTACAGTTCTTCGTGACCTGGCAAATCACAGCAACTCTGTCCTCCCGCAACCTCGATACACACTTTTCTGTCTTTCAGTTCTCTCTGTCTAACAAACTACTAGCTTCGATGTTCAAACTCACTAAAAACGGCTTCTTACAACAACGACGCGATGTATCAATGGCCCAAACTATCTCTGTCCACACATGTAGTTCTCTCGACGACTGTACACACACAGAGAGAGAAAGAGAGCTAACAGCTGTCTCGTTCAACACGATTCCATCACAGAAACAGCTGCACCGCTCCTCTCGTTGTGAGAATGACATAACATGAGTTTTTCTGGAAATTCACCTTTTCCTCGACGCTTCCACAAACAAGCAGGCAGTCGAAGCTTCGGGAACGTTCTCCAAACTCCTTGTTCTGCCGCGCTTACTGTTGGGTGTTTACTCGCCGCGAGTGGCGTGAGGTAGCTTGACTGCGTCTTTGAGGCGTGCAGCCGCGACCAGCCTCACGATATAAAGGTCTGACTACCGCTTCAGCTTTCTGTATCCCTCCAATAGCTACAGTGAAATGTATCATGAAATAAGTTTTGTAATCTTTATCTCACTTTATATGAAATAGAAAAATTAGCTTTTGTAAGAATAGCTTGTAGCAGAAACATGAAACTGAACGATAGCGGTTAGAGAAAGTCATGAGAGTACAACTCCATTTTTTCCCTCTCGTAGACCTACCGAGTGGAATTTCAAAGACAGGCGTAGCAACCCGCCTTTTAAAGATGTGACCTATCGCTTACGCTTCCTCCTGTGTCCCTCCTGTACCTACAACGACATGTATAGCGAAAACATTTTTTACAAACGTTTATCTCGGTTAACAAGGAGTTTACAGTAGAATAAGCCCTTGTAAGAAATGTTTGTAGAAATAATGTAACGATACACACACACACATACCCAGACAGAGGATGTTAGAGGTAAATAATTTAACTACCTGATGTTTTCTGCACAGTTGTAACTGCACCGCGAAATGAACAATACCTATCAGTATAGACTATCCGTTTTGCTTCCACGTCTTCAATATCTGGCTTACTGGCTCAGGTGGTCTGGGGTCATTAGTTTTGCAGAAAGCATTAGAATTCAGTCACATTAAAATAAACAATGAAAATACAAGGGTAAGCATTACAGCCTCAATGGTATTTACACTTCCTTTCTCGTTTCTTTCTGTATGAAAGTTTAAGTTGTAGATAAATCTAAAAATATTTGGATGCGTAAAAAGCATGACTGTTTCTTCATTTGTTATTCACTGTGTTCGATTTGAGCCCATTCCCATAGTGAATACGATCCGTGTTTCCATGTTAAATTCAATAAGTAAGGACACGCAAGGCTCCAGAATAAATAATTCAAGTTTTTTGTTGGTCGACTTGGTTCATGTTGGAAAACCTGTTAAAGATGAGCTAGTTTGTTGTTCTGCGGATTTTAAACAGGTTTTGAGGTTAGGAAATGTTTTGAAAATAATACATTGGGAGATTATGGAAACAATAAAAGTGGCTGTTGTGTTTTGTTACACCAGTTTCACTAAGAAAACAAAGTGAAGCGTGCAGCGTGTTACACGAGTACAGCAGAAGATAGCATTTTTGGTATATTCAAATCGGTAATTGTTTCCATGCAACACATTTTTGTCCAATCCTACTTTGTAAGAGGATTGGACCGAAGTTTCAGTATGATTTGTGGTATTGAATCCGAAATGAGGTCTCAAATCAATTTCAATTCTCCATGGAAACGTAGTGACCACTTTCGTAAGAATGACATTTGTTGTCGCGAGGACTGCTTTAGCTTTCCCAACGTGTCCCGCGCTCTCGGGGAAAATAAACACGTATAGCTTGTGTGTGCCACACGTACTAACCAACCCCATAACATATTACTCGTAATAACTATATATGTCACACTTTTCTTACAGTTACTGGATGCACCAAAAGCTTTTCATCGCTCCGACTGGGTTGCTCCCAACACAACATCCATATCTTCACAGCCATGGTATGACATGACGTTACAAATTGCTTTCGTACAGAAAAGAACGCTTATACTTGAAATCTCTCTCTCTCTCTCTCTCTCTCTCTCTCTCTCTCTCTCGCTCTCTCTCTCTCGCTCTCTCTCTCTCGCTCTCTCTCTCTCTCTCTCTAAACTTCTATGGGCTTTCTGACAAGAGAAGCAACCCTTTTAGTCGTTTAAGGTTGATTTTGATTCATGTTTACAAAGAAACGTACAGTCGTCCATACGTCTGGAAGACTCTCCGGGGAGTGGAAAATGAATCTAACTTAACAAAATACCCCATTCCAACTTTGATTCGTCGGTGTTTTTCTGCATTCTAAATACATTTTATTTTCACCTGTGCACAAGTTAGTATCATATCATTTCATGCTAAATGTGTCTAATAATAATAATAATACATTCAGGCAACTACCCAGTGGCTCAGTGACAGTGCGACATTGGTGAAGTGATCTTTGAAGTAATAGGAACACATCTGCATTCACATGTAGCACACAATCAAATCTAGGGGGAAAAAAAAAAGAAAGAAAAAGAGCTCACCTCTGTCAAGAATTAGCACAGCAGAGATATTAATTAGCACTTCTCCGGTTACCAGCCGTGTAATATCTATAACAATTTTCGAGTTTTCGGCCATGCTAAACTCCATTGACATCATCATGCTCTGAGTATCCGCGCAATTTTATTCGCGACTGTAGTGTAGAAGCAGATAAACACTTTTCCTTCAGATTTTTAATCTTTCTCTGTCTGGTGATTGTGCGTGGAGCGGTTTCTGTTATTCATAACTTTCCGTTCTGCTTGATGAATGTTTTATGTTTGAGTAAACTTCTTTTAGAGCTGTTTATCAGTTTATTTCGTGGCATAAATGGTCTTTGTCCGCAATTTTATAAGCTCTATGAAACAAGACCTCACTACCTTTCCTGATGATGTCATGGAATATGGCCGAAAGCTCAAAAAATGTATAGATATTAGGCGGCTGGTAACTCGAGAAATAATAATTATCGCCGTGAAAGCTTAAAATCTTATAGCAGGGAGATACTCTATTAAGGGGCCACGAGACCCTGAATTCGCTCTCTTTGATTTGTGACACTCAAAGTGCAACATGTTCACAACTCTACGGCTTATTGCTTCTAAGAAAAATGTATCTGAATGTGGAAAAAAAAAACAATTTTTCGAAAAATGACAATGAAAGTTTTGTCTGCTTCAATACATTACGATATTAGAATCACCTGCACTTTCATTCCTAGATAGTTTCTCTATTCGGGATTACTGCTTCTGCGCATGCATGAAGCCAAGTTTACTAGAACATGGTGCCAGCAAATGATGCAATAAGAGCTTCCTGCTTGCACAGAGTAATTCACTTGAGTGTTTGTCGGATATTAATGGCTTGAATGAGAGGAGCATTATTGCGGAAAAGTCATCAAAACAGACATTTCTTCCAAGTAAGTCAAGGTAGCAAAGCGCAAGTGGGGAAAAACTGCTCCTACATTCAGTATTTATCATCTTCCGCCGTGTAGTCAAGGATTCCAAAGGTATGATCAAATAAGGTGCTTATCAACACAGCATAAAAGAAGTTCTTCTCCCCCCTCACTAATTACTGCGTAACAGTTTCCAGCGTGTTTATAAAGAAGTGGGTGAATTAGTCGTCACAAGTGGTGGGCAAACACGACAAGATTTTTATGGGCTAAAAGCTGGAGTGTCTGAAGGGTCGCGTGGCGCTTGGTGCGTGCATGCGTCTGGGAACCAGCAATCTTGCTGACGCATCTAGGTAAACATTACGTCCATCCCTCTCTGCTTTTATACGTTGAGGGACGCGTAATTCATGAGCAAAGAGTGTGCCACAGATGAGGGGATCCTTCTGAGCCCCTTTGTTTCCTACACATTACAATGGTGACAAAGAACAGTTCCTAATATCATCGAGATTATTTTCTAAAATCAGCTATGTCGCACACATGCGCCATGATAATGCTGATACACAGATGGTTCGACCGACGAAAAGGGCATCATGTAAATGAATAGTGTTGAATACGAGGTAGAAATAATGCGTAGCATTGGTAACTTTTATAGTTGTGAAAGTTTTAAAAAATAACTCTAAAAGATGCTACGTTGTATGAGGTCTACGTGAAGCAGCTTGATTCTGCGCCGTTTTCAATTAAATCTGTACTACATAAACATCGTTTGGACGGCATTAAGCAGAAAGGAACTAACCCACAAATTAAGAAAAAGAAGAAGAAGAAAAGGAAGGAAAAAAGAGAGAGTTAATGCCAATTTCTTGTGTGGCATGTCATCATTCACTGTACTAGCACAAAACAACCAATTGCACTGTGCCTAACTGTTATAATACAAATATGTTTTGATATGAAATAAATCAATTTTGTTTCAGAGAAGAAAAAGGGGTAATTTCAACACAAAAGAACCACTAGCCAGAAAAGGAGAGAACTGAAAATCATGACAAGTACACATGATCATAGGGATATTTTTAATAGTAATGTTGAGTCTAATAGTCATCCAAGTAACCGTTTATGGAATACTCCAATGAGCCAAAGGGCACATATTTAAAAATCTTGCCCCTTCAAATAAACTGGCTACCAAGGAAGGCTCAAATGCAAGCTGCTGTTTTACTAGGAAGACATGCGGAGAGAGCGACAACTTGAGGATCAAACAAACGCAACCGTAAAACGACTCAGAAATACCCAATAAAGATTTTTATAATTACAAAAGCAAGCAATAAAGCACAACTATTACAAAGCTTTACTTGCAGCTGTAAGTCAGGATGATACGAATGCCTCAGCAGGGATGCCCGATGTCAGGAAGCAAGAATTTAACAAGATTTGGGTTTGTGGGAGATTACAGCGCACATAATTGTAGCTTATGCGACAGAAAAAGAGAAGTCCACCTGCACGCACAGAGCTCAATAGATAACTCTCCAGAATGTACACTCTCAGGTTGGCCTGAAATTTTTAGATTAACGTTTCGCATCTATATTAAAAGGTTAAATATTGCATAAAGAAAGTGAGATCTGAAGATCTAAAGGACAAGAGAAGGCAAGCTGAAGCAGACAAGACAAGTGACGAGAGGTCTGAATCTGTGACGGTACAAGTCTCGCTACATAAGAGCTAACATATACATACAAAATTACTTTCTGCTAAGAACAGAGGTAAAAATGTGTGACTTGTATGTACAGGATGTGACTGCACAAGATGAAGCACAAGACAAGTGCAGTACAAGAAAGGCAAAAAAATGGAAACGACCAAATAAAAAAGACGGAAATAATATGTGTTCATACAGTGAGGCTTACAACGTTCATAAGAACACTCTTAAATTACCTAACTTGAGACCCAAGCGCTTGAAGAAAGGCCGGTAGTTCATTTGCTGCAAGCTGATTAGTGCCACAGGTAAAGAAAAGGAAGTTGGAGAAAGAATACAACAAACACATAGATTTATGGATGGAAGCTAAGACGTTTCTGGATGAAGATAAATCCACACACAAAAGACAATTAAGACTGTGCAATGCTGGAGTCCACTCATGTAAAGATAATCAAGGCTATTTCTTTGTCTGGTCTGAGGACCAGACTGTTAGGGGTACTAAAGAATGTATTGATTTATTATTGTTGAAAAACATCTATAGTCAAACCACAGAATAAAGAATTTGATTTTGTTTTTTGAGTTATCACTCTGGAAGAAGGGATTGAACGTAAAAATAAGTTGTAGGCAGGTTCAATTCCTGTTATGGTTTGCAATGGTAGCTTGCTTTGTTAAATCCTCTCTTTTTGTAAAGAATAAAACACATATTTACTTGCATGGTGTATTTAATTCTCTGCAATTCTTTCATTAGTTAACAGTAATTTAGAAACAGAAACCAAGACACAAAAACTGTTAATAACTAATTAAATATATTTAAAAAACGCAAAGCCGTGCAAAGAGAACGGAATGCCAAGCCATGTGATAGTGATCGCTCTTAATATACTATGACGTCTTGTGATGGCAATTCTGAGGCGCCGATCCCGGCTTGCATCAATTCTACCCAAAATTTCCAGAGCGAGTTCTTTAGGAAAGGCCACAGATGCCAAAAAACACCAGGAGAGATATATGGTAGTTCATTTTTTCCAAAATCATCATTTTCGAACATTGTTCCAGGTAATGGATAGTCTAAAGTGTCGCATCTTTGGAAGATGCTGAACTTAAATACTAAGTTTGGTAGTTAACAGAGTTTTAAGTTATATTCTCTCTCTCTCTCCCCCTCTCTCTCTCTCGCTCACACACACACACACACACACACACACACACACACACACACACACACACACACACACACACACACACGGACCTTTTTCTAAAAAAATCTTTCGAGATTCAGGGAACCTCGGAAGGTGTATTTTCAGTGGAATCTCGGTATATTTTTGGGCGGAATGCAATACGTTGTTTATCTATTACGTGCGTAGTAGAAAAAATTAAAAGAGACCGAAAAAATTAACGTTTTAAGCAACATAAAATGTATAATATTAGACCAAATATAAACGAAGGAATGAGGGAAGAGTTAAAAACATATTTTCCACTAATGAAGGTGTACAAGGAAATACATAACAATGAATGCGACATAACTACTAAAAGAATGCGAAATGAAAAATAGTCAAAACTCATAAAATAGAAACCAGAAGGAAGACGAGAAATAGGACAACCTAGGAATAGCTGGAGTTAACAAAGAATAGGTTACAAGCCTAATTCATATACAGCAGTAATGTTTCTCAAATGAATCACTGTCTTTCAGATGTAGGAAGACTAAGGCTTCCTGGAAATTTCTGCTGATAAATGTGACCACATCTGCCACATGTAATCTAGGTTGTAAAAAACCTCCCAGTCGGATAGACATAAAACGCTTCCCTAGTGTCATTATCCCGTAAGTACAAGGCTTTAGTGAAATCTGAAACTGCCTAACGCTGCAGATATAAGTGGTGGTCCACATTAGGGTTTTCCCCTTATGAAAGGGTGGTGTCCCTAAGCAAGGGCTTCTAATCCCTTTACGGTGCTATCCGAGGGACGAAAATCAAACGCCCGGTTAGTTGAACTAGTTCATGAATATACAGTGTTACTGTGTCACATACGATATAATCAATAAGGGAAGGGAAGTCAATTTCGAATGCTACGGCTAAATTATTAGCTAAACGCCCGTAATCCTATTGGCTAAACAATCCTCATGTTATGTTTAGAGAATGAGAGCACCAGATTATTGCAGTTGAAAGTTCTGGTGATCGTATATCTGAAGTTGATCTCCAGAAGATAAAACTGAGCCCATAGTTCACTGATACATAACCTAAACAACGTAATAAACGTATTTTGCGTTAAATATTGCTAAAAATTTATAACCGATTACAATATATATTAACAAATAACTTAAAGGGAAAAAACACCAATGATGGTGTGCAAAATAAAACATTGGAAATGTTCTGAGGCGGGGGAGACAAAAACCGAAGAAGCATTGCATTTTGAGGGGCAATAGTGCAAGAATCAAAGAATGGGCACAAAAATCCAGCAATATTCAAATAACATATTAACAGTAAAAGTTCAAAATGCTACAGCACACTATGAAAACATGACTTGAAAGTTAATTTCGATCTACATGTTTTAAGTCCCTATGCATTTATCCAGTTTCAAAACCCTGCTTTCCAAACAGGCAAAACAACGGAAATAAACGAAATGCTATGTGCTGGCCAGTAAATTGCTTTAAAAAGAGATAATGCAAAACTTAACTTGCGGTAATTTCACTTTCATTTTAAGTATAGGAACCAACATCTGTGAATTTAACCGAAATTCAATGCTATATGAATAAATTTTACGTAACGGGAACGATAAATGAGAGAATACACGAAAAGCGAGAAAATAATCAGTCGATATTCACCGTGAGTTGATTATCAATAATAATTTAGGAAATTTGAACAATTTAGTGCTATTCTTGCCATCGTTCAGAATGTTATTATATTATTTTCATTATTACCGATATTTCTTGTGGCACAATGACTATAACGGGTGATCCAAAAGACTATGAACCGGATGTGCTGTTTTGTCTGAACGGGTCCCCTGTGCTCGTCGCCGACTGCCGCTGTCATAGAACGCTGTCTTGACCTTGTGTATATCAGCTGCTGTTACCGTATTTCCGCGTTCGCGTAGCGGTTCACGTGTATTTGGATCTCTCTGTATAAGATAACCCCTCAAAACGTACTAAATATTCTGTGTCCGTACACAAATTTAAATGATACGCTAACAATAGTTCCATATGACGAGCAAGCCCATTTGGAGTGACATAACCCACATGGCCATTCGATTAATTTTCTGCACAGAAAGCGTTCACATACGAACACAAAAGTGTAGTGAACTCGATTCCACGTTAATTTTTAATATCTCTGATTTTACTTTCAGTTCAAATCCAAATCCGCTTTTCCATGAAGTATTCAGAAGTAGAGCGTATTCAAATCGATGTTAATACCGCGATGAACGTTACACGTTTATTATTCACCCTACAAAAGAATCATGCAGCATTAGCGGGAAAAATGAGATTATATATAATTAACTAGAACACACTAACAAACAATTGCCCCTTACAAAAAATAAAACGAATGAATGGTTAACATATAACAAAAAATCTGATGTGTTGCACTCATATGACTTTCTCTACACTTGTAGTAACTATTCTTAGAAACTGTTATTCCTATATCTTCTTAATGTTAGTCGAGATAAACATTTGCAGAAATGCTCTAATTTTCTTGTGGTGCAAGGGAAAAATGGGAATAGAATAGCCATAGTCAAATCTCTTAAAGCTGGTCGCTATATGAAGACTTTGAGAGTCCGGTCTCTTTGTACGGCGAACAGATAAACCATTTGAAAAAAGTGCAAATATTGGAAAATTCACACAAATAACAAGGAATATCTCCGAAAAAAAAAAAATAATAATAAAATTAATTTTTTTTAAAAATTAATAATAATAATAATAATAATAATAATAATAATAATAATAATAATAATAATAATAATAATAATAATAATTTCGAAATAAACTGTGTTTTAACGAGAGCTATATTTTTGTACAGTAAGATTTGGTCTATCTCTTACGGTTTACCAGTTATGCAAGTCATCAAGAATAAACGGGACTACCTGGGCTATAGCCAGAAAATTCAAAAAAAAAAAAAATTATATATATATATATATTTCATTTGCCATAAAAATATCTTAAACATATGGCATTTTATTCAAAATCGTTAGACATTTTCGAGAAAATCAGAATTTTGGAAAAACTGTCCATGTAGAGGGTAGTTTAGGGTGGAATACAATACTTTCCTTCCTACTTACTATACGTAGTAGAGAAAGTAAAAATAAATCACATGACTTTTCTACTTATCACCAATACATAATTTTCCCTTACGTATTATACAGCTATTGATATAGAAACTGATTCGCCTATCCACTCTATATCAAACCATGACGAACGTTTGCATACAAATGGTTTCTAAATAGGCAAAGCCGACTTGGTTGCACGCAAGATAAACAAACGTTTATATGGCAAGTCGAGTTAAGCGAATACAGAGTTCAGGAGGAAAAGAAAGAATTACACATTTTGAACGTCTAAACTCTAAAGGGTGCCGCTTCAAACTTCAACCTGGAAAAGTGACAGAAACAAATATTTCGCAAACTGCTCATGCCGCGAAAAAGCTTACTCCACAAAACCTGTATATTTTAATTAACTCTACATTTTTCTTTTAGATGATTTTGTCTTTCTCAGTTTAAAACCCCGCAAGAATGAAGAGAACTTCACGTATATTGGAGGGTGTCCAAGTTGTACATTTTGTCATGTCGGTGACCCAAGACATCTTAATCAAAATAGGCTTTTTTTAATCACTTCCTGCTCACATATATTAGCTATGGTCCGTCCCCAGAAAAGATGTACGTCAGCTGGTGATTAAGAAACCAATTCATCGTCCCAGTGGACATTTTAAAACGGAAATCAATCTATTGCAAGCAAATGAAGTCTCGTGAGTGACTCATGGTTCACCCCAGCATCTAGGTAATTTGACAAAGATTTGTACGTGCCATTCTTCTGTTCAACTGTTTCGCTACGCTTGAAGACCGTCCCTAGTTGCCAAGTTTTTGATTGGCACTCGCAAGACAATAAGCTTCAATTTAAACGCTGGCTGTTCCTAATTCATGACTCGCCCAGATAACAGGATCCAGTTTGTGTGTTGTGAAACGTTTTCTGTCATTCTCAAGATGGAATGAAATGCGGTTTCTGCATTACTTAGAGCTAGCTACAGGATCAACAAGAAACTTTATTCGCATTTATAAGCAGTGCTGTCTATCATCAAGATTTTGGGAGACTAGGAGTATCCCAAAATCGAAAGAGTTTTCCCTTCACCTCATTCTAAAGTAATGCACTTTAATGTATCTAATGTATACAAACGGCTGACAGAAAATTTAATAGTGGGTGGCAGGGTCAACTCAACATCTAATCAGTCTTGCTATGCCTAGCTAAACACGCCGCAAAGCCAGTGATATAAATATCATTTACACCCACAAAATGTATTTACACAACAGCAAATAGAATGGTACTGGTCAGGTATCAGCTACCATTAAATTGTGTGCCTGCCATACGTGTGCTAAGTGATTTCCTCTGTTGTATAAACATAATCCTAATCTCAATACCGAATTTTAGAGATAAGTGTAGTAGTTTATCGGAAGCGAAAGTGACAAAATACACAGGGAAACATTCCCTTTTAGGTAACTGATGTGGTTCAGTTTACGGTATACTTTTCAAAGTAACCAATATTGCTATATTTGCCTTGCATCTTTAAGTGTATTTTTAAAGAAGCTCGTTCCATAGAACAGAAAAGGAATAATTATGTTGTACTACACTTCAACTACATTTGATGTATGGTCAATAAAGCATTATAAAATCACTGACACAGCCAGAGATATAAGAAAGAAAATGTTTTCTTAATGAAATGGCTGAGGGAAACCAAACTACAAATAATTCTTTTCTTCCTTCTGATATTTCACAGGACTTATACTTACATTTCCGAAGATGGATGAGTAAAATCTACGACGTGAAACTTTCTAACTATATGATTGTCTATATGTGCGCAATCAAGTTATGGTTCATGAGATTAAAAACAATGAAGTTGAAGGCTTTGTTCTATGTAAAGTACCACTGCCACTGTTCTTACTAATCAAACTTCTTATACATTCGTTTTTAATTATACTGATTACCGCATACTGACGTGCTGCGTTAAAAATTCATTTACGGATATATCCATCTCACACTAAACACGACAGTCTGACCTTTCAGCCAGTTAATAATCGTTTGCGTGCCCTATCGCAGCATATTATTCTAGTTTTAATTTACACAGACAACTTCACGAAAGGCAAACAACCTTTTACGACAGTGTTTTTGCTTAATACTTTTTGAAGAATAATCCGATAATGCAAACTTAAATTACTGTTTCCTCCTCCAGTCCGTTTCCTTACATGAAATAGATTTATCTGATGGTTAAACTGAAGCGCGAAAAATAAAACATCTCAGATGTAAAATGAGATATGAGATCCATTTAAATAAATAAAATCACCGTCAAGTGTTTTTCAAACATAATGTATCTCTCATTCTTTTTAGATTTTAGTAATATAGTGTAGAATAACGAAACGACCCGATACTAATTATGGTAGACACAAAATTCAATGGCGGGTGTATCAACGCAACATCCAGTCAGAGGCTTGACACGCCTTGCAGTGTTGTATAGTTACCCACACTGTGAAATCACGCTGTAAAGCCAGTAATACCTGATTAGTGATTACCCTCCCCTTATGTAGGACTTACAAGTCAGTGCCTAGGGTCAGATGCCTGTCGGGGAGCAGACGAACCTATGGACCGGACAGAGTGAAGACCTGGAAGCTGCACCAGGTATGACAGTGAGGGAGAGGATATGAAATGCAGGCGAAATGGATGAAGCCAAAGGTTATGATGGAGCAGTTGGCGGAATAAATGTCGGGGGAAACGAAGCACCCGGAGAAAACCCGCTCAGACGCCGCTTCGTCCATAACGAATACCTGGAATCGAACCCAGGACGTTTAGGTGGTAGACGAACGGTCTAACACTGGCCCACGGCGCCACCCACAAATTAATTGCACCCACAAATTAATTCACAAAACAGGAAAAAGAATAATAGTGATTAGTTATCAGTCGCCATTAAATTTTGTGTCTGCCATATGAAGTGTTCCAGCTTTTGACTTTCTCCTCAGGTGTTTCTGGGTTACAAATACCGTCTATCTTTATGCTTGACCAGTAATTTGTCCATTAACATTCTTGGCAAGAGCAACATTTATAAAGAATAAATTTAATATTAGAGTTTATTTTCATTTCTTTAATTATAACTAGTCTTATAGCCTTTTTCTGTTAGATATTGTAAAACCATGATTAGCCAGGCCAACTTTTATAGACATATATGAGTCAAGCAAATATGTCTCGAATTTTGGTCCTCTGAAGTTTGCTTCGCTAATTCAGCGTCACCTGTTTGCTGCAGCAGTTCATTGTCAGAAATGGGAAAAAAAAAAAAAAAAAAAAAAAAAAAAAAAAAAAAAAAAGGAAGAAGAAAAAATAAAGAAAAGGAAACCGAGTATTAGACATTGCACCTAAGTGATACTAAAGACGAAACTATCTTTTTAATGTACCTGGCTCAAATTTTGCACACTTATGCGAGATAATCTATGAGACTGAATCAGAGTTACATTTTTAAGTGTAATGCAGTTTTAAATATCTGATGTGTTGCACTCACATAACTTTCTCTTTCTTGTACTAACCATTATCACAAACTCTTATTCCTATACCTCTTGCGTGTTAGTTAAGATAACATTTGTACAAATTTTATTACCTTATCGCTTATTTCCTTGTAGATGCAAGGGGGATATTAGAATGCAGTAGGCTTTGAGCGACAGTCAAATCTTTTAAAGCTTTGAGACAGAACAAAGAGAGACACTTAACATAAAAAAATGAACATCGATGTTCCATTTCACGAAAGTTCTAAGTTTTCCGAAACTTACACATATAACAAGGAATATTTCCAAAATGGTTCACCCTACAAGAAAATTTATTCAGACATAAATTGTGTATTTTTGCAAGATCTACATTTTTTGTATAGTATGTTTTGGTGTATCTCTAATGGTTTACCAGTTATGCAAAAGTCGTCCAGAGTAAATGCGACTACAGGGGCTATAGCCAGGAAACTCAAGATATACATTTCATTTGTCATAAAAATATCTCAAACATGACATTTTAATCAAAATTGCGAGAGCCATTTTCAAGAAAATAGGAATTTTCCAAAAATGCTCCATGTAAAGGGTAGTTTTGGGTGAGGCTATTTTCTTCAAAATCTTTGTGTTGCATCCTTGAAAGACACACACACGCACGCACGCACGCACGCACACACACACACACACACACACACACACACACACACACACACACACACACACACACATACGGACCTTTTTCTAAAACTGCTTTTTTTTTTTCAGGGGGTCGCAAAACATATTTCCGGTGAAATCTCGACATAGATTTTTTGGGTGGAATACAATACTTCCAGTAGAGAAAGTAAAAAAGGGAACTGAAAGAAGTAAACTTTTTGTCACTTATTTAGCAAAGGTTTAATTTTTTTAAATTAAAATTTTTTTTCAGACACACTACATAACATAAGATTATAAAAATCAACACACACACACACACACACACACACACACACACACACACACACACACACACACACACACACACACACACATATAGATTAATCAGGGTTTTTTTTTTTTGAGTTAGTTGCACACCCCCTCCCTTTAAACATTACTTACTCGCTGTTCCAAATGACCTATTCAGTACAGCACAGATATAAGCAGTGCACGAGGCGCCATATAAAAATAACACAACCTTCTCGCTGCGAGGAAAGAGATACAACACACGCTGCAAAAATCAGAATCTCCAGTGGCTGCACAACGATAGAGCACGCAATAGATAAGACATATGGAGCTCAAAGAATGGAAGCAACACATAAATGTACGAAGCTTGCAAGAACTTCTGCAGCAAAAACAAATATGCATCCTACGTTTAGAACAGAATAAATGGACTGCACCAAGTCAAACGATGGTTTTACTTATTTCCAGGAACGTGAGATACTGGAAGTTACATTTTCATTACGGTTTGACATTCTTGGGACCAAAGGACAAAACATAAAAAAGGATTTACATCAAGCTTAATGTTTTCTTGTAAATGGCGTAATTAAAACGAAGAAATACACCAGTTTTTAATGAAAATGTCTCAATTATTTAAAAGCAGTTAAGCTTATAATGTTTAGTTTCGGAAAATCGGTGACCCAAAATCTCGGTTCCGAACACATGGCTGCTGCTTTTGCCGGTGGTTTAGGACGACGCCCTAAAATTAACATACAAGCTGAAGATTGCATGTTAGTATACTTGTAATTCCTGCTATTAGGTGGTGCGGTCAAGCAATGTGACATGAAAAATAGAACAACCAATCTCCAGTAATCCGCGAAGGGGAACATCTTTCGTACCTGAGGCATATTAGATAGAAGCTGGAAAAAAAAGTGCGAAACCCAATCCAGAACACGAGTCTTTGAGACAGTTTAGTATAGGCTCTTTCATATAAGGAATTAATATCTTAACACTTAGAGTAAAAGTTTGCAAAACCTTTGTAGGTACGTCTTAAACCTGGTGGAAATCCGTAGAAGACTAACAATACTTACACTCAATTCACTCTTAGGTTTGTCCGCGTCAAAACAAAGCCATGTGACCACTGTACCGTGGTACAACACGGTAGCAATGCGTGCAGAGAAGTAGTCCCATATTAATAATCTGAATTTTAGAATGAATTTATCCTTAAATGATAAATATTCTATACAAATACTTAAAAGGTTAATTGACGCTGATGTAAACTGATAAACAGAGCTATAAGTCCCAACATGCAACGCGTGTAAGTTACCTGACATTCGAGTATTTATTGTTTACAGCCAGAAGTTTCTATTTAGGATCATGGCGGACGGCAGCGGTGAATTTGTTCTTGCGTTTCGCCGACTTAATATGTGAAGCATAAGGCGGGCAAACCATTGGTGACAAACCAGCGGTGAAAAAAAAAACAATAGTGTTGAACGCATATTATAAGTTATGTGAGAAATATCCAACTGTTCCCTTCAAAGAAGTAGTGAAATAAACTGGATTCACCGGTGTTTCGAATACCAGTATAAACAGTGCTCGTAAAGGAAAAGCTAAAACGGGAAAAGTGGTTACACCCGGGAAAAAAGAAAGCGTATGAAGTACGCCGTGCAAGAATCTGACGGTTTTGTTTAAAACGCAATTCGTGTAACTGCACAATTTCTTGTTTAAAAATGAACCGCCAACAATTGACAAAGTGCTACAACAGGTTTATTTTGTTGTTACTATCAATCTTATCGTCTTTAACCTCTAGTTACATGTTATTCACTCTTTAAATTGACGGAATAAGGGATTGGTCCTTTCTATTCCGTATGGCATGCACTCACCACGTGGTTGTGCTGTGACAGTATTTCTGGCGCGAATGGCGAAAGGATACATTATAACGGTGCACTGGCCACCAGGGTTCAGTTTCGCGCTGATCAACCTTAGAGTGAATACAGTATGGTCACTATTTTAAAGCTCCCAAAATACCCACCGGGTAACTAGTTTTAGGGATAATCTCGCTATATCTCCGTTGTAAAACAAACGCACTTAATAAACGGGTGATCCAAAATACTCTGAACCGGCTGCCTGTACGCATCTTCGGCGCTTGTCGCCGACTAGCGCAGTCATAGAACATCGCGGATGAAACCATACATTTTTAAATTACTTTTAAAGGCTTTACTTACGCATTTTATTAAAGGAGATGCTGAACTGGCCTCCGTCGTTTCCATACATTTTGGTACCCATTTGGGAAACTATCCATCATTCGCCATAGTTCACATTGAGAAATGCCGGCAATTTCCAAGCGGATATTTTGTTTTACTCCTTCCAGGATGTATGGGTTTGTCAGAGATAGAAATCGCAGATCACTTGGAAATCTTTCTGCAAATCGCACTTTCAGCTGGTGAGCTGAGTTAACACATACAATCATAAATAAATACACGCTGTGCAGTAGAAAACAAATGCTGAGCCATAATACACTTTGTGACTAAGTACAGGACAAAATAATAAAGCACACTGGTAATAACTAGTCCACAAGATATCAGCGTCAGCTCTATACTGCACTTTCAGAGCAGAGAAAAACAAGTCATCCGCGTGATCTTATGTACATCAGCTGCTATTATCCTGTTTCCGTCTGCACAGTGGAGAAAAGCCGCGCAGCGGTTCTTATGTTTTTGGGTCTCTGTGTTTGTCGCTATGGATACTCGGGCTCGATTCCGGGTGGGGATTTTTCTCCAGCCAAGATTATTCTTAATCCTCCACAGTTTGGAAGTATGAATGAGAGTGCAAATGTGTGTGCGAATTCAATGTTAAAAAAAAAAAAAAAAAAAAAAAAAAAAACCCTAATGATCTAAACCGACCATTACCATCAGGTAACTTATTCCACAGGAGAGACCGCCGATATGGCCTTTGCCGATATAATTAATGGAACAATTAGAAAAATAATTTGACGCAATTAATAAGATATACATGTTTTTCTGTAGTAAAACTTGTCTATTACCCTATGTTTATAGACAAATTTATTTAGTACTAAGTATATTTGAACATTTTATGGAATCCATTTAGTATACCTATACATTCAATTTATACGGCCCATGTCGCAAAAATGAAATTTTAAAAGGCATTGCAGATACTCTTTTGAGAAAACAATAAAACGTTTTACAAAAAATGGTATTCTTTGGGCTGTAGAATTCCTGAAACGTAAGTGCTCTAAAACTCGTCCTTTTGATTTTTGAGTTATTCTGTTCTCATACTCACAACACACACACACGCACACGCGCGCACACGCACACACACACACACACGCGCGCGCGCGCGCGCGCAAAGCAACAACAACCGCCCTGAAGTTTTTCTAAACATGTGAGGATCGTAAAAAATGGACTTCTGGTGAAATCTTGACATTAATTTATTTTTATCAATGCAACAGTTATCAAAGATAGTTAATAGAGGTCCACGATCCGTAACCCCTGACAGATTTCTTGTTTTCGTAAGAGGCAAACACCCGGAATGGGGCACCCTAAGCCTAGTAACCTAGAGCGTTTTTCCTTGCCAAATGTTTCACAATAATATCAATTATGGCAGGCACAAAATCTAATGGTGGCTGATACCTGACCATTTCTATTCTCCTTCCTGTTCAAATAAATTTTGTGAGCGCAAATGATATATCTTTGACTTTACAGCGTGTTTAATTATACAACACCGCAAGATGCGGCAAGCCTCTGGTTGGATTTTTGCTTTCCAGCTCTTCTTGCCACCCACCATTAAATTTTGTGTCAGAGGTAATTTCATGAATCATTTGTGTCCACAGTTGGTTGTCAGTAGGTTTAAAAATGCAACACTTTCCTTACTAGGTAAGCGACAGAAAAAGTTTAAAAAAAAAGTATGATTCCGTTGTAATTATGTAATTATCAGATTTAGAGAAGTAGCCATTCGTTCTGAAGATACAACTATTATCATTAATCCTTCCCAGCATACATCCCTTCCCTTGACATTTCGTTTGAGCCACTAGGTAAATTGTGTAAGTCATGGTTATTAATAATCGATTGGAAGCCGTGATAATGGAAGCACAAATTCACTGGCAGGTTCAAGATCAAACATGTGATTATGGCGACCTGAAGGTTGCACGTGATGTGCACACCAAACACATGAGAGTATTGTGTTCCAGTTTCCGAAGTGTGGGGTTGTACACACGAAGCTGAAGGACATGCTTTTTACCCACTGCCATAACTTCGCTGCGTCACACATTAAGACAAGTAACGGAGTATCTCAAGTGAGACATAATACCGCCGCCACCGCTGCCGCCGCCTTGTCCTACCCGACACAAAAACTCCATCAAATTGAGGTCCCGTTCTCAGCGAAACTTTCCTCTTCTTCGGGGACTAGGTTCTATTCTTGTTTATTGGACGACGTCACATAATTTATCTGCAGCGTGCATTTCTTTTTTGTCCCAGTTCTTAACATGCATTAAATATTTACATATGAGTATACGCAAGAGTCCAAACCTAAAACCAACCCCAGAACAAAATTAGGGAACAAAAGAAGCTCATCATACAAAAATATTTCTTCCACTGCACTGCACATGGATATTGGTATGAAATAGGGAAAACAAAATAGAATTGTACACGAGACAGTTTTTCCTTTCTGCCCCCCCCCCCCCCCAGCAATTCTTGTAGGTACACAAATATTGAGCTTTGTGCTACAATTTGGACTTTTCATTTTCAAATTCTTTTTTCAACGTAACGTTCAGAGAAGTGTAAGTGCCTTTTATGGTTGGTTATTGCGTGTCATATTAAAAAGTCTAATAAAACATAATCAGCATATTCGTTTTCAAATAATCCACAACTGACAATGTAATACGGCAATATTTATTTTCTGAGAAAAAGAAAATTAAAATATAATTTCTAGCACATATTTGCTTATACTTAATAGAGGTACTGTTCCTGAAGACAAAAGCAATAAAAGACGCATTAATTGGTATACACTGTCTATCAAGCAAAAACTGGGCTTGTAATCTAAAATAGGTTTAAAACTAATAAACGTAACGTTTCTAAGTTTAACACAGAATGATCACATGCGTAGTATATGTCAGCATTACGTTAGAGTGCATGCAAAATGTATAAATTAAATATTTACAGGGCAGTGGACAACTAAGGTGTCCAGTTTGATTAACGCAATGTACACTGGTGCGCATATGTCTACTTCAATTACTAAAATGACATTAATTTGGGACATTCAGTATTTGTTCACATTTTGGACAGCTTGGTTAAAATAAATACTAACAGAATTCAGAAATGTTACCTGTGAACTGTCTCTAAATTGTGCTAGACTTTGCTTAAGAAAGAGAGCATGTTAAAGCACTTATGGTTAATCAAAAACAATTTTGTTCTACTCGATATGAAAGAACGTGGTTTTAATTTTCAAATATTTTAGCAAAATACACTGGTAATATGGTAGCAACCACATTTGGAACCTAATGTGTTTCAAAAGGCATTATTTCATCATGAAATTGTGCCTACAGGTAAAGCAGTTTATGAAGACATAACAGCTAAACATTTGAAAATCCTATAAAATACCACGCATTTTGCTCACAGCTCCTCTTACATTATACTGTTTACTGCTCTTTCCCTCTCCTCGCAATGCATTTGTACATGCAATGTTTTTAAAACCGGTAGTAAAACCGCTGTTTTTGGAGCACTGGTACCACCTAATAAGTCTAACGCAATAATCATAATACTGTCCTCAATGTTCAACAAAACGTAGATCAAAACAAGAAAGTCAAATATGTTATTTCTTACTGTGAACAATATGAACAGTTTATCCACTTTCGGTTCCACTTTCCCTTTTTAATGGCTGAAAGCAACCCACACCTACACCACTTACAAGAATTAGTAAGGTCTTTCATTCAACTTTAAAAAGAGAAATATAAATAAAAGCACAAAACGTATCAATTTTGTATTCATAAGTGCACTATTTTGTAAGATTACAACAAACATTCATTAATGAATACCAACCTAAACATACAATCATTGTTAGATACAAATATACATGACTAAAATGCCATTTTTTGTTGAAAACTGTCCATTATAGACGCTTATATCAATAATCTGAAAAGAAAACTAACACCAAAATATTGATAATCTTACAGTTATCTACTAAGAAGCGCTTCGTGTGCAGTCATTAGCTATTTCACAGAAAAGAAATGTGAGATGTAATTTTCTTCTCAAAATAGCATTTTTATGAGCATAATTTTGAATCATTTTATCATATATATATATATCATTGAATTAGATTTACTCTAATGAAAAACCACGTATTCTATAGCTTAAATATGCTGATATAACAGTACTCAAAGACAAAAACATGCTCTGTTTTGAGAATATTTTATTTTATTATAAGACTGAACTCATGACTATTTTAAAATGTACCCAGTTCTTATTAAAGTGACATTGTTCTTTTTAAGAAAATAATGTAGATTTAGGGGTCAAATTTTAGGGTCGCTTTTGTGATTGTATTTCCTTAAGATACTGCATTTTAAAATAGATGATAATTGTTTAATTTTATGGAAAAGCCATCTCAACATTTAAAAGTCAACAATGTGTAAGACTGTCTTTAATAGAAAGAACAAAATAAGGTTGCCTGTATACGTTATTCACCTTTTATGCATTAAGGGTTCGCAGTTCTCCCCTTGGAGTGATAAATTTGACGAGTTATTGCAGGGATTAAGGAGCCATTTTGAGCTGCTCCCCCACATTTTGCGCCCTGTTACTTGTTTTTGACTCCCGCCATGTTTATTGCGTATTTCCCCATCTATCAAAGGCGCCAGGTTTTTGACAGCCGGCTTATTTCGGTGCAATTCTATTTCCAGACGCGTGTCGTCACAACAATAAGTTGAGCTAAATATAGTTTTCTCTCTTGCGGTCTGGGTTCTGCTGCTGTTCCGAGGGTGTGTGATTTTGGGGGTTGCTGTACGTCTGCTGGGGGTTGGCTCCACAGGGGTGTGGCTCTTCTTGCTTTATGTTAACAACAATATTACTCGTGTGTATGTGACGTCATGCGCAATGTACGTCACGACAATCAATTAACAAACATCGTCGTCCCATTCAAGGGTAGGGGATGAGTTGGGAATCGGCGAGAAACAAATAAATCGAAACGTTATCACTAGGTGACAGATTTACAACAGATTCCCTGCGCATACATCACAATCGCGGCAGCCTGCGAAAAATCAATTACCGAGAAACAATGGAAACACTAATGGGAGTAGAAGTGGTGCAAGAATCGAACCCATATCCGAACGGTTGTATACATAAATATGAAGCATATGCACAGTATATTTCTATACTTGCAATAAAACTGCTAAACAAAACAGCTTGTGGAAAGAAACATCCTAGACAGATGTCAAACCGTAAAATACTTAGTTTTCAAACAACTTTCACTTCCGAAGTTCCACCCCTCCCCTTTTTGGATGACCTTGACTTTGATTAGTTAGATAGAGACACTGACTCGAAAACACATGGCTTTGAGCCTATAAAAACACGCGTTATCAATAGGTTACTCAGATCATGCAATGTTTAAATGCACAACATGTAATGCCCTACCTGGAAAAACGTCTTTGAGCTCGGGACTATTCCGGATCCATCCATTCCTCTGTTGAATGATGCACTGAAACATTTTGAACGCTTACGAACCAAGACAAGTAGAGTTGAGATGTCTCACATCTTTCAGTCTGTTGCCGATGAGAATATTAGTCTTCCAGAAAATTCATGGGAACGCGAGGAGGCTCTGGAGCCGACACGGATGCTGGAGTACACTAACACAGGGTTGCTGCTGGCTGACACTCCATCCCTTTCACGCACTTCCTCCCCCTCTAACCCAGGCAGTAAGACCTCGACCATGAACTCTCGGCTAACTTCGGATGCCTTCGCCATCCCCTCTCCCCAACTACACCGTCGCAGCTGTTGTATGGAACTGTATGGGATAGCAATCCAGGACGGATGCTGTGACGGCAGTGACCTCTTCGTCATAATTCAATAGCCATTAAACGATACTGAAAAGGAGTAACATATGTCTATTATTCCGCCAAATGCATTTTGTGACACTTCACTGACTGGCGCTCCACAAGCGAGCATAATTATTTCAAGAAGGTATGTGAATTAATTTCAGTGCCAGGAAAACTGAATTTCAAGATTGTTCACTGTCGAAATGTATATTGCCTATATCTTTACTAACATACGCAAGGAAACATTCAGATTTCAAACAGCTAACACTTTGAAAAATATAAAATAAATACCAACATTTATGCCGCGCTGCATCCTCTCGAGTTGTTTGCGCACAGAAGATATTCAAGATAATTTTGCGTTTATGTAACTAAAATTCGCAAAGTCCAGAAAACCAACTTCGAGAAAACAATACTGATGGTCATTCGTATGGAAATGAATCTGTTTGTTTAACAGTTGCAAAAGCAAATTCTGCAATTTTTTTATTATGACAGCAATTGATACTTAAACGTAACTACCAAAGTTTTACTGGAATTCACGGCATGTAACCTTTTCTCTCTCTTTTTCCTTCTATCCTTCCCCCCTCCTCTCTCTCTCTCTCTCCCTCTCTCTCTCTTAATGTGCTGCATTGTACACCATTTTGTTTAGTTACCTATGTAATTTCTTTTAAGTAATGTGTTGAATTGTCCATTGTTCGACTTAAATAGAGGTACGTCACCTTGAAAATGTGGAAAATAAAAAATATCTTAACTCACATGTGACATTCGTGACACTAGTAAAGCTATGACGCATTTATAGATTACCTGATTACAATTTTGTGATTACATTTTGCTAAATTAGTGACGATACAAACTGTATAGCTTTCGGTTAAGACAATGAATATATTTTTTGACATGGCTGAGTGGTTAGGCCAAAGTCTCACCAAAGTGCCCCGGGGTCGATCCCAGACGACCGCATGTGAGATTTGTTATGGACAAAGCGGCGCAGGGCCCGCTTTCCTCTGGTTTTCCTCGCCATCTCATTCCAATGGTGCTCCGTCTTCATTTCTGTATCATCAGTGTCACCACCTGCGGTGCTGCACGTAGTAAAAGCTGACGTTAAACACTACCCCACCCCACGTAAAAAAATATTTTTGTCCAAAAATAGGAAATGTTTGAAATAACCGTTTAATTATCTTCTGCGACAGTAAAATACATTAATAAAAAGTTTACATGTATTTTTACATGTAAAATCAAGTTCAGTATTTAATTGAGAATTTGTTTTTTAATTACGTTCCTTTACAAATTTACGCATATATTCTCTTTTACAGTTTACAGCTCACTTTTATAAGAACATCAAAAAGAAAATTGAAGTTGGATATGTAACCTTTTGAATGCAGTACAATGGAGTAAAATGGAGAGTCTATTTTGGCATGCAAAGTCGAATTCTAATCGTTCTAGTTCTCGGTATTTTGTGCACGATACATTTGGATCATTTATTGCGGGGAGAGGCGCATTAAACCGTAATACATAAATACGAGGGTAGCGTTACTGTAGGGTGTTTTTCATTTGTTGTCCCCCAGAAGCAGTTATCAGATAACGATAAACACACACACACATACACTCTCTCTCTCTCTCACTTACTCTCTCTCCTCCCTCTCCCGACACTTCTCTCTATCGGCTATTGTTAGTACTTCTTTTTTTCCTTTTGAAGTTCCGTGAATCACAAAAAGAATACAGAATACTGGGCACACCTGTGATGTATTTTTTAAAACAATTTCAGGTCAGGCTACTTCCAAGAATACAAGGCGAAGATATTTTTAGAACATTTCTTGTCAAAAACATGTCATTTTATTTGTTAATTATTTCATTTTTGATCACCAAAAGTACTCTGCGGTCTGATGACATTAAAAGGTATATTCAGAATTTTCTCCAAACTGTTATTCTCCTTATTTGAATTTTTTTGTGTAAATAGGAAATCCTTAAAGCATAGCCAAATCTTACAGGAAAACAAAACGTAGATATCATTAAAGTAAGCGCTTTTAGCATTAATTCTTTCAGATATGTTTCCTTTGCATGTCTAAAATCTTTCCAGGTTGGAGAAGTATGCTGAATTCTTCAAAGCGGTTATTCTGTCTTTCATTAAGTTAACCATTAAGAAATGTCTATTGTTTTATGCACATGTCTTATCCTCTTGCGTGAAACAAAGCGTCCATTAACAGAACTGAGCATTCTACAGGAAGCAGGTAGAGGAAGTTCTGTAGTCCTACATCCAACATTCAATGTCGAAATTTCTAGAAAGACCAAGTTTTGAGACACCTCAATAAAAAATTTAAAAAATCAATATTAAAAAACAAAAAACATGCACAAGCGCGTGAACAGTACAACTCAAAATATAAAATTCTGATGAATACCGAACTTCAAATTAAATCCGGAACCTTTTCAGCAGAAGATTTTGACAAAAAGCTTCCATTCAAAACAATTCCTTTGTGGGAAACTTACTTTTCACCCCATTCACTATTACTTACACTAAGTAGAGGAAGTTTTGAAGTCCACCGAAAATTTCAATATCGAGATTTCAACAGATATAAATTCAATTTAAAGATATTATTTGAGGGATAAAGATACATTGGGTATTTGAATGAATGTGTGTGTATGTACGTATGTGTGATATAGAGAGAGAAACATCATGGTGACTGAAAAGGGAAGAGTCGGTTAAGTACCAAGCTTGGCATCTAAGTTCAGCATGTTTCTAGTATACTATAGGAAAATTTACAAGAAATTGCCTACACCACAAACTATCATTTACATGGAATGTTTATCGTTATTTTTAATTTTGTCAATACTGGCTGTTACGATTTTGATTAAAACACCATAGATTTAAGATGTTTTCATGACAAACGAACTGTATACCTTGCATAGAAAGACAATTAAAAGTCGTCTTCTTTGTGAATTACTTTTGCTGGTAACTGTAGACAAAATCTTAAGACAAAAATGTAGATCTTGTTAAATCAGACAACATATGTCAGATAATACTTTTTCCTTCTTTTCTTGGCGCTAACCATGTCTAAGATAATCCTGTTATTTGGTTTGAGTTTTAAAACACTTTATACCTTCCTGAACTGCTAATGACTATTCTTCCCAACCACTCCCCCATTTTCTTTCTTTCTTTTTTCTTTTTTTATGATAATATGAGGTACAAGATAATTATAAAACCATCACGTAGTTTAACTGCATTAACAAGAAGAATAAGCGTTTATAAAAATAGTTTCTAGAAAAGTAGAGAAAGTCATCTGAACGCAACACATGAAATTTTCCATCTCTCAGAAACGGCTTTATCGATTTCTGTTGCGAAGTCATACGTTTAACCTATCATGAGAAAAAATGCAAATAAGGTCATTGCTGTGGTAGTCTGTGAATTCCTGCATTTTGAATTAATTTTTTGTATCAATTGCAAACCGTAATAGACAGACAAAAGCTCATAAGCGGAAAAGTATAGAAAACTAATCAAATATGCGATTCAGGTCAAGTACCTGAAGTTTTTGTAGCATTAGCTGTTCTCGAAACAAGTTGTTTTACGTTGAAAAGTTATCGCGATGAGGCCAAAATTAGTCACTATGTATGAGCGTTTGAAACTGTACGGTCCACCTCCCCCATCCCACATGGGTTAGTGCAAAATTATCTTCACAATGGAGGAATAAATGTAACGTAAGCGCATATGCACTTGTGCGATATATTTTCAAGGCAAACATGTTTATCGTGATCAAGATAAAATGGAAAGAAGAATCTCCTTTATACAGAGTAATAAATGAAGTAAAGGAAAGGGTATAGAAAGTCGTGTTACTACATCACGTTATATTGTTATGCATAATCCATACACCTAGGAACTAAGAAATGTAGTTGAGTGGTGAAAACTATATGACTGGTACATTCATATGACTTTGGCTGGTATATATTGAAGAAGTAATTGGTCCTTCCAATGCAAGAACCTCTGAAGTACATCCACATCATTTTCTGAGGGATTGGTTCCTGAATTCCACTAAGGTAGAACAGGATGCGGCAGCTGTGTCGCAATGTATAAGGGTCTCTGACCCTGGAGTTGCAGCCAGGGTTCCTTCATTCCCCCACCTCTTTCATTTGCTACTACTGATCACACCAGATTCTGGTGACTTTCTGGTGACCTCAGCATCCACCATCTTCCATCTAGGCAGGGATTATAATTGATCTATTCCGGTCCCAAACTTCTGGGTGGTCTTAAAGGATCATTCATTGAGCGTTCCATTGTAGCGTTTTTAAGGACCACATAATTGTCATTAATGCCCAACAAACATTTATGCAAGTTTTCCTCTATTCTCTTAGTTCACCTGTAGGCGTTTCAATGTTTACTTATTTTAATGGTCTTTATAGAGAAATGTATTATCATCTGCAACTCTAATGCTTACAACAGCGAGAGCTTTAAGCTCATTTGCATATTCCACTTATTCATCCTATTCATTGTACGACCTTACATATTATAAGTATACAGTATTCACTTATAAATGTTATTCCTATACTCATATTACGTTACTTTATTACCAATATACACAAATTAAGCACTATGGTCTTGGTTACATATACGATACAAAAAACAAAACGCAATTGCTCGCTTATCGCAAATCAGATTTTTTTTAATAATGAAGCCTGCGGGAAGGAAAATCGGTAAAGGTGGTTCATACAAGCGCAGCCAGGAAATCTTTAAATATGTTTTAGCAATTAATAATTTTGTTGTATGCAATACACCACGGTTTACCACCGAGGTGTGCAGGTAGCGTATCTGCCTCACATTCAAGAGGTCCCGAGTTCGAGTCTAATTAGGGTATGTTACCTGGATATTTTTTCCGGTGTTTTCCCCTTATGCTGATATGATGAATGTTGGGTAACTCTAGGCTGAAGGGACTCCGGGAGCATTTGAGCATCATTTCAATAATTTTTGTTCATTCACAGCCCGAAATGACCTCTAAGGTTAAAGGGCAGAAAACTTTAAATAAAAATATCGAACTTAATTGTTCCGCAGGTTAGCCGTGTAGAACTAGGTCACAAAGATAAAATCAAACTAGAAACTTCATAGCTGGGATGTGAACCACGGATATTCCGACTATGGCATTGAATTTTTCAGTCTGATTCTACCTTTCCAAAAGGAAAAAGTACACAAATAAACAATTACAATTGATCCGGTATCTAAATATGTTCTCCATTAATTGTAATAGGCTGACGCAGAACATTGTGCTTGTACGTGAATTTCACTAAGTTTGATTTTCTGGGATTTAGTCGAACTTCGTGGTGTCTGCACTACAACTCTATTTCGTCACCAAATTCTTGAAAGTGTACTACAATTGTTTCAGTGATACTACACTCAGAACTGCAATCTCGTCTGCATAACGTGCAACTTTAAGTTGCAGACGCTGGAAAGCCTTCAGTGTATGTGTATGGTAACGTATAGCAGAGGTCCTAGTGTGCTGCATTGAGGTACTCCCGATTTAATTGGTAGTGACGTTGATTGAGATGACTCACGATTTACCGAAAATGTTCTACCGCATAGATACATATGATAGGAGATACATAAGAGATACTACACTTAAGCTTGAAAAGAATGTCACTATACCATATTTTGTCAAAAGCTTCTTCAATGTCCAGAAATAAACCCAAGCAATCTAATTTCTCTGAATGTCCAATATAGCATCTGGGATGCGGAGAGCTGTTGTGGACGGGAATGTCGACTTCTTAATCCAAACTGTGTTGCGGGTAGAAGATATTCTAACTCCTCAATTAATTGTGATAAAAGTAAATTGTTCAACAACTTTGGAGAGGAGTGATAGCTCTTTGAATTAGTCTTAACTTTCTGGGGTTTTGATATCACAGTTATAATGGCCGGCTTCCATTTTGAAGTAGATAAGGCAAGCGAATAACAGTAGCGTATATTTGTTATAAATACCATGGTAAACAATGAATCTTGGCCACGAACTTCCTTCTTAGGTGACCCAGCTATGGCATTCTTGTGCTGGTGTAAAGATTACTGCAATGAGATAGTTCGGATGGAAGAGTTATTTCTTTAGATCCTAGTAAATTCAGAGTCTGCATATAATTTGGATGAAAACGGTTGTATATTATTGTTCGGAAAATACTTTTTGTTCTGGAATGGAGGACCACTTTGTGCCTATTTACAAGGGTCGTACTTATTTCTCTGTATTTTAATATTTTCTCTGTTTTCTTCCATAAAGATTCATCCTGTACGCCAAGATTCTAATTGATTTTCAAGAGCATTTGAACCTTCAAGTTGTAATTCTTATCTCGGTTCTCAGAATGCCCTGTTATAACAAGTTGTGCGTTAAGGATGTTTAGTTCGCTCTCGAAGTTTCCTGCAGTTGTTCTTAATGAGGTGAAGTTGTGGAGTAGAAGAGAAAAGTTACATTTGGTAATTTTGCTAGTGCGCACTAGAAAACTACGGCGTGCTCGGTTAGCGCAATGCTTGGTGCTTCCGGTAATGATAACAATTGTAACGTTATGTCATAAGGTGATCTAGAGGCATACAGGCTAGAGATGTCATCGAAGGAGTTTTGGTCTATAATATGTATCATTCATGCTTCGAACACGAACAGGAGGAGTAGGGTATCCCAGAACTCAAACAAGTCCCGCTCCCAATCCATTCCTTTTGCTACACCGAACGCACCTGTATATCACTTCCTGTTATACAATTTTATTGTTTGCTTCAGTGCATGATGCCTTATGCACGGCCCAAGTACACATGATATTCCGATACGGAGTCGAGCGGTACTACGAAAATGTTTTCTTAAACACAGGTGTTCATCGGTTACAACATAAACAGAAGAGGCTATGTATGGAAGCGGTTCAAGATTATTGTAGAAAAAATATAATAGTAGTACTAGTAATAATAATAATAATAATAATAATAATAATAATAATAATAATAATAATAATAATAATAATAATAATAATAATAATAATAATAATAATAATAACAATACAGTACTTATAATGAAGTAAAAAATGATGTGTTTGTTAAATTTCCTTTCAAGAAAACTCTTTTTGGTTTTATTATTTTCTCTATGTATAGTAAGAGGCGGCGCTGTTGCCGAGTGGTAAGAGCGTTCGCCAACCACCTAGGCGGTTGGGGTTCGACCCCAGGGACCGGCATATGGTATTCGTGAACGAAGCGGTGTCAGTGCAGGTTTTCTCCGAGTTCTCGGTTTCCGGCGCCACTCATTCCATCAATTGCTCCATTATTACCTTTCCAATAATCGAATTCGCCTGCATTTCATATCATCCTTTTCCTCACTATCATACCTGGTGCTTGGCTGACCGCTTGTTTCTAGGTCCTCACTCTGTCCGGTCCATAGGTTCCTGTAATCGCTGACGGTGTCTGACCCTAGGCACTGGCTGGTAAGTCCTAAGGGGTGTAAGTCCTACATAAGGGGAGAGTAATCAGGTAAAGGAACAAAAAGACAAAGATGTGTAGTAAGAAGAGCAGATATTGCATTTAACACCATTTGGTAACGAGGTTCTATCAGAAATACATGTTTTGAGATCCCTGGATCTACAAAAAAGCATTGTTAGAAAAAAGGCCGTGTGTGCATGTGTCCTTCTGCCTGTAAGCATCAAAACTCAAAAACGAAAAGTTGGTTAAATACCAAACTTGTTATTTATAAGTTCATAGTGTGATAATATTTTCATATAAAATTGTCTTTTTACTAAGATGGTCAGCCCTTTACAAAATTATAATATCCTGCTATGCAATACTGCAGTTCTGGTGCCAATTTGGCCTCAGTTGCTGACGGTACTCAGTGTCACAAATTTGAAGGAGGTGCAACGATCCATGGTACATAAATGTTTGTGTCTTGGCAATCCCATGCATCTTGTTAGGATCGTAATCCATTATTTTATCAGGAGCGTCTAAGTATCTGAGAGTTCGTATTAGAGGGTTTAGTAGAGAAAGCAAGGTACCTAGGTATCTAGTTTCGTTATGAGTAGGGAGCGAACCTTCATACAGGGAACGAAAAGTTGTGGAGTATAGGCTATAGGAAGTGGGAGGACAGTCTGTCCGCTGAAGAGGTCAGGTAAGGTCGACGCACCATCGTTGTAGATAATGTTGTTGCATAACTTACTTCAATGCTGTAGCCATTTACAGTGAAATATTCACTCCCGTATTCTTGTACAGTTCAGCAATACCTGAACATTTGGATTTTCTGTGCTGAAGGCATTTTACTCTGTGTGTGCAACTAATGACGCTGTGTACCCATAGCCAGTGAGCCCAGTTGTGTTTTGTTCTGTCACTGTACTCGCGCAATGACGTCACGTTCTGCCCATGTAGCAGGTAACTTGCCATCGCCTCATTTCGCGATAGCTGTATAAAGGTTCGAACCCCAGA
The DNA here is from genome assembly GCA_030765045.1 of Tenodera sinensis. Classification (NCBI taxonomy): domain Eukaryota; kingdom Metazoa; phylum Arthropoda; class Insecta; order Mantodea; family Mantidae; genus Tenodera; species Tenodera sinensis. The sequence goes on from CM060963.1 coordinate 82,175,440, forward strand.
TTATCATTATTTTTCCACAGTGAATGGAATACTGATATGCTAATTTTATTCTTGGGGAGTATCTGAACGCTGTTGTCAAGCACTGGTATAGGCATAAGTCATAATATTTCGATTATATAGAAATATTACTGCTATAAGCTGCTCGTTCTTCCAGACGAATGTCCTTCAGCGAAGCTATAGTCTGTCCACCAGCTGAAGGCCCTTAACAGTAATATAACGTGTGAGTGCATCAGTAAAAATTCTAGGTGCACAGCAATATTTAAAGATGCGATTTGCACCTACATTGTGTAGCAGCCAGAGGCATGAGTCCAGTTTCAGATACTTCAGTTTTCGAGAAGTGTGATAACTTGTTTTGTAGTTCCCGTACTTCTTCAGGGCAGGAATATGACAGCAACGTGCACAACATCTAACAGTCGTTTCTGCTTCTGTGTGCCACCCGTAAAGGCGAGTGATTCGTATCTAACCTCTCATACAAAAACGTCATTCGTCAAGAACTAACAACAAAGGGCAAACTGTACCAGAAATGATACTCGACAGAAAGTGCAGGTGTATTGCTGCTGACTTATTTTTTTGTCACATATCCTTTTGAGCTTAGGGTGTGGCACGTTGTAGTTTAATATGCACAGGGCCACTTTTATAATTAGCCTATGCTATAATTACCCTATGCTGGGTCTTGCAATTCACGCTTACTGGAAGTGTATTTGGTAGTTTGATGCATTGAAAAGTAGGGTGCAGACCGTCAAATGATCCATTTTGTGATTATAGTTTTTGCTCTGCCCGAACTCTTGACACTTGTTGCACAGCATTACACCTCGTTTGGGTTTTGTGGGCTGTATTTTAACTATATTTAGTACATAGTATCCTTTTTTTTTAATTCGTACACGTTTTGATTGTTTTCAATTGGGTTAAGATCTCCTTAAAAAAGGAAGATGGTAATGCATAATTGTGAACAGGTGGTACACGTGAAGCATTTGCTAGTCAGAACTTTCAAAAGAGAATAATTTCGAAGCTACTCTATTTTTAAGGAATTGTGCCCAGATATTAAAATCATATATAAATGCATAGTTAATTTTAAACAATGAATAGAACGCCTCTGGGAAGAACAAATTATGTGTCGCATTAGTCATTAAATTCCAAAACTTGTTCAACACATATCCTTCCAAATTATAAATAAACATATTTATCATTATAAGTTTTAGTATTTGCTTACACCATCAGAGTTGCATTCTAATACATATGAAGGTTTGTCCCTTATGAACCGCTATACATTTATTCGAATGCGATGAAAATTGACAAATCTGCGTTTTATTTCATTTTGCTATGCAACGAATTATATTTACATGGTTTTCTCCACTCGCTTTTCCTTTGCGTAACACATTCACATGTCCTTCTTTACTTGCCCTTGAAATATAATTCATAGTTTTCTATAACTGAAATAGAAGTGCAACGTATTAAGTTCACACGTTTTCCCATTCAAGTCTTACGAAAAACGAAAACATTTATTTCTCTACTCCCACTTCTACATATAATTCACATAATTTCTTATATGTTTGAAATAGAAATACAACCTATTACATTCACACGGTTTTCTCTACTCAGTTTTCTTTTGCACTATACATTCACATATATTTTTCTTTTAACTTTTTCACAAACAATTAATAACAGTTTCTGTTATTATTTATTTATGCCAACAAGCTTACTGCTGGTGTTTTTAAACACACAAGCCGTGTGTGAGCAATGTTTAAGAGGTTGAATCAGGACTGAAAAATGCAATACCATAGACGGGATTTGAACCACGGATCTTCAAATCCATTCTATGGCATTGCATTTTTCAGTCCTGATTCAACCTCTTAAACTGTGTTTGTATTATCGAAATAGAAAATCAAAGTATACATTCACACGGTTTTCTCTACTAGCTTTTCTTCTTGTGCTATTTGTGGTTGTTCAACAGTACTTTTGCATGCTGTCTTCCCGGTTTTTTTATTTATTTATTTATCTATTTATTTACTTAGTTTATTTTTTGTTCCTTATAGCATCCTAAGAGTTTTAATTAAACCGTTGTTTAAGTGAGTTAAGTAATACATTTTAAATGTCTCCGAAGAAACACAAAGTCGAACCTAAGTTCGAAAGTTTCAGGGATAAATCGTCAAACCATGGATAAGGCCGGGTATTCCAACTAGTCATATTATGAATATAAGACCATATAATTTTAGATTCACTGTAATATCCTTACCTAACAAAAGCAATGCAATCGTTTTGAGGATACGTATTCTGAAACCAATCCTCTAAAAGGAAAATCCCCAAAAGCATTGGTGGAAACGCAATCTGGGATGACGAAAATCTTCGTCAGCTAAAATGCAGTGAATCAAGTGTAGATACGAGGGGAGAAGAGGTGTTGCATACTCCAGATTTAGCGGAAATAATTTAAAAGTATTACTGCTGAGAAAACTACAGCAGAGGCAATCAAAAACCCTCCATTTAACCCAGAAACCTGCAATATTTAACTAGAGCAGCTTATGCTAATGCACTTTCCTTCCAAGGTGAAACCAGCAAACTAACCTTCCAATCTGTTTCGCTACTGAGTGGAGCGGTTTCTTTAATATCCACATTGTTCCTTTCTACTTGTAGAATAAGAAAGCATAAAAGGAATGCTGGAAAAACATGAAATCCATATAATGTATATCGCCAAGGAGGTTTCCTCCCTAATAATGCCCAGTTGCCATTATAAAAATCTTAGGACTTGCAATGTGGTGAATTCCTAGTATTCTTAGTACCGCTTCACACTACAAGATGGTGTTGCACATTTACAACCAGATAACCAAACAAAATTATCACGAGAATTATGAAACACATTTAGAACTAGTACACTGGATGAGAATTATATTAAAGAACGACTCTGAAGGATCCAGGTGCAAGTGGAAAAGGTCAGTTTCTTGAACTACAGGAAGTTCTGCAACAGGTAGTCATGGGAAATTCGTGGATTATTAGAAAGTAATAAAAGAGACGCATCTGGGGAAAAATTAAACTTAACACTAGAAGTTACTGAAAGATGAGAAATATTAAGTAGTGCAAAAGAGAGAGGAGTTCTCCAAGCCTGAATAGTGAGGTAAAAGTTGCAGGGGCAGGGCAGGGAAAAACACGTCGAGATATGTGAAACAATGAGCTGAGAAAGATTTGCAATGTGCTTGAACTGGAGATATGAACTTAAGAGATTCAAGACCCGACAAGGATTTAGTAAACTGTCCAATATACAAGGCAACAAACACATATTTTCATTATTTAGTGTACCGAAAATATGGTGAGAAAAGCACCGCAATTTAAGGGAATAACTTAGATGGGGAAACATTAATTAAAAAGAGTAAATGTAAAAGGGCAGAAAAATCTAAAAAATGTGGGGAACTACCTATTTGGTGAAACTTGCTGAATAATCAAGGGAAAGATAGACGGTGAGAACAACAAGCTAGAATAGTTAAGAGTAAAAATGATGATGGTCATTGATACAATAATAACCTGGAGCTAGTGTATTGTGATTGACAGGTAAAGACAGCCTTTCTAGTGAAGAGTAACTTAAGATGATACTACAATTACAATAATTCCATAAGCAGTTTTCAAATCTAACTGCTTATGGAATTATTGTAGTTGGGTGAAATTACGACTCAGTTCATTCTAACCAGCCAACATTTGCTAATTTCGTTATAATGTCCAAGGAAAAATAATTAAACCTGCGGTCTCTCCTTCAAGTGACAAGCTAACCAGTCTCGAAAAGTTCGATGTAGTGGTGAAGTCAGAGCAATGATTTCGGTCACAGCACTCCGCACATCAGCTACTTCGGCTGCTTGACGAAGTGAAAATTACCCTTAAACAGGAGGCAATTTGTCTCACCATTCCTGCTGGACATAACCAGAGCTTTTGACAGCGTGTGGCATGAAGGCTTAATTTCCTGGTTAATCCAACACCAAAACACTTCCTAGTTATCCATATGATCCACTCATACCTGACCAAGAGAACCTTCTCCGTATCCTATGACGGGATCGTATCCCAACCCCGTGTTCATTAGAGTTGGTATCCCCCAGGGCAGCCTACTGGGGCCCACGGTCTTCCTTCTATATATAAACACCCTGCCATCACTGCTACGATGCTCGCTGGGTTTGCTCACTGATGATAATGCAGTCACCTCCACATTAACCCAGCATAGTATGGCTGCTCGCAGAATCCAGATCTACGCCGACCTCCTCACTACGTGTTCAAAAGCTGGCGCCTCTGCGTCCACCCACAGAAGAGCTAGGCATCACATTCTCCAGATATGCTTTGGGCAATATTCTAGCAGTACGCCTCGCTGGAGATAAGGTCGAGTGGAAAACCTCAGTGAAATATCTCGGGGTGCTGCTGGATATGATGACATGGGGAGATCACATCCATTTCGTGGCAAACAAAATCAACGAGCATGCTCTATCGTCGTAGAACAGACTTCGTTTGTCAATGCAGACAAAAGTATTCATCTACAACCAGATGCTACGCCCTACACTCAGGTAGGCCTGCGAAGTCTGGGGAGCAGCAACCAAGACCCACCTAGATCACTTTGAAATCCTCTAGTCACGTTTCCTTAGAGTTGATATATAGTTTTCACCACAAAGTTATTTGAAATAAATGCCATGTTTTAAAGCAATGCAAATGTTTGACGTAGTAAGATTTCGTCTATCGTTTAGGATATAACAACCATAGAAAGCTATATAAATTATTTCCAAGTTATTTTACAGGGAAGACTACAAAGGTATGCAAAAGATCCCTTTTAGGATACGTTAGAAGTAGTTTAATTTTACACTCACGCTAATAGTGTATAAGCTATAAAAGAAGGCTACCGATCAATCAGCTATTTAGCATCGTACTACGATGGATGGGTCACATAAACATTAAATCTATACATTTTGGCATACGATTTTGGGCCGAAACACCAAATTATCCATTTTTATTTTCACATATACCAACCTAACGAAAACAATGTTACTAACTCCAACTTAAGTTCATGATTTTTCAGTGAAACGCAATAATTAAGTAACACTCAACTCCACAATTCTAATTAGAAGAAAATCTCCATCCTAGCCGGGATCCAAATTGGGACCTCTGGAACGAGAAGCCAGTTTTCCAAGTGCCTTATGACCGGATGTATAAAATAGACAGTTTCATAAATGTTGTGTCCCTAAATAATCCAAGACTCTGAGAAAGGATTTACGTTACAAAATAAGATTGGTTAGCACAAGAAATGTTCTTCAGATAGACAACAGGAATGTTCTCGTGGGACTATCACTTTTACTGGCTGTGAATACTGACTTCCAGATTTCCTTTATCACGTCTTTAAAGGTTACAGTCTCGACAATGATTTGGATCCTAAACAGGGAACAGCAGGTATTCGTCGTAGCGTTCCTACTTAAAGCAACAGGTGGTGGCTAAGACAACCTTGGTAGCCTTTATCTTTCTATCTATCTTCCCTATTGTTTCATAAATGATTACCAAGCTATTTCCGTTGACAATGGCGCTTATCCATTCCAATCACTCCTATATTGTTATACAGAGTTAGTCCAGCTTGGAAAATGTAGTATGCGCTTCGTAACCACATTTATCGGCAAAGACATAGAAGCTCCAATCAGATTTCATGAGCTGATGACTCTGGAAAGTTGAAAACTATCTGCTTATTTTTATACTGCCTTACATAAGCGTATTTGTTTACAGACACACGTTGCTGGTAGATACTTTTTTCTACTGTGAGTTACCATTGGGTATGCAGCTTTAAATTATGAAAAGTTTAGTGACAAAACGGGATGCTCTTATTTGGCATATAATACAAAAAGACACACTCTGTAATTAACATCTTGAAAAGGAGGGAAATAAGACCAATTTCCACCACTCTAACAGTCCTGTAAACAATCACATATAAAGAGGAAATGTTTACATTTTCATTTAAGACTGCATAATTTGAAAAATATACTGTGGCAAGCAATAATGTTCTGTGTTAAAGTTGCACAAACAAAATGGATTAGACGTTTTCAGCAGATATTTATTATATTCAACACATTCGTGTAAATACTTTAAAGGAATGATATTTAACCAGCGTTAGCGCCATTTTGAGAACCTTAAAAATAACAAAAAACTATTCATACAAAGGGAAAATAAAAATGAACAAAAATAATTCATCCCTTTTAGGTCTGCAATGTTGATAAGCCCAGAATAGCATAATAACTATAGCTGCATGCACACATCCATAGTAATAATAATAATAAAAGAAATGATAAGTAAATGTACGCTTTTGGCAAATGGGAACAGTTACAATATCAGGTACCTGCAAACTTCGGTTTCCTCCGTCCACCCATACCTAGGACATTCTGGTCAGGCTGGAGTAGTAGGGGCGGCACATGGTCAATAAGGCAACATGCCGCTTATTACATGCGGACTCCAGGGTTTCATCAACACTATTTCAGTAAAGTGACGCTATTGGTCCAAAGGATCACAGTGGATTCCTTACCAGATCCCCAAGAAGAAAATTTCCGTGTCGGTACCGAAAATGAAAGTCTTCTACTTTCAAACCTCGGGCAGCAGTGCTTCGTAGTAAAATAATAATAATAATAATAATAATAATAATAATAATAATAATAATAATAATAATAATAATAATAATAATAATAATAATAATAATAATAATAATGATGATGATGATTATGATGATGATGAAGACGAAGAAGAACAAGAAGAAGAAGCGGGGGGGGGGGGGGGGAGGAGGTGGGCTACTGACTTGTAACTACTCGTTTCGAACGCTGTAATGTTCGCGGCGAGTATAACTTCTATGTAGGGGGCGCACCGAATGTTCGTTGTTGTTGTAGTGTTTAACGCCCGCTTTTACTACTACGGCACCGCAGGCGGTGACACTGATGACACATGGAATGAATATGAAGCACCGGTGGAATGAGATGGCGGGGGAAACCGGAGTACCCGGAGAAAACCCGCCCTGACGCCGCTTCGTCCACCACGAATACCACATGCGGGTACCTGGGATCGAGCCCGGGCCGCCTAGGTGGTAGGCGAGCGCGCTAACCGCTCGGCCGCGGCGCCGCCACGAATGTTCGTTGCGAACCTGCAACTCAACTGTGCTATGTGCACTCCATGTAGATTTGACAAAATCGGAGTTTCTCTATACTTATTTATAACCTTACCGCCCCTTGCTCATACTACATTATTACATGCTCATGTACTTTTAACACAATTCACTTCTTCCCAGAGAGATATTGCTCGAAATGCAACGCTCTAGCCGACTTAGCTTGTAACGTAACGTTCTGAAGGAGTCGCTAAAAGATGGATAACACGATGAAGCGCCCGCGAGCGTGGATAGTGCACGTCAAACTGCGCAAGATTCGATTTGTAGCACGTTACATCGATGGGTTTTGTTGGAAAATGAAAACTACCTGCACTCAACAAAATCTTTAAAAAAATTTTAGGCTTGCAAGAAGGCATGTCCTGCAGCCGCTTTTCCTTTACGATAAGGAGATTCCTTTTCAGACAGCGTACGGCAAGAACAAATCTTTCTTCAATATCATTTCCCCTCCATTAGGTATTATGCATAAGGTTATTTTCTGATCAGTAAATAATTAGAATTTTAGCCCTACAAGTAGTTGGCACCGATGATCTTGTAAGAGCAATGCACATTGCATGTTTCTGAGCTTGCGGTACTCATTTCGGACAATTCTATAACTATCGGTACTGAGTATTGGTGAGTACCGGCCCAACTAAAGCCCTTGTTACACCACATCGCAATGTTTACAGTCAGCGAGCTCTTTAAGCTGGATGCACATTTCCGCTGTATCAATTGTTCTTTTCTCGGAATTCCGCAGAGTAATCCGATTCTGACCTTGCAAGCTGCAAACAATGGCCGTGTGTGGGGACACACTTACCCGATCTATCGCTGGTCGGAATGTATTTCCAATGGATTTGGACGTGAGGCGACCTATTTCCATATTGCTTTCTATGCGGCACTACTTGAGCTACAGTTAAACAAAATTAGGTTGAACCACGCTGTGGACTACTTCCTTTCGATTCTTGTCCACCTATTTTTGGCGAACATCCTTGCATAGCATTCCTCCGGCTGTCGCTCTGCCGATTAAGTTAGATGCCTACCTCTAACTTCTTATCATGATGTGATAACAGGTCTTCAGATTTATTCTGCTTTTGCCGCCATCACTTTAAATGGTGCCATTATTAGTTCAACGAGCCCCGTGTCTCAATGGGGAGGTGTGGAATTGAACCTTGGGTTTCACATGTTTCCGATTTGGTAAGCAGGTTATACTACGGCCGCGGCGATATAGATTTTTTCACTAAGATAATTTTGTGCGTTCTTTGTACGCGAGATGGAAGTGACCACCGATCACAGAATTTGCATGGCTGGATACTACTTTCTAACTGAAAGGATACGAGTAAAGGTCTACCGTTACGATATTGGTCGTTGTGTGAGTGATTTACTCCGTTCTTGCCAAGAAATTCATTAAGCATCGAGACAATATATGATAAAAAGAATTAAAAGGTGACGCATACGCTAAAATAAGTAATCTGGTGTTAGATTTTCATGTGTTCCTATAATGATCCAAATATTTTGTAATTTTCACTACAATACTGTTATTTTGTTTTTGTGCCTTGTTTTCTTAATTTATTCCGTTATGCTTTTTCGTAATGGAAAAGTTGTGCCATTAAAGCTGAGACACGATACGCTAAACATCCGTCCAATTATTTCAGTTATAACGCACAAGCGGGGATTGCTTAGGAGGCGTCCGCGAAAAAAGTTCCAAATGTAAACACTGGAAAGCTATGATACAAGTATCATTTCACTAAGGTGCCTTCGAAATTGTTGACACCCACCCCTTTCACTCATCTTTGGCCTGTTCTCTGCTCATAAACTCGCTTCCAAGTTGTACTGATATCATAAGCAATCGATTGGTGGGAAAGGTCGAATAAATCTGAAGGCCCGGTATAAAATGAACTGATATCAGTGGCGTACAGTCACCACCGGTAATGCCGTCACAACAACAGTGTTCCTACAATCCTGACGCTGTGTAGATGTCTCTTTGTTACCTATGTGCCCTTGTGTGTACAGCTGTTTGTGCAGTGGCGGCCTGTGACATTTGACAATGCGTTTTTGCAACTTGAGCATACAAGGATGCATTGCAGACGTTTTCATCTGCGGGATATGTTTGAATGCAGAGCATTAACATCTTGTATAATACGCTTATTTCAGTGATGTAACTGTGGAATTGTTATGTCTTTCCTACCTTTCCCCGTTATCTTTAACACAATGATTAACATTGTGTAATTGTGTTGCAAGTGGAAACCACACATAACTTGCTCTCCTGTGTTTCGTAACTGCAAACCTCAAAACACGTGTTATTATCAACCATCCTGTAACGTTATTTGTATGGTTCTTCACATTTGCAATCACGAGTATAACACCTTATGGTTTCCTGAGACAAGATCCAATAGGAGGCCGCCACTGCTGCAGCATTGAAATGTTGACTCCCAGCAGATCTTTAGCTACTGATGCGTGATCAATGGAGTATCGGTGCGTACAAAGAAACTACCCATTTGTGGTGCTACATGCTACCTCATTTTGAAAGTTTGCGGCTATGTGAACCTTTATTCTCGTAAAAGCTGTAACTTCCGTGGATATAGGATTGCATCCCTGGGTTTCGCACCAAAATGTTGCGTGAGCAATGTTTATTATTCGTTCGTGTGAACAACAGTAATGAATATAAAATTTGAGGCAGTGAAAACAAAGGTAAAACAGACGATACAAAACATATTTATAAAAACATGATACCATTTTCTTTTTATATTGTATTCCGCAAGAGGCACTTCTTTGTTCACTAAATTATCACATGGAGCTCATAATTAAAACTAGAGTTATGCATTGGTTAATCTCATTACCGTTTGAATGACATAAGAGAGTACTTTGTATCCTCTGTAAACATTTTGCTTTAGTTATTCTTTTGTAGTCTATTTGCCTTTTTTGACAACACAACTGTGCAAACTCAATAAAATCAGACTCCTACTGCGTGATGGCATAAATGGTGACTTATTACAAATATTAGAGGACGCCACTGCACGGGCAGCTCTGTTGAGTCATGCAGGTAAATAGGCATAATCCACACAACGCTGGCAGTGATCCTGCTGCCGTTGTGACACATTAACGGGCGAGACTGTACACTCCTTGCACGGAGTATGATTTTACAATAGCTGAGATATGCATTTCAACTTGTTCTTTCCTGAGTATTAAACCGCGTTCTTAACATTCCTGAGTTCGATTTGTGCATTCAGAAAGTAAAACGTATACAATCATTCACTTCAGGTATACTGTCCGAATGCCTGATTTAAAAAATGCACGCTTTGAAATAGGGTTCTTATATAGGACCCATCCACAATCCGCTGTTAGTTTGTTGAATTCTGCACGTTTCGTGTGTGTGTGTGTGTGTGTGTGTGTGTGTGTGTGTGTGTGTGTGTGTGTGTGTGTGTGTGTATGTGCGTGCGTGTGTATGTATGTGTGTAATTATTACAGTATACATACTTTAAAACCATTTCGTATGCGCATCATCTTTCTTCTAGAGTTAGATGGAAAGCAGCACTTGGCATAACTCATTGGTTGTTCAGTGTTGCGTACATTTGCGAGAGTAAGATGAGTGTTCCACAGCAGGACAGTGGAAGGCGAAGCGGATCGATTTGAAAACGCAGTTGGCCTTCGTGTTGTGTACCCGGGGGAACAAAGCAACCAGTTAAACACTGTGTTCGATGTACGGTAACGACGTGAAATCGCCTTTGTCGTCCATCTCATGAAAGCAAAGAGCCATTTATTTGCACGACTGAAGTACTCCCTTACATTTTGCGACGGGTAAAACCTAATAATAGGAAACTCGGATTCTGTTTTCAGACTATGGAGGACTCTCTATCTGACAATGTCCTTTCTGCATACATGGATTGGAACGCCGATATGACCTTTTGAATACCTTTGCCCGATCAATGAACAGCTACTGAAAATCAGAAAACCAATGTTTGGTGCAAAGTATTAACAGCGTGAACCAAATATTTTAACAATCGCTCGGATATTTGAGCCTGTTAGCACGAACTTTACACCCAATGTACAGATGACAGTAGAAGCAGGTTTAGAATAATTGCGTATGTTTCGGAAATGGTTAATTCCCCAAAAAAATTTATTTGATAATTATATATATTTTACTAGACACTATACCATTTTTCTGGAGCAAAGTATTCGTCCATCCTTATTGCTTCCCAGATAAATGCGTTAAGTAATTTTTGAAAACAAAAATCACGTTTGCTTAAGGTGAACAGAACGAGTTTCTGAAAATGTTGACCTTGTCTCCTTAGAAGATACATTATTTAAATGGTGAGTAGGGGTTTATTCTAATTATTATTCATACTGCCCACAGGACACAAAGACAGAAGAACATCAGCACCTTTATTTTGAAATATCTGTTTTTGGATTCAGGGGGCTTCAAATGTTTATTTACTGGGAAATCTTGGTAGCTAGTTTTTGGGTAAGCGGTAGAGAAAGTAAAAATGGAACAAGTCTGGCCTGTGAAAAGTGACAGTGATGCCAAATAACCAGTTTAAGAGCGAACCAGCGGAACAACAGTTTTGTCACACCTGTCTCATACACAACTCCATAGCCACAGAGACAGGGGGATTTGATACATCAAGCTGACATCATCGTTTCTCAGAATCCCAGTATTGTTAAGACCTTGGTAAGTTAGTTATAATAAGAAATGGTGATGAGGTGTTGTCTTTCCGTGTTTGTATAATCGGATAGGTGCCCGCATTATACCCATAACCAACAGTATCGAATCACAGACTTCGTTTGTTTGCACACAGCGAACGGTTTACCGTATCAAATTGCGGGCTTTCGTGTTCAGCGATACTTTAACGGTCGCTCAGGAATGGCATCACTTCCACCTCTGCCATCGAAGGCATGCAATTCTGAGGCCATTTGCGAAACCTTTATTGGATCGTATTTCCCGTAGATCTTATTCCTAAAAGAAAACAGTATCACACCATAAAGTAGACTTCCTCCGATCCAAATGCCCCAGGGCGTAAAAAGCAATACTTGTAAAAACTGTTGAGATGTGAAGCATTACAAGACACTTACTGATAATTTTAAGGGAGAATCTAAATACGGTTGCTTTAATTCTACAAAAAACAATAAATAAAAAGTAAATGAATAAATAAATAATGCGTGTAAAAGACTCTCGAGCTCAATAAGTTAACAGTCCCTTATTAGTACTTTTTTAGACAGCGGGCCTTGACTTATCGCTCAGATGTCGCTAAATGATCCGGAATTTGCTCTTTGTCAAATGCAACTGTGACTTAGCCATTGTATCATTTTACCTGTGAAGGCATTTTACTTAAGCACTCAGATATAGTATGTGTAAAAAATCCACGTTTGTGACTTGTTATGCGCTTCTATTGTAGGTGGATTTGTAAGTGATGTTATATGAACTAATTTCGCTTTGCCTTTCACGTGAGTCAGTTATTTTGCAGCCTGCAGTTAATGTACAATAACCGCCAAAGATAATCTCATTCAGCCTCCGGTCTGTGTCATATTATTTATCGTTGTACGAAGCCATGCCTATTTCATTGGTTGATTTAGGCAACGTACCCTTGCACCGTGTCCTAAAATACCACTTTTGATTTGAACGAACACGCCTTAGCCAGTTCGGCTATAGCGAACACACGAATTTCATCTCACCGATTTAACTCACGTCAGTAAACCTACCACCCAACTGTTTACTCTGTATGACTTTTGAATAACTCGTAAGAGATAGACAAAATATTACTATACAAAGCATGTGGATCTCACTAAAACACACAATTTGTCTGAATAAATGTTTTTGTAGAGTGAACCATTTCGGAGGTATTCATTGTTATTTGTGTCGTTTTCGGAAAACTTAAATTTTCTTGAAATGCAACATCGTTGTTCATTTTTTTATACGTTAAGCAAAGAGAACGGGATCTCAAAGCTTAAAAAGATTTGACTATCGCACAAAGCCTACTGTATTCTAATATTCCCCTTGCACTTATAAGGAAATAAGCAATAAGAAAATGTGTACAAATGTTTATCTTAACTAACACAAAGAAGATAGAGAAATATTTTATAAGAATGGTTAGTACAAGAGTAGAGAAAGTCATGTGAGTGCAACACATCAGACTTTTATCTTTCTAACCAAATTGGATCCGAAACGTTCAGTTGCGTCAATATTTTAATTTCTAGCCCTCCTTTCATCGCCTCATGTATCTAGTAACATTAAAGAAGTACAAATTCATAACCTACAAGAAAAGAAAAATAACAGCAGCCTGTATTTTAGTTTCCATATCCGTGAAGTTTTGCTATGTAAATTGTGTTTGCGCTTCAGCACGCACGTGGAGGTCTTAAATTGCTCAGATTCCCGCTGGATGGCAATGATATAACGGAAACGTGATATCCCTGAGGGAACATGCCACGCGCCTGACATGCCCTCTTTTCTTCCTTTTACAGTTCCCTTCCTGTTTAATCTCTTAAGTCTTCCTCCAACCTCCAGGTCCTCTTTTTATTTATGTGCTTCTCTTGAGCTTAACTTCTTTCTGCCTCTTCTTGTCTTCCTTTTTATATTCTTTACCTTCTTCGCTTTATCTTATTGCCGTGCTCGCCCTGTTCCTTATATCTTTTCCCTTACCTCTAACATCTCATGTTACATCCATTTTAAGCCAGTTTCTTCTCATTATGTCTTTGATTTTGAACAAAAGGGAAAGTGAACTACCTTGCTCCGTAAACTGCCTTAAAATTGAAGGCAGAAAGCTACTCATTTCCGGATTCCCTCTGTTCTCATCAATTCTACTTTTGGGAGGATGCTGATTTATTAAGTAGGTATATATTCAAAAGAACTGTGACAGTCTTAAAAAGCAGAAGCGACGTCGGGTACTAACATTTCAATATGGGGCATGGGCGAGAGTAAACGTTAAACAATTATACCTAAGCATAGAAGAATAAGAGAGGGTGGCGCCGTGGCCGTGCGATTAGACCGTTCGCCTGCAACCTAGGTTTGATCCCAGGGACCCGATGTGGTATTCGAGGTGGACGAAGTGGAGGGTTTTCTCCGGGCTCTCCGGTTTCCCCCGCCACTCGTTCCTTCAAATATTCCATCATCACCTTTCCATTCATCGATTTCGCCTGCATTTGCATTTCATATCACCACCTTCCTCGCTATTATATATACTTGGTGCTTGGCTGACCACCTGCTTCCAGGTCTTCACTCTATCCGGTCCATAGAGTCCTCTGCTCCCCGACAGGCGTCTGACCCTAGGCACAGGCTTGTAAATCCTACATAAGGAGAGGGTAATCAGGTAAAGAAGAATAAAAATAATAAGCTCCTTGCTGTACTAGTTTTGTATTCTACGTATGTAACTTCCCATAAAGGTATTTGTGGCAGACACAAAATTTAATGACGGCTGATAGCTCACCACTACTATTCTCTTTTGTGTTGTGCGAATAAATGTTGTGGGCGAAAATGATGCTTATATCACCGGCTCTACATTGTCATTTCAAGCATGTTTAACCATACAACACTGCAAGGCGTGGCAAGCCTCTTGTTGGATGTTGTGTTGAGGCATCCGAAATTAAATTTTGTGTCAGCTATAGCGTTGGCCTAGCCACGAAGTACTGTTGATGTTATGTTCTGGATTACAAATATTCGCTTTATTACAAATCTCCAAGGTTTGTTTTCCTGAGCGGTAATTTTCGTTCGACATAAATCACATTTCTATTCAACTCTACCTATCTATATAAATAAAAGACGCACTTACAGCTCAATCAAAATTGCCTCATACGCAATATGAGAATAACTACAACCTATAAATACAATATATGAGGGTAAACAATCCCATGAGTTTCTCTACCCTCCATGTTCTGAACGATCAAATTAAATTTCACAAAAATTTTCATTTAAAGTTGTGAGTTACAAAAAAGAAAGAAAGAAAATAACATAAAGTTCACTCATTTATCTAAAATTTTAATAAAAATTTAATAAATTGTGTATTTTTATTGAGCAGCTTTGTCCAGTGGTCAGTATTCTAACTCCTCAACCAAGAGATCTTAGGTTCGATTCTCGGCATTAAGAATTGGCGTATTATTCTTTGAGCAATAGCACCATCAGTTGTTTCTCAGTTCCAAGTCAAGTGTTTTGTATAATCATAGGAGTTAAAGAGTTACACATATGAAACTATTAAAAAAGTAAACACTACACTATGTGAATTAAACATAACAGAGGAATCAAATAACAAACTCCAATACCGCAATGCCGTAATGGGCGGGGGGATAGCAACACGTGTGTAGCTATTGCTGCTCCGTTATATATTTCAACGAGACTTACAATGTTAATCGTTCCACATTTGAATTAGGATGCCATGAAACCTGTCCCAAAAGATTGTTTTCCTTTAAATAAGCTCAATTTCAAAGCAAGAGCGTTGAAAACGGAATTCGCGATGACATTTGAAATCCTGGGTCCGTTGCTTGAATACATGGGTGTCGTGGTAATCGGCAAAGGAAGGCATTCTCATCACCGTTTCTACAAAGAATATAACTTACAAGAGTGACTTCCGGCATGGAGATTACATCGAAAGCCATATTTCCTTTGATAACTGAACATCAACTTTTGTTTACTGAAGTACAATAATTCCACCTACTTTAGCTATGTGTTCGGAATAGGACAAGATAGGACGCCACGGAGAGGTTTTGGCACATCGACTTTGAAGATCATTTGTACCTATGACCCCTGCGGACACCACTGGGAGGAAGGATGAGGCGAGAGGAGATAAGGGAACCGAATCAAGGAGTCACGACAGAGCAGAGGGCAGGGTCCCTACCATTTCCAGGTTGAAACTTCCCGGCGGGTAGAGTACAACTGGAGTCACCCGCGGTCTTAAGCTTTCCACAGGCGGGCTCGGAAACTGGAGACCGCCCCGCCGAAGGAAGGTCTACAGAGGCAGGGAATATACTCCCTGCCATGCAACGCCGACACTTACTGTGCTCAAAGAGATCATCCAGATGAAAGGTGAAAGGACATTAGAAGTGAAGTGAAATGGAGGGACAGGAAATTCGAGATATGTAATGACTCTACCCAGCACTCACCTAGCAACCTCAGGAAACCCTCCTCCCCCCTCAAAAAAATAAAACATGGGCCAGATAGGCCGGCCGCTGGGATAGAACCCACGACCTCCTGAATGGGGCCACAGACAAAATCGCCTGAACCGGTTAGGTAGGTAGTTAAGCGTTAGGGGAGGAGGAACAACTGAATAGAGACAGGATTTTTAAAAACATTACAGATTACTTTAAAGGAAACGAAACACAAAATTTTTGTTCCTAAATGAAGGATATGGCCTTTAAAATGCAGAGGTAAGTTTGTTTTCTTCCTACGCGATACCATTATCGTTGTGCAAGCGAAATACTGAACTACTCATACGTCATCAACTCCATCCGCGCGTTGCAGATAGGTGGAAATTCACAAATAGCTTACTGCTGCATGTGCACTAATACCTTTTCACGAATTGTTCTTGTTGGTATTGAAGTTCAAGGACAGTGCACTTTATGGTGGTGTTTTGGTGATGGTATTACTGAATCAGTTTAGTATTATACAAACAAGGTAATATTGTGAAAACCAAAATGCCTGAACGTTGTGCAGATGGCTGCAATGTGAGAAGCGAATTCATTTTCACCAGTTTCCAAACAAACGAATATCCCAAAAGATTTGGATATGGGTAGAATTTTCAAAAGAAAAGATTTTGTGCCTGGTCCCAGTACTCGTTTATGTTCCTTCCATTTTAAGGCCACCATTATGAATGGACATAGTTACTAAAAGCAGCTTTATTAAAAATGGAATTATTCCTATTATAAGGACAAATGAAGATACTTAAAGATGTAATAAGACAATAATTTACCTATTCTTTACCATCTTCATCCAAGAGCAAAGACAAAGAACAGAACGATATGAGGCTAGAAATCGTAAAAAACATTGTTTCCGGATTATGTGATAGCGTTACTTGCAATAAAACTGACAACGAAGGGGATGGTGATAACTGATAAAAGTAATGAAAGAGAATTCAGAATAGGTGATTTTAAAAAAAGAATTCAGAAGTAAAATGTGGACTAGGTCCTGCATTCGTAAGGAATAAACCCACGATATGTTGTTGAAACGTAAAACATCTAGGAAACAAGCAATGATGAGGAAGACCAGGATAAGCTAAATGAACGATACTCCAGATTTTGATACAAGTGATAACAAGGAAGAAACAGAACCAGGAGAGTGAAGTGAAGCTATAGCGGAATATTTCACTGTTGCTTGGACATCTCTATTTTTAGTTTTCAAGGTCGTGTTTTATGTAGAAATGAAATGAAAACAATTTCTCATTACATTAAATGGCCAATGTTGTGTAAAATGGTGGTTATTGCGGAAATTCACTTGGAACTCACGAAATGTATCAGGATAGAAACCGGAAGGAAATGCTTTGTTATCTGGTGGGTATATTGTTTCAGATACTAAATATTTCTGCAAATCACAGGGTTTGGCGATTTTTCAAGGCCCATATTCAATAAAACCATTCATAACACGGCAGCACCAATTAATTATTAGATCAATTTGGGTTCAAAAACGAATACAGAACTTGAACTCATTAAAAGGTTGCTGTATACCTATTTGGTTGGCAGGGTACGGGTAGTGTGACTCCCTAGGATTTTCAGCCAAATATTTATTCTATTTCATCATGGATTTCAACTCTCGCAAAATTATTGATTTTGAACTTGTTCAAAGAGGTATGGTGAAAGGCGATTTGGTAAAGGCTGCTTGCGACAACATAACGACTGGGCTTCTGAAACAGGAAATGTATACAGTTGAAATTTTTCTCACCGACAGACATAAAGGTGCAAGATATCTGTTAAAAACTCAGTACAAAGAACATGAATCTGACGTATGGCATTTGTCTAAAAGTCTAATGAAAAAAATTAAAATAGAAAAACAATACACAGTTGATGGTGTGGAAAACCACTATAAATAACCACTTATGGTGAGCTGCACTAAACTGTAGTGTCATATCAATTGAAAAATTGGCATCAATTCTTCCTCATATAAAATTGAACATAAATGGATAGAAAATGAATGGAAACTGTGGACATGATGAAATGTTGGAAAAAGACTAAATAAATTACAGATTAAAGGCGAATCAAACGCCTAGCATGTTCTGAAGGAAATTTATTTTGGTTAGCAGTTGCTTTAAGATTTGGCTCATATTCGACATTTTATACACACTGGAAGTTTGGAGAAATATCAGTCTTCGTTTCAGATATGCCCCAAAAATAATACATTTTCAAATAATGGCCTTCAACTGACATCAATGCATGGAATCAGCATGGTCTTCAGTGTTCATACTGTGTCGGAATTGCTATCACAATGATTTAAATCTTCAAAACGGTACCTTTTAGGTTCCAACTAAAAGCATGGACACCACGTTCACTCATTTTCAAAGCGGATTTTGGACTGCTGTCTATCACTTGTTATTAACGCGTGAACCTTGTTTGTCATTTAAAACCACGTTTTGTCTGGGTTCAGTGGAACTACTGACGTCACTGTAAGTAACGTGAGAACCACTCACCTTGGAATGGTCAAACTGCCTGCGTTGCTATCTGTTCTTGACAAATCAATGTAGCGAATGAAACATTTGTTTTTGTGTTTCGTTCCCCTTTAAAAATTAAAACCAACATTAACGGAAACCTTGGAGACGACCGATAACACAAAAGTTATTTGAAATTAACTGTCTTAAAAGATCTAATTTTTATGCATTACGTTTGTGTATAACTTTAAGTTTACCAGTAACCCAAAATAATTTCTGAATGAAGTAATTTCACAAGCTGCTGCTAGGAAATTCAAAATAAGTACATATTTTATTTGCCATGTAAATATTTTAATTAGATCTATGGCTTTTAATAAAAATCATTAGAGCCATTGTTGACAAAATAAAAGATTTCAAAAAAATGTTATGTAAATGAGGTTTGGGGTGGGAGGGTTTTCTTGAGTATCTTTATGTCGCATCTTTGAAACATTACTACATAAACGGCTTTAATCTGACTTTTTTTTTTTTTTTTTTTTTTCGAGTTGTGGTGTTCATATACACATGCACATGGAACTTTTCCTAAAATGCTTTTTCTGGATTCAGCATGTCTCAAAACATACATTTTCAATGTAATCTCCTCTTCCTATAAGGTATTTGGTAGAGAAAGTAAAAGAAAAATAATGAAGTGGTACCTGGGAATTAACGAGCTTGCAAAAGGCTGAGAAAGTTTGGGAACCTCTACACTAATGCACAGCAATCTTACGTAACGAGATTTGGTTTCAGAAACTAGAAACACATTTGAAGTGCATTGTACATTTAATACGTTTAAGTGTTTAAAAACACACTTGGGTCATTCCTTGAGCCTTTCGCGACGTTTAAAGCTTAGATCCCGTGGGATGAATCTATGTAACTGCGAGCTTTCCAATGTAGAGATGAATTATCCTGCCATCTCGCGCGGAGCCCCGACACTACCAAAACGCCATATGGTGACATGCGCGCAGCTCAAAGCAGGGTAGCCAAAACAGTTTTACGACCAGCAATCAGCAGAACGTACTGTTTCATTCATACTTTTCAAAGCTTTCCATTTCGCTCGGCAGCTCTCTGCGCTGTACAACGCCGCGTAATATAAACTAGCAAATTCGAACTCTCGTTCATAATCAAACGTTAGACGCATAATGCTGATTACACATGAATATATGCAGAGTATCCCGGTTACACTAATTTGCTAAAATGATCACTGAATATTTATGAATCCTTTTGATGGTTACGATCACTGATAGTCCCATAGCTTCAGGGTCCGCACGACTGGTCGCCATTTCCGATCTTGAATGTGATCCTGACATGGATCAGGGTTTGAATTAACGGTGGATTGGGGGCGGAGGGACATGATACCCCCTCTCATTAAATATTTCCCCGGCTTCTCAAAGACAATATCCTTCCCTGCCAGGGAAGTATTTTTCCTTTTTGCTGCATTTACCGTTCTTTGAAAATACAGGAAGACACGGAACACCTTTGATGCAAACTGTATATACACCAGTCTGTCCAACTTCCTCTTGTGGTCGGGCGCATTTAACTCATGCCTAAGAGACTCACAATACACGATGGAAGGGAAGTCATTACATTCATTTAAACCAGTGGTAGATCTCAACATAAACATCGTAACGGTGCGTCTTGAGAACATAAACACATACCCTGCCTTGCCCTTCCGTGTTTACTGTGCGAATGTAGGCCAATCACAAGCGTTAACTCCCAAAACATTTCACCAAGCGAAAGCGCCCGACCTGTTTACATCCAAAAATCAGGTCAATTCCCTGACCAACCTCACGGCAACATCGTGAACTTATTTCACGTCTGATAGAGCAACTCGGAGTATTTCTTCACGTATTTTAAGTGATTAGTTATTTCGAAATCCTGTGCGATGTCCCATAATTATTACCGATGTTATGTCAGAAATTAGTTACTCTACCCATCTTAAAGTAACAAACTGTTATCTTCATACATTCTTGTGGAATTACGCATCCAATTTGAATAAAAAGCTATTTATTTTTACGAAATCGGCTGATCAAAAAACAAAATGCTATTCGACTTTTTTGTTTATAAATTATAATGCTTCTACGAAGCACATATTGGAAGGAATGTAATGACTTTCCTTCCATCCTGTATAATCTAAGCCTAAGGGCACGTCGTAAATACACTGATCTGCATATGAAAAATATGCCAGTATTGTAATGTATACATCACATAAGCCATTACAACTATATTCATAATTTTTGCACTACACGTTCTTCAGTAGTTGGAGAAGTATATATGTAGGTAAATATCAAATTTGTAGTCCAAAGCAACAACATATAGGTACATTAGTACACAGAATAAATAATTTTGGCACGCTGATGTCCACTGAGGTGCAATTATTCGAAGAACTCTTTGCTCTAACGATTTTACAGTTAACAGTTTCTGACAATATGAGTAGATTCGATTCTCAAAAGTCTGATTTTATACTGAAAATTGTTGTTTATATATTATTTAAAAACTGTGTATTTGTGGTTAAATTTTGAAAGGCATAAAGTTATAGAAAAGTAACCGGATCACATTTTTGTTATTTGTCACACTTCTGTCAGGAGTGGCATTCTCGAAGTCGTTTTGACACAGTGGTGTCAAGAGTGGGGTGCGTCGAACTGTCGTTTTGTCACATTGGTGTCAGGAGTGGGGTGCGTCGAACTGTCGTTTTAACACACTGGTGTCAGGAGTGGGGTGCGTCGAACTGTCGTTTTGTCACACTGGTGTCAGAAGTGGAGTGCGTCGAACTGTCGTTTTGTCACACTGGTGTCAGGAGTGGGGTGCGTCGAACTGTCGTTTTGTCACACTGGTGTCAGGAGTGGGGTGCGTCGAACTGTCGTTTTGACACACTGGTGTCAGGAGTGGGGTGCGTCGAACTGTCGTTTTGTCACACTGGTGTCAGGAGTGGAGTGCGTCGAACTGTCGTTTTGTAACACTGGTGTCAGGAGTGGGGTGCGTCGAACTGTCGTTTTGACACACTGGTGTCAGGAGTGGGGTGTGTCGAACTGTCGTTTTGACACACTGGTGTCAGGAGTGGGGTGCGTCGAACTGTCGTTTTGACACACTGGTGTCAGGAGTGGGGTGCGTCGAACTGTCGTTTTGACACACTGGTGTCAGGAGTGGGGTGCGTCGAACTGTCGTTTTGACACACTGGTGTCAGGAGTGGGGTGCGTCGAACTGTCGTTTTGTCACACTGGTGTCAGGAGTGGAGTGCGTCGAACTGTCGTTTTGTAACACTGGTGTCAGGAGTGGGGTGCGTCGAACTGTCGTTTTGACACACTGGTGTCAGGAGTGGGGTGCGTCGAACTGTCGTTTTGACACACTGGTGTCAGGAGTGGGGTGCGTCGAACTGTCGTTTTGACACACTGGTGTCAGGAGTGGGGTGCGTCGAACTGTCGTTTTGACACACTGGTGTCAGGAGTGGGGTGCGTCGAACTGTCGTTTTGACACACTGGTGTCAGGAGTGGGGTGCGTCGAACTGTCGTTTTGACACACTGGTGTCAGGAGTGGGGTGCGTCGAACTGTCGTTTTGACACACTGGTGTCAGGAGTGGGGTGCGTCGAACTGTCGTTTTGACACACTGGTGTCAGGAGTGGGGTGCGTCGAACTGTCGCTTTGTAACACTGGTGTCAGGAGTGGGGTGCGTCGAACTGTCGTTTTGACACAATGGTGTCAGGAGTGGGGTGCGTCGAACTGTCGTTTTGTCACGCTGGTGTCAGGAGTGGGGTGCGTCGAACTGTCGTTTTGACACACTAGTGTCAGGAGTGGGGTGCGTCGGACTGTCGTTTTGACACACTGGTGTCAAGAGTGGGGTGCGTCGAACTGTCGTTTTGTCACACTGGTGTCAGGAGTGGGATTCATCTAACTGCCGTTTTGTCACATTGGTGTCAGGAGTGGGATTCATCGAACTGCCGTTTTGTCACACTGGTGTCAGGAGTGGGATTCATCGAACTGCCGTTTTGTCACACTGGTGTAAGGAGAGGGATTCATCGAACTGCCGTTTTGTCACACTGGTGTAAGGAGTGGGATTCATCGAACTGCCGTTTTGTCACACTGGTGTCAGGAGTGGGATTCATCGAACTGCCGTTTTGTCACACTGGTGTCAGGAGTGGGATTCATCGAACTGCCGTTTTGTCACACTGGTGTAAGGAGTGGGATTCTTCGAACTGCTGTTTTGTCACACTGGTGTCAGGAGTGGGATTCATCGAACTGCCGTTTTGTCACACTGGTGTAAGGAGTGATGCGTCGAACTGTTGTTTTGTCACACTGGTATAAAGAGTGGGATTCATCGAACTGCCGTTTTGTCACACTGGTATATTAGAGTGGGATTCATCGAACTGCCGTTTTGACACACTGGTGTCAGGAGTGGGATTCATCGAACTGCTGTTTTGTCACACTGGTGTCAGGAGTGGGATTCATCGAACTGCCGTTTTGTCACACTGGTGTAAGGAGTGATGCGTCGAACTGTTGTTTTGTCACACTGGTATAAAGAGTGGGATTCATCGAACTGCCGTTTTGTCACACTGGTATATTAGAGTGGGATTCATCGAACTGTCGTTTTGACAGTAGTGTAAGGAGTGGGATGCGTCGAACAGTCGTTTTGTCGCACTGGTGTCAGGAGTGGGGTACGTCCAACTGTCGTTTTGACACACTGGTGTCGGGAGTGGTATTCGTCGAATTGCCGTTTTGTCGCAGTATGTTTAAATCAGTTGTTTCTTTTAAGTAGATGGACACAAACGCCAATCAAAAGGCCATTGTACTAGAGACAGCGAGGCCCTTTTTTTCAGCTGTTCAATTAATGGTGTTTAGTAATACAGATAATTGTCAAAAGTGAGTTCTGGTATTACTAGTCATGTTATACTACAAATGTGTGATGCACTTTTTCATATGAAGAAATCCAGAGTATCACGTATTCGGCGCCCACTTGAGTGGTATGAGGGTTCAACAGGATGTATGAAGTCGAATGACAAGTTGTATTTCAGCCTGGAAAAAAACTCAGATTGCTAAAGTTGGATCCCCAACTAAAAATACTGTTATTAGGCAATGCGTATCTAAATATGTCCTAAATCTCAGAAGCTAACAAGAGTCACTTTGTTAATAAGCCAAATAAAACGATCTAATTTGGTATTTCCTATAATTTAAGATATTAAAATTCTAGACATTTGTAGCTCTTTCTTCTATAACTGGTAGAAGTTCATAGTAAAATATGACATTCTTAACAAAACAACTTAACAAGTTAACAACACATTCTAACAACCCTGGGGAAAAAACGTATCTGGGTACCACAGGTGGGCATTATATTATACTGTTGCATACATTTCTCAACATGTTACTGCTTCTGAAAAGCTTTTATTACGGCTCTTAGCTATAGGGATTGAAACATTCATTAATATGCCAATTTATATTTGTAAATGACACTTCATGTTGGGGCATATATTAATTATAGCTACAAGAATGAAAATGTCATCTTTAAGGCGTGTAGTTTTCAACAGAGAATCGCAGATATCCCGCATGGTAGGGTCATGTCATAGCCGGCACCCCGTTACTGCACTATGAACTATTCCGAACCGCCCACATTAGGAATGACTAATTTCTGTTGATCACTATTCAGAGCAAAATTATAGATCCTCGAAAATAAGCTACAATGCTTTACCAATAAATGCCATGCAAACAGTAATGTAAAAACGCCGACGTATTTTTAGCTTAATCAGCCTAAAGCCATGTGGCCTTGTCAACGCACGATCAATGAACACATTAAACATGTATGTATATCTACTGCAGCCGTGGTTAACCTACAATGAACAGTTCTCGCAGCCAGAACCTGTTGAGGTTGCTTTCAAAATGGTGCTATGTGTGGGCCATTGAGGCCACTTGGACGGCTAGTAGAAAACATTCTTAAAACACGACTCCTTAATATAGTACTCCATCTGTTAACGAGTAACTGAGCAATATATTGTCACTACAATTTATTTTCATATCTATTCAGTAAATTATTCGTAAAAGCGGCTAGTATTTCTATTTTTTCTGAGTCATGATGTCTTCCGAAATTGTTTCAGCACGTATTTTGTTGTATTTACATACAAGCATGCAGAAGACAGGTACATTGTCAAATATTTGTAAAGAAACTCGTTATACATATACTAAATGTATTTTGAGTACTTTGTTCGGCCTGACAACGAACAAACGAACGAAATCACAAAAGTGAATTGACAAAAATGTTATATTTTGAAATCGTCTATATTTTCTGCAGTACGTATTTGCTATAGGTTTATCCTAAGACAAACCTGGGCGACTCGCGGGTTACCTTGAGCGAGCTTCACTTTCTTACCTATTGAACGTACAGCTATCAGTGCCAGGTCGTGGTTAGGCTGCGCTCAATGAGCACCCGTTGCCCAGCCTTGTCCTACGGTTCCCTGGCTAAATAAATTTCACTAAGAATCAAGGTGATTTCACAGGCTATTGGCATTCAACATGACATGTAAATAATGAAGCCTTTTCCATGTAAAGAATATTTTCCTTGATACTGAACTTAAATACAAAGTTTGGTATTTATCTTACTTTTCGTTTTTCCCTTATGGTGTTCATAGAGAGACACATCAAATGCGTGTGAACTTGCGGAAACAATGATATTTGATGATAGCAGAACTGTGAAATCAGTGCAGGCCTGCAGAAATAAAAAGTGAACCTGTGTCTGATAGTTAAGTTTGAATGGTTTAGGATAGAAAAAAAATGAACTCAGAAAAACAGCTTCATTGGGAAAGAAGAAGCAATGAAAACCAAACAGAAATTTAGAAATTGCTAAGATTTAAGGAATTTTTTCATGATTTAGGTTCTCAATTTGCATTTATATTGCTACAACCAATTCCACCTCTCATAAGGGAAAGTTCAAATTTATGATTACCAATTCGGTCTTAAATGGAAGTATGCTATATGTTTTTCAACAAAGTTTCAATTATTAAATACATTACACAAATTAAACAAAAAGTTGGAGATAATGTTACTGTATCAGGGGCAGTAATTTTATTTTACGTGAAATACGTCTACATATAACACTACAGTAAGTATTTTTCAGTTTTAGTAAGTAACCTAGGTTAAATGTTCTACTGTGCTACCCGCTTTCTTTCTTCTATTGTTCATCTTTCAGCATTTGAATACTGTCCGTAATATGCTATGAATTTCATGATTAAATTCATCAGGGGATGTTAACATTAACATTTTCCAATGGTCCCTTAAATTCCCTTTAGTTCCTTGCTTGCATTAGGACCCAAGCACATAGATTCTCCATTCCAAACTGTTTTTAATTTTCGATAAACTGTTACCCACAAAGTTAGTAAAACATTCTCGCTTATTAGTATTACATGATATTAGTATCTTCCATAAATCTTATTTTACAGTTCTCTGGAAACCACCTATCATCCATAAATTTGTCATACTTAACACCAAACGTTTTTCAACCTGTATTCCAAGACATTTCCATATGAAACAACTACATAATGAGAGTCAGAAAGATGGGTCGGAGTGAAATACAGCTTATGTAAAACGTGAAACTCCATATGCGCAAGAGAGCAGCAATAAGTAGTGAGAGTGGTAATGGACCAAGGGGCTAAAAGTGTCATCAGAAGTCGGAAGCAGTCACATATACAACAGATTGTACTTATTACCTACACTCACAGCAGGTAGAACACAGACCCCCAATACTCGTATACCAACAAGTGGGCCGACCTGTGCTATTGTGCATATTTGCTCCAGGAGTTGGGGATTGCCACGCCATTTGTGCTTCCAACGTGTATCTGGTATGAAGGGCAGACCCGAAGGGCGACCAGATCTGGACGACGATGAACACTAGCAACGACGGGGTCACTAATGATTCAACATGACCAAACCTGAGACCATTTAGCCCTGTCTTAGCTACTCACAACCACGCGTTTCCGGGAATAGAGCTAGTAACAAGAACAGGGTTCCAGAAGTGCCGCAAAGCGCTAGGGAAAGGTCTTTCCACACTGCAAATTCCTCCGTCCTGCCGCAATTCACCAACCGCCGTTCCCTGGCAATATAACGCTATAAATGATGAGGTGAAACGGATGAGAGAAGATGGACAGTAAATTTCTGCTAGAAAGCGAACCATCAGAAAATTCGCCTACCTACCCTAAAAGCCCATGGTCGGAGTGGCCAGCCCGAAGGGATTCGAACCCGGCTAAAATCCCACAAGATGCCGCCTGGAGTACCGGTGGAGAACTTTCCACAGCAAGGAAGGTGTAATGTCAGGAGAAAAGTAAGACATTGATAAAATCTGATACAGTACTGCTAACAAACGGGGCATAATCCCTAAGTAGGTGATAACAGTGAGGTATATGGGATGAAGATAAGTATAAAGAAGACAACGACTGGTTACTGTCAGAAAAGCCGAGAAGGTACACTTGCGAATTCCAGGTGAGATATTAAAGCAATTGCACAACGTGGTATGTATTTACCAAGCGCTAACATGAACTGCTGTCATCAGAGGATAGCAAACACAAAGGAAGCATTTTCTGCGTGCATTTGAAGAGAGAAGAGAAATGCTCCACACGGGGTGTGGCTTTGTACAATCATGGAAAACATTATTCGGCACACTAGGAGAGCAGAGTATTTCCAAGTCCCACATTCGCAGTTTACACAAGTCCATATTTCTAACATCAGCTGAGTTTGTTGGTAGTCTCTGTTTTATATGTTATCGTATGTCGGATAAACAAATAGGTTATGTCGGACAGGCGATAACATATGGAAGAGAGACTATCAATAAACTCAACTGAATGTGGAAATATTGATTTGTGTAGACTGCGCAGATAGCGACGTGCGACTTAGAAATATTGTGCTCAATCATTTTTCCCATAGCTGTGCAGTGTGGAAACATTTGTATTACCACAAAATGATGAAACACATCTGGAAGCATTTGAAATGTGCATAGGTATGGAGAGGACTGCAGCATATGAAATGGACAAACTATAATAAAGCTGTTTCAGAAAGAGTGGCAAGGGAACAGCAGTATTAAAATTGATCAGAAAGAGAAAAAGAAATTGACTGAAACAATAAATAAGAAATGTTCGCTAAGAAATGCATAACAAAGAGTGAAGAAATTTTCAGAACAAAAGATACCAGATGATAGTTAAAGATACCTACATGATTCGATAAAAGGAGGAAAGAATGGGGAGCCTGGGTTTATAATGAAGTGCCTGTCCTTGGACACACAACCATGATTTAATGACCCAGTCAGTGGCTGACGATTATTTAACTGCTGCATTATGTATATACGTACTTCTCCAAATGTGCTGTTCGGGAATCTTAAGCTCTTTTCCAGATTTGTTTCCTTTGTTGACGGCATGGGGCAGTGAGCCGAGCAGGCATCGAGTTATTTTTGCAAGACGTTCCACTGCTTGCTCCAATATTTTCGTCACGTACTAGGATGTTAATATTGCTTTGGTTTCTGTGGCAGATGGAGGGGAAATCGTGGTCGGCCGCGTGAGGCATTTCAGAAGACAGCTGCAGCATGAGTTCCTTCTTGCTTACACCTACAATTCCAGACTCATTTCTTGTTGACTTAGCACGCTCAAAAAACAAAAGAATTTCAGTCCGCTACTCATTTCAGAAGTTGGTGTACTTGCAATAAATCGGCGCTTTACAATTGTCTGTTGGTCTAGACATAGGATTAAAGAAATAGACCTTGCCTGCTCGAAATGTAAACATAAAATTCACGTGAATTCTGCACATTAGCCATTAATAATGTACTGAAATTGGACGCGCTATGAGTTTCACAACATTTGGTATATAATCTGTTGAAACATTACAATAAAGTTGTAAATGTTATTTAATGGTGCTACACATTATCATGTATATTGAATAAAACATGTGTTGTAACCAAAGACATTGTAATAATGTACGTGCCTATTATGGCTGACGCAAAATTTAATGACGGGTGGCTCAACACAACATCCAACCAGAGGCTTGCCACGCCTTGCGGTGTTGTATAGTTAAACACGCTGTGAAATCACGCTGTAGAGCCGGTGATACAAATATCATTTGCGCCTACAAAATGTATTTGTACAACAGAAAAGAGAAAGTAATGGTCAGCTATCAGCCGCCATTAAATTTTGCGTCTGCCTTAATTACGTTATTGCGGTGTTTAGGTATATGAGGCCAACAAGCTAAGAATTCAATGGTGTAGTCGGTCTGGGTTCCAACTTTGTATGCACCTATTTTAAAAATTATAACATTTGTAGGTGGATTTTTATAATCTCAAATTATTGTTATACAAGAAAATTCCACCCATTAAACAGAATTTTCCTTAACGTTTACCAACATTGGGTATCTATATGCAAGGGTGACTGGAAAACTAAATAATCGATAAAAAGTAATATATCATGTTTATACGTTGCAGCAGTAATACCAAGGCGAGAGATTATTATTTTGACAAATGTGAATAATATGTCGGTATTGTTGAACATTTAATAATAATAATAATAATAATAATAATAATAATAATAATAATAATAACAATAATAATAATAATAATAATAATAATAATAATAATAATAATAATAATAATAATAATAACAATAATAATAATAATAATAATAATAATAATAATAATAATAATAATAATAATAATAATAATAATAATAATAATAATAATAATAATAATAATAATAATAATAATAATAATAATAATAATAATAATAGTTTTGTGTTGTGTGCTTTTTAATTGAATACAAGTTCGTGGATGTGAATTTCTTGAAGGTGTGGATAATGGATCGCCATTTCGCCTCCGACTGTTATGTTGGTGACCGTGCTACTGGAACCAATGTTCAATAGCTGGTAGTTAATCATTTTATTTTTGCGTAATACTCTTTCTATTATTCATTAGTTACTTTTTTGAGAGGGGTTCACTTCTCTTCAGTAGTTACCCCGTATTCCCGTTCGGCATTGTTCCCGATCAAACAAGTGATCATCCTGCAGGTACCGATCACTCATCAATGTACGGATCTTGGCCAGTCCCGCTTCGTCCAATATGTTTTAGGTCACTTATCATCCTCCATTCTTCTAACATACCCATATCTTTGAAGAATTCGTCTTTCAATCATTTCCACCATTCTACTCCAAAACCATCATATTTCTTACTTCTTCATTGCTCCTCTCTAATCTGGATACTCTAGCACTACGTCGTATTCTGTCGTTCTCCACTGCTAAAATCTTAAATTTGTGTCAATCTGCACACATACTTCCACACCACCCTTCAAAATCCTCTTCTTCGTATGATTCAACACGGTCCTACTCCAGAACACTCCACATTCTTATAGCTATTTGTGCTTGTACCAATCTATGCACTATTTACTTAAGCTTTACAACTCTCTGGTTCACCCATTAATTAGTGATCATACATGTTTACATTTTTAACAGTTCTAATGGTTCCTTGGAATAGAAAGATGTCTCTTCCCACTTCCTTCCACACTTATTCGTAATTTATTTCAAAGGCATCCAGAAGTTTTCTCATAATACATTTCACATCCTGACTACTCTGAGCCATCACTGCCTGATTATCTAGAAATAACGTATGTATTGTGACACTATGAGTAGGTAGGTTGAGGGAAGGCTGGAACAGACCCAAATGCGCAAGATGGCCGCCACGCGTAATCTAAGGATTACTAGGTAAGGTGGTAGGGGAAGCAGGACGTTGTAGATGTTTGAAGGAATCTCTAGGGATAACTTTTGAAGCCTATAGCAGTGTATGTATGTTTGTGAGCATTCATGGTAGTTGAATATGCCGTTCACTATATTGATGTACGCCACCTAACACAGGAGCTTTCTGATTTGATTGAATATATTACCCCAACATAATGTTACCTCCCCCCCCCACATAGCCACGCTAACCTAACCTACCCTAGCCTAAGCCTCCATACTTCTACTCGTCTAACCTATCCTAACCTAATCTAACCTAGCCTAAGCCTCCATACTTCTACTCGTCTAACCTATCCTAACCTAATCTAACCTAGTCTAAGCCCCATACTTCTACTCGTCTAACCTATCCTACCCTAACCTAAGCCCCCCATACTTCTACTCGTCTAACCTAACCTAACCTAATCTAACCTAGCCTAAGCCCCCATACTTCTACTCGTCTAAGCTATCCTAACCTAACCTAGCCTCACCTAAGCCCCATAGTCCTAACCTAACCTAACCTAGCTCCCACTCTTTTTTACTTTGAACTTTCATAATTTAACATAACCTAAGCCCCATACTTCTACTCATCTAACCTATCCTAACCTAACCTAACCTATCCTAATCTAACATGGCCTAGCCTAACCTAAGATAGATCCTCTTATTATTATTTATTCTATTCTACTAACATGATACGTTTCTAGACATTCATTCTATCCTCTTATCATCTATCCTATTCCCTCCTCTGCTTATCTATTCTATCCTGTCATACGCTACCCTGATCTCCCTCTAGGAATTTCATAAACATTTTGATACTATTTTGAGTCCTCTGATAGATCTTTTTAAGCACTTTTAGCATATTCTTGATGCTTTTACAACATTTTTAAGACGTTTCACCCCATTTTGCTGCAATTTTGCACCCTCTGTTAGATCTTTTAGACGCTTTTAGTATATTCAGGGCGCTTTTACAACATATTTAACATCTTTTCAGACAATTTTCAGAGTTATTCAGTCATTTTCATACATTTTCAGCGTGTATTGAGACCCGTTTAGACTCGTTGATAGATATTTCAGCCTGTTTCCAGATATTCTGAAGACTTTTACGTCCAGTTTAAACATTTTTCAGAGTATTTTAGACGAATTTGACATTATTTAAGGCAATCCGAGAGTTATTCTGGACGCCCCTGTCCATTATTGTTTGCTTTAAGCACTTTGAAGGGTAATGGAAGATAATTTTCACGATATTAGGAATACTGAACCGTCTATTTCAAGGCTGGTAGACGTATCTCTACCAGTTAAATATCGTTTCAGCCATTTAAGAGACATTTTAAGCACTATAGGGATATTTTAGACTTTGTCACCAACATTTTGATTGGTTTTCAGAATCCTTTGAAACACTTTTATAGGCGTTAGACGCTTTTAATGGTATTTTTCGAGCGCTAATTAAGACATTTCAGCTCCTTCACAGTTATTTTGAGGATTTTCAGGGCATCTTAAACTCGTGAGAAGCATTTTTTTCGACAGTTTGAAGATGTTTTAAGGCACTGAAGCAGGTATTTTTGAAGTTGCTAGGGGTATTTTACTAAGCTTTCTTCAGTAATAGCTTTGTTTTATAGTAGTTGAAGAGCAGTCTAACTTATCCAGTCATTTATTGCATTTCTCGCATTATTATTTTGATTACATTTCACGAATAACCTAACTCGCCAACAATCATCATCATTACCAACTCCTCTATCTTATAGTCTGACCAAGCTAACCCAACCTAGCCTAGCCTAGCCTAGCCTAGCCTAGCCTAGCCTAGCCTAGCCTAGCCTAGCCTAACCTGCCCTAACCAAAACTAACATAGCCCAACCCAAGCTAGCCTAGCCTAACCATACTCTCTCCACCTAAGCATACCCACCTGACCTAAGCATACTAATCAAGCCAACATAGCCCATACCAAGCTATCCTAGCCTAACCATACTCTCATCACCTAAGCATACTCACCTGACCTAAGCATACTAATCAAGCTAACATAGCCCAACCCAAGCCAGCCTAGCCTCACATAATATACCGTAGGAAAATTGTAGAGTTTCTTAAAATACATCGCTCATAAGATAAAAACTCTCTTGTAATGTTTATTGATCCCCAAAACATGGCTGTGATAAATATTATGATTCGCCACCCCCCCCCCCCCCCCCCCCCGTGATATTGTGATTAACAAATTCATGTTCTAATGCAGGCAGTTGAATACTATTTCTGTATCTTGCATAAATGTTGCTCCATTTTAAAGACTTTTTAAAGAAAGCACTTTATTTAATTTATTAATTCCTAAATTCCTTCTGTGTAGAACCGATCCATTCAGTAGTTCAGTATTTGAAAAAAAAAAATCAGTATTTCATTGGTTGTGTGAGTTACAATTACAACTTCCATAAGAAATAAAACGCCTCCTCAAAGTCAGTTGAATCAGGGAATGTTGGCATTACACTGGTGACATTGGCTCGTTGAATGGCAGTTCTGATTCTCTGTCTCAGGGGTCTCCATTAAGGGATTCCAGGTTCCTTCCCATTTCTGATGCAAATGATTTGATATCAGATCTTCAGGCTCCCATAGTTTCGACAGCAAATGGGACGAGCTGGTAAACGTCGGTCAGATCTTTGTACTCGTACCTCTTCTTGCTGGCCACTGTTGCTTGGAGAGAGAAAACTCATCTAGGCAACAGGAATTTTAGTTGGCATTGAGATCCACAGTTCTGTCCTCTGACGTCTCTAGTTCCCCCACTTGTATATTTTTGGACACAGGTTACTTATGTGATTTTACAGATGGCAAAGTCTAACACTACACCACCAATGAGCTGTTTTGTAAGTTGAAAACAAATAATAATAATAATAATAATAATAATAATAATAATAATAATAATAATAATAATAATAATAATAATAATAATAATAATAATAATAATAATAATAATAATAATAATAATAATAATAATAATAATAATAATAATAATAATAATAATAATAATAATAATAATAATAATAATAATAATAATAATAATAATAATAATAATAATAATAATAATAATAATAATAATAATAATAATAATAATAATAATAATAATAATAATAATAATAATAATAATAATAATAATATGACGTTATTGTTGTATTCAAATACTTATTGACGACAATAGTTTTAGACTTATCTTGTGCGAATGCTTCAGAGGAATCCTGTGACATAAATATTAAGGCTGTTGTACATTTTAACTCCGCAAGTAACTCATTAGTCATCCACCCCTTCCTCATAAAGATCAAGCCTGTAACTTGGGGACCTAGCTTGTTTAAACGAATCAGATTTCATTAAAGGAGATAGCTATTTGTGATCCTTCCTTCGTTGTACGCTGTATGACATCGCTCACTGTATCTTGTTTGTTTCTTGCCATTTTTTCAAGCCAGTTTGACAGACGTGGGTGGTGGAATCTAACGTTGGATTGATACATTTGAAATACGTCAATACGATCTGGAGAAAAGGCTTAAGAATGTTTTGTACTCCCAGTTGCATCTGTCTATGTTGAAGAAATTAAATCATTATTTAAGGTTTTAAAAACAACATTTGACATCCGCATATTTTACGTAGAGATCAAACAGATAAGGTATCACAATTATAAGAAATCTAATTATATATTTTAGCTAACGAAAAGTCAGCTGAGTGCCTTGATTTTACCAACACAATAGAAACGAAACATTTATGAGGTAAATGAGCAAGGAAAGACAAAAAGCATTTTCCCAAACTATACAATTTCTGACGATAAACTACACGTATATACCCCCTTTACACATGTGTAGAAATTTGGTAACAGGTTTGATTTATTTTACACAAAATAACCGTTTTTGTTTATATATCGTTTTCACCTCCTTTGTAGGATTCTTTGGTAAGTTCTATTTTTGTAGCATTAGGAGGTGAGCAATGTGTTATTCTTTGTTTTGTTCATGCTCCTTTCTTTACCATCTTGTCTTTGGGGTGCTTGTTAGGACTTAGGACTTGGGAGTTCTTAATTTTAACCTAATTGGACACAAGCTCTCATTTTCTTCCTGATCATTATACATTTCAATTGCTGGTTCTCTCTAGTGAGAACTAGGTCTGTTATGCGTTAATTAATGTATTCTTTATTGCTGCAGATGTATGTTTAGACCTGACAAATGACCCTGCTGGTATTTGTGCAGGTGACGTGAAGAAAATTGATGGTGGGGATAATGTCTCTGTTTCCTGCTTGAAATAAGCAAGATGCAACTGATGTGAGCGGGCAATGTACTTAATCACGCACCGCTCCACGATTTTTAATAGATATGGAGAAGACTAACCTGACGTTTCTATGGTCCGCCACTACCACCACCACCCCTCCTCACTTCCAAAACCACCACTACACCGCCACTTCCACCACCACCACAATGATGATGATGATGATGATGATGATGATGATAATAATAATAATAATAATAATAATAATAATAATAATAATAATAATAATAATAATAATAATAATAATAATAATAATAATAATAATAATAATAATAATAATAATAATAATAATAATAATAATAATAATAATAATAATAATAATAATAATAATAATAATAATAATAATAATAATAATAATAATAATAATAATAATAATAATAATAATAATAATAATAATAATAATAATAATAATAATAATAACAACAACAACAACCAACACTCACATACATGCAACTTTTTCTTGCGATTGTTCATTTGCCCATGATACAACATTTTAATTGGATTGCTTTTATACCATTAGTTTTTATTATTGTTTACGTACTTCTTTAAATATATAATGAAATGCAAATCTACTTACATTAATCAAAAGTGTGAGAAAATTTGCGAAAGCTGCTAGTTAAAACAGTTCAGAAAAATAACAGAGAGACAAAAAAATATAAGAAAAAATATGAAGAAACTTCATGATCTTTGTTTTGTGGCCAGCCAGATCCAATGGGTGGTTACGGACGCCGCTGTATTCTGCACATAATTGCACCAGAGAACCAATTTCGAAGAATTGGCAAGATATGTGCCCCCACAAGTGCAATAACAGAAGGACGAATGAAAGTATTGAAGAATTTCTTGATGAATTCAGGTTTTTGAGTTAGAAGTTCCAAGATAGCAGAGGCACATCCCATCCCAGATACTGGAGTACATTTGATCCAAAGGCAGCTACAGTGGTGGTCTGTGATGCCGATACACACATATTTTCATACAGGCATATGCAAACGCTATCTTTCATACGGTATACATGTTGAAGTGGAATCAGATACTTCATACCTGATACCCCGCTGAGATACAGCCCCGACAACGGGTGGTCTCTTAGACCTGCCTCAGAGATAAATCCACCTTTACTTGAAGCATGTATAGCAATTTTTCCACT
Source organism: Tenodera sinensis (assembly GCA_030765045.1). Taxonomy (NCBI): domain Eukaryota; kingdom Metazoa; phylum Arthropoda; class Insecta; order Mantodea; family Mantidae; genus Tenodera; species Tenodera sinensis. The sequence continues at coordinate 82,211,273 of CM060963.1, forward strand.
TCTTAGAGCTAGTTTCGCCAAACAAGTTTAAATTTTTAATCTAGCCGAGATGCATTTTTAATCCCAATATTCCATTGTTAAGTCCTGACAAGATATAACAGCCTTAATTCAGTTTGTAGTTTGCAATAGTCAAACTCCATATTCCTGCTGTCCTTTTGATTTTAGATAGCTTCTCATCCAAAGCAACTAAAAAAAGCAAACGCAAATGCTATGTATGATAGGTGCTCGCAATGAATCATAAACGTCATAAACGCCTTACATTGTACATTACTTAGCTCTTATTTAAGACAGAGCAGTTTACTTAGCACCCCTATGTAAACTAGTATAGTTTTACTTTTATTAAAGTTGTTATTGTTCGCGTATATAAAAAAAATACATTTCGGAAAATACTCTTTTTTTTTTTTTTTTTTTTTTTTGTGGAATAAATTGCTACTTCGTTTTGCTTTATGTAAGTACTGAATGTACAATAATTTTCATTGGAGCTATAAAACAAAAAATGTGTGGGGTAAGGATACATGAGATGAACTAGAGAACGGGAACAGCATGGCTTAGGTTGGGAGGCCAGATAACTCTAGAGATTGTTGATAATGCTGGTAGGAGGATTTGCTCATTTTCCTTTACAGCGAACATTTTCCCTTACAGCCTGGATGCATATTTTGACAATATGCGCCCAGATGGAGGGTGATACGAAAAATTATTACTAGGGTATTTTTGTCTTCCGAAGACGGAGCACAGCAAGTTCGGACATGACCCTGAACAGCCAAAACTGGCCAAGTTGGGGCACAGGCTTAATGAAAGCACATGTACAAAGAGATAACGTTTTTGGCCAGAGTACGTACGGTCCCATGTGAATATATAACGCAAATGATGCAATAATACGTAATGAATACCACTACTACTACTACGGCCACCACTGCCACCACTACCACTCTACCACTCCACCACCCTAATACTACCGCTGCTACCACCACTGTCACTACTACAGCCACCACTACCGCTACTACCAGCACCACTACCAACAACACTGCTATACCACTACCACCACTACCTCAACCAATTATCCTACTACTGACACCATTACCACAATCACCACTACCACATCAATTGCCGCCACTACCACCACCCCCTACTACTGCCAGAACACAACCAGCACTACCACTACTGCTGCTAGCAGTAGTAGGGAAAGTGAAAAGCCTAAGGAATTGTAATGTTACAAATATGATATAGCAGATAATAGCACTTTCTTGATTAAAAATGGTCCACTTTATTAGAATTTACAGATGTTTGCTGATGGGTTAGTATTTTACTTGTAGTTCATGTTTGACCGAATCAGTTGTGGAAGCATATGATTATTTCCACGTTGATCACGCTGAGGTCATCATCACTTTTAATTGTGCCTTGTTCTCTTGATAATACTGGAGCAACTAAGGTAACCTGTGAGGTCATCTCCAGCAGGATGTGACAGATAAGAGAAGAATGTTTTATTATATACCGGATTCATAAAATAACAAGTTAACCATTTGTCCGCGCAACTACTCCACGCTAATAAGGGGTGATGGAGAGCTACCGTAATTTTGATTTATGGCTTGAGTATACAAAATGTCTTCAGCTCTTTTAACTTCCTTGGATCTATGTTCATAATGATTTACGGCAGAAAATTACTCCGGGCACTTCGTTAAAATGTATTCCTTAACAGGGCAACCCCTCCTACTGCGTACCTACATCTGATTGCTCCAGTAAATTAAAGTAGTTTCAATACTTATATCCAAGACCCATTCAAATGTTATATATGTGGTTAGAAGTTTACAGGTTGTTTATAGGCCTTGAACCGTTGCTCCAGGAGGTCTCTGCCCAGAGTAAAAAGTTTGCTTTGGAATTTAAAACGGGCAAATTGGCACTACTGCAGCATCTCGTCATTATTTTCATGGACCAATCAAGTGTTAACATCTTACTCTGCCGTGATTTATGTGGCCCTGAAAGGCGTTGTTATCTCCTTAAGCTAAGATATGCACCAAATTTTCTCGCATCTGTAAACAAACGATAAGCCTTCGGCGTTGCAGAAGCTGAGTAAAGCAATAAAATAGTCATGACAGGTTTACAGCCGTACCGTTTCCATTTTGGGCTTCTCGCGTCTCGTAAAGAAAGTCAATGCTCATATATTAATTTCATGAATTAAATAGCCAGAAAAAGGCTCACAAATGAGAAATAACTATGAATTTTTCATACAGTTACGGTAGTAAATTTTATTTGCTAGGTGGCATTATTATCCAACTTTTCATGCTGCTCATTTCTTTATAATTATTTAACTAATTGAGTGTTATGTTTCGATCTTCCTTCACTTTCCACTAACAAGCATATGCTATTGCTTAATCGGTAGAATAACTTCTAAAAGTCAGAGGCAGCTAATATGACTGCCATAAAGAAAATTTTGACATCAAGATAGAGTTAATCTGCTAGTTGGTTAAATCTGCAATTAAAGCGCATAAGTTTTCAATGACGAGTGAATGGAAAAATAGTCAAAATCCCAATGCGATGAAGTGAAAACATTGTGAATCTGCAGAGCTGTAGCGTTAATCTTCTTGTTGTAATCCTCTTGTTCTTCTACTTGTCCTCTTCCTTCTTCTTCCTCTTCAAGCCTTGCACATTTCGTATGAAACAACCTACATATATCCTGATCGTGTTCTCCTTTATTTGGCCTTTCAATATTTCTTTTGCGCAATTTATAATTCTTAAAATGGAATAGCAGTATCTCTATATTCATTTTTGAGTCTCCTTTTGTTTTTCTGTCATGATCCATGATTCGCTCCCATCTGGTAATTTTAGCGCTAACATTACCTTATAAAATGTCAATATTGTGCATTTTCTTGCTTTGTTTTTAAAAATAAAATAACTAGAAGCTTTAACCTTTATAATTGGTCAGATTGTTTTCGTATAATAAATTACATCCTAAATATTTAAATTCTATCAGCTGCTGCACAATCTTATGATGTATAATAATTTTGTTATACTTTACCTTCTTTTTCTTTGTTTCGTTTTCCTGTCCTAGCAGGAATATAATTTTGGAAAGTTTAGTTCTCCTTAATTTTAAAATAAAACCTAGAAGTCTGTATACCACCACCACCACCACCACCACCACCACCACCACCACCACCACCACCACCACCGCCGCCGCCGCCGCCGCCGCCACCACCGCCACAGCCGCCACCACCACCACCATCACCTCTACCATCACCACCATCATCATCATCATAATCATCATCCAAAGGCTTGCTCCGGTCTCGTGAATTAAACATTTGCTGAGTCCATGTGTTCTTTGGTCTGCCAATGTTTCTCTTCCCTGTTAGTTTGCCGTCTAATAGCAGTTTTGGAATGCGGAATTCTTCCGTTCTTTCCACATGTTCTTTCCACCTGGTTCTATATTGATGTATCTTCTGTGTTAGTTTAAAGATGCCTAACTCCTTTCTTATGCAAGGAATAAGATATTTGTAAGGCCAGTTGGATACAAATTGATCTTTAACTTTTGTAGTTCTATATTAAATTTAAAGTGATATTAATGTTCTTCACATTCAAAACAGCTGCCATTCGTATCCATTCGTTTGCAGTTTCTTTTATTGATTGGATTCTAATACTTTTATCTTTAAACATCAAGTTACAATCACAGAGTTACGTTCTTATTCATACTTTCAGATTAAGACCAGGGATAATCTTAAAGAAAGGTTCCTCGCCTTATTCTAGAAGCGAACGTGCAACTTTTCAATATACTAAATATTTCGTAAAAAGTGCGTAAAATATTGTAAGAACTTTCAACACTGCGTACAGCACAAAATTTGAAGTAGAGCACCAAATAAATATTTCATGTATATGTTTTCACATAAAACCTACATCACTAGTTGTTAGTTTTTAAATCATCACTTTGGTTATTGACATACTAATTTTGCTTTCCTTTTCGATTTTTCATTCGCAGTTTTTATGATGAAAAAGTGTTTTTGCTAGAATTACTGCCATTAAGGTTAGATTTGCTAACAGTATCATTAAGCATAAGCTTTTCCATTGTGTTTCATAATTGATACTTTAGGAACAACTTTAGGAACTATATTTAACCCTACTTTGGTCGTTAAGGACTTGAGAGACACCCTACGTTCAAGTTTTCGAAGGAACGCACCTGTGCAACCGGCTGAATAGGACATCAAATATTACATCTTACTCGACTGTTTGCTGGATTGAGAACCTTCTTTAGCTCCAAGAATGACTAATCGGAGTTACGTGTGTCAACCAAACTCTTCGCGCCCATTCCCATTACATATTACCTACACGTTTTTCCTCGTTAGTTGTACAATATTGATTTGCCATTGCAAGTAGGATGTTGCTACTCCTCTCAAACATGAGTATGAACTACAATACACCAAGGATTTGGATGAAGTGCATCGGCTACCTTGTGATACCGATATCTTATTCGTGAATGACGATGGTTCCAATTCTGAAGATAAACTGAAAACGAGATATTTAGATTCAGAAAGTGATTATTAAGAAGAATGTCGTAATAACATGTATTTTGTAGGTAACATCACATGCTTGTCAAAAATGTTTATTATTATTATTATTATTATTATTATTATTATTATTATTATTATTATTATTATTATTATTATTATTATTATTATTATTATTATTATTATTATCATTATCATTATCATTATCATTATCATTATCATTATCATTATCATTATCATTATCATTATCATTATCATTATCATTATCATTATCATTATCATTATCATTATCATTATCATTATCATTATCATTATCATTATCATTATCATTATCATTATCATTATCATTATCATTATCATTATCATTATCATTATCATTATCATTATCATTATCATTATCATTATCATTATCATTATCATTATCATTATCATTATCATTACCATTACCATTACCATTACCATTACCATTACTATTACTATTACTATTACTATTATTATTATTATTATTATTATTATTATTGTTATTGTTATTGTTATTGTTATTGTTATTGTTATTGTTATTGTTATTGTTATTGTTATTATTATTATTATTATTAATATTATTATTCACAGTTCCTTTAAAATTAAAACTTGTATACCTAAGCATCGCAATTTACTATCTGTAAATCAAGTGTAATACAAATTATAATGTATTTATACTATGTTTTATCTTTGATTTATCCAGTAGGATAACGCTAATAAAACCATGTGTATTTCAGCTGAATGAAGATGAATATGGGTAAAAGAAAATTAAAAAATATTTCAATAAATAATGCGAGCATATAAACAAAAATTTAGCGAGGGCGTACTAGGCCCCGCGTGACTAACGGTGATCTATCAGGGCGCACGCCTAACGGAGGGTTAAAAAGACCATACTGGAGGAACACAAAAGGACTCGTATGTCCCTAAATGTACGCTCATTGAAAATTCCAAAATGGTTCACTTAGCAGGATATTAAAAGCTAGATTGGCATATTATGTATGGTAGTGTGAAGTGTGGAGTTCCACAGTTTTGTTGTTTTAAACAAAATCTGAGTTATTGAGTCTGATAATTAGTGTAGCTAAGGTGTTATTGGCAAATGCAGGAGACTAAGCCAACTCCAAGGCAGCTCCAAGTGATCCAGCTGCCGTTTACAGGTGGGCAGTAGAACACATGAGTTCGGTGCTCGCCGTCCATCTTGTCTCTACAAATTGTAATGCAAATTTCCCCACCGACTGCGCTGTAAATCTTTGAATGGACCCTTTCCATCAATTGTAAGGGCGCTATGTGAACCCAGGCTTAGGTGTTGCCGAACACTGCTCCAGTATATCAAATCTAGAACAGTACATGTCAGTACCAAGACAAATATCTTTAGAGGCACTCGCCTCTCTAAGGCACACAGATTAGCTTGGTGTAGAGCAACGCGCAGTTCAACTGAAACAAGTGACTGCATATATTTCTACTTCTAACAATTAAAATTGTTTTCAACCATGTGAGAAAATAAAATGTATCTCTTGTCATACTTTCTCTTGTCATACTTCTGTGGCTCTTACATGCAAATGAGTTTTGTTAGAAAAACACTAGCTGTCTTTCGTACAGTATTTTTAATTCGCAGGATATTCTGTTGTTAGAGAACTTTATGAATTGGCAAATTAACCAGACGCTCTTTCTAAATCACTGAAACAAAATAACAGATTTGGCATTAAGAACCAAATTAACCAGTTTAATACTACGCAATACATGTAAACATTACGCAGTGAGGAAGAGGGAGCGGCAAGGAGAGCGAGAGAAGGATGCATAAGGAAAGTACGAGTGGAAGTTTCCACCGGGATCAACTATTCATAATCGCATTTTGCACTTTGCGCCGTGCAATGCACCCTGAGAAGGGCCTCTGGTCTGGATTTACACGTCAGTCTTGCACAACTTTTCTTCAATTAATTCTTTAAATTATCTGAAGTCCGCGATTAGTTTCTTCATGTTCATTTGCTGGTCCATTGTTGAACATTTCACATCATTTTATCGTATCTCCTTTTTAATTCATTGCTGAACACTTTGCACTTACTTTAGTCGGCTGTAAATTTCTGCAGTTTTTCACTTTTGAGCATTCAGAAGTCCAAAATCTCTCACCTCACAATCACAGAACAATCACGGAATGCACAATAATAACGGGCACTCAGACAACACTGAGACAGGATGTCGAGGAAACCATTCGATCTTGGGTATGAGTACAACAGCACTCTGCGCAAACAATTATTCATTCCTGGATTACCCTCAAACATCACCAAGAAAACTTCATCATCCAAGAACAAAAGCTCAGGAAGATCACTCAAAGTGAATACAGCCGCTGTGATCTGAGGCCGGATTAGACCAGTCATGACTAAATGATGTTAATGATAATGAATCTTATAAATATTTGTTGTCTTCAAATGCCTTCAACAGCCCTACTGTGTGCTACATTATAGGATTAAGGACTATGAGCACTTTTGGACGTGCAACAGAAATATATCACTCTACTTAAGGGTATAAAGCCCCTGAAAATTATGGAAATATACCACTGTTGATTGTGGTGGTGGAGGTGGAAGTTCTCCTACAACCAAATCCTTCTTTTTCAGTTCATATGTATTGATTCGAGTGCATTACTTTTATCAAAAAATATCTACTTAGGTTATGTATAATGTGGATGGCCAAAGCTTCTCAACCTGTGTAGATCATCTTCAAGTTCCTAGTGGCATACTTGTTGGTGACATTAACATGCAGAATGTATTTTTTCCTCCGTTGACAGAAAAATTCATATCTCTGTGTAGATATATCCAATTTGCTTGAAATTTGTCCTTATTATTAAAAATATCTAACTCCTCTATGAACTTCAATGCCTTATAGCTTATGCAAGTTATTTTACAAGATGGTTCATCCATTACTAAAAAGAAAGATAAAGGTAATTTACTGTGGAATGGAAACTCATAATAGCACGAAAATGTATACGAACTATCTCGTGTATATACTTAATAATCTGAACCTATAATATTTGCAACTTATATTCTACCCAATATTTATGAGAAAGGGTACATCCTATAAAGAAAAATGAATTAGTGGGAAACTTAGTATAAAGAATTTGCTGTAGCTGCGGCAGTTTCCGTAGCTCTAAAACTTCCCATTCGTTTTTCAACATGGCCAACACATTCTAGTTTTTCAATTGCCACATTACACCATCTAGCATACAAACATTGAACATTGTAGTACTTTAGGAAGCAAATTTGAAACCTGTATCATGTAGAAAAATGATAATATTGAAGTGCACAGTAAATTGGCAGTTACATCACCACGCTCATTTTAGAAATATTAAATTCTACTGCCCATAATTAAAGATATAATGAAGATAAGACAATGAAACAACTTACAACTTACGTTATTTACCAACATTGTGGTTACCTGATTCACAAATAAAGAAAACTCACAAAGTGTATGTGTAATGCAAGTTAAGGCCATCTTAACTATAATCTATAATATAGGTAAACAAAGCCTCTTAATTTGTGTATAATATTTAAGTCCCTAGTGACATACTTGTTAGTTGTTGATGCAAAACACTTGTAACAGTTCCTTTAGTATATATTAGTTTGTTATGCTTGTTTACAGGTTAGGGCACCAACTGTTTGTATAGGGAAGTGTAAAATATGTTCAGTTAGATTTCACAATACTATATAGCGTTCCACTCTTAGAAGACAGTATGGAGTTAAATGGGACATCTCTGTCTCTATCTAGCGCATACAAGTTGCCATTAGCCATGTCCTTTTCTATCCTCGCGCTGTTGCCAGATTACTAATAGCATGGTATAAATATTCATTTGTTATAAATTTCAGGTTTGAACACATTATCCTATGCAGAATTTTTTTCTCTATCAGGTTATATCCTTTTCAGAGTCATTATACATTTCTATAGGCCCAAATTTCTTCAGAAAACGTTTTTTTTCAATAGAAGTCCGATATTTGCTGTTTCTACACTCATCACGCGCTAACTAACAAACTAATGGCTAGAATGCATCTATATTTTTTACTTAGGTAGAGCAGACCATAGTGTTACTACCTGCTTACTTTGAATTCTCTATGTTTACCCAGTTAAGTGTTATAATTTTTTAAATTAAATGTTTTCGGAAAATTTTATATTTGTGCACTGCAAAAGTTATGCAGTGTGAAACGTTTTTGTTATTGAGTTTACATCAGGGAACCAGCGAGAACAAATGTTGAGGAAGGTTGGAGAAAGTTTTTAAAATAAACCAAAAGGCAGTAACCTCTTTCTTTTATCCAGTAAGGCAAACAAAATGTATTCATCTATTCAGCGTCAGGCCTGACACAGAAGATAGTATAAGGAGCAGCACTAACATTAGTTCGAAAGAAGCCGTGTGTGTAACTGTGAGCTGTTATTGCGTTATTTGTTTAATATTTTTGTAAATATTTGTAGTTATGGAGGGGGAAGCTAGGAAGAGACGATATGTTGGTAAATTAAGAAGTAAGGAACGCCAAATAATTATGAATGCGTTAGATTATTTTTGAAGTAAAATGCGTGTAAGGCAGTAAAAGAAACAGCTAAGGCTATCGGGTGTTCAGAAGCAGTAGTGTGTATGATTAAAAAGGAACTAATGAAAGGACCTCTAATAACGCCATCGAAAAAGAAAGCAAAAAGGGCGGGACTACACAAAACACTAGGTTAACGCAATATAATTGAATAGTGCAAGGTGGAGTGCGGCGAACTGTTCATTCTTTACAGTTTGCAAATATTCCAGCCACGCTGAATATAATTTTGTCACAGTTCAACAGTGATGAGACCCTACCAAATTTCTCAAGGGCCACTCTTAGTCGGTTCTTACATGATTTGGGGTACGAATATGAAAGAAGGGTAACAAGTGCATATTAATAGAAAGAGACGATACCATCAGATGGCGACATAAATATCTAAAATACGTAAAAAGGTTTAGGGACCAGGGGAAATCAATTGTTTATACAGACGAGTCATTTGTAAATTTAGGTCATACAGTAACAAAGGCGTGGAGGGATACCAAAGTTAAAAGTGCCCCTCTCGTCAAGCAGCAATTGAAGGACTAAGTACAGGACACCGGCCACCTCGAGTCGCTCGCGGAGAAAGATTCGCAACTAGTACATGTTGCAACACTGCGCTCCATTTAACGTGTACTGTCTTTAGAAGGGTGGAACGCGCTTTAGTACATATTATTCCGCATATTCTGCAATGCACTTGGCTTGGACGTCGTTATCGTGTTTTCGTAATACTCTGTACACCAGTTAGGTAGAGTACGCGTAGTTCCTCCGAGGTAGAAAATAAAACAAACGCAATCCCATCTATCCTGAGTAGTACATAAAATAAATCTAAAGAATTAGATGTAAGTAAACACAACCAGAGGAATGATACTTAAATTGAAATGAGTATACGACAAAGAGTGCATTTATTAGATTAACTAGAAACGGGTTTTGCAATATAAATTATTTGTAATACGGAAGAGAAGTAGCAAGCATATACTTTTTAAGAAGGTTATTAAATGAAACGATTAAGGTGCTCAATCACACTAAAACGAAATGGAGATATTAGATGAGAGAGCAAGAAATGAAAGAATAACGTCAACAATTATGTTGGGAGGTCGGCTAGAAAATTAATAAATGCACTGAATACTCAAAGGAACTAGAGAACATAAAAGGAGACTGGAAACATCAAGAAATGCAATTATTGTCCATCTGCAGATCAATAGCGGTACTATAATGGAAGGAAAAAATGCAAACAGCGCGGGTTTTAATAATTTTTAGGGATTCAGGGGGTCTCAAAACATATATTTCGGTGAAATCTCGACATCGATTTTTTGGGTGGAATACAATACTTTCCCTACTTACAATTCGTAATAGAGAAATCGTTTGTCTCATATAAACGTCTTTATTAGAAAGAACATGAAAAGTTTCGAGAACACAAAAATGCATTTTAAATTCTCACAAGTATATAAATTAATTCAATAATACTTTTTCCATACGTTTATCACAGTCAGTTTGAGCAATATTAACACGATAAGTTTTACCGCGTACAGGGTTCGTTCTGCAAACCTACAGACAAAGTAAAACACATCGTAATAACTCATACATAGAGAAAACGGGATTCTTTCCACATTCCAAGAAGTTATTTGGCGTAACAGTAAACTCATTTAAAGAGGTGTTCCTTAACCCGCTCTTGCATTAAAAGGAGTAGTCATATAGTGTATGTTCTTTTTTCAATACTGGTAGAGGGAACATTTCCAACTGTCACATAAATATGTCAGTTTCTCAAAGGATCCATTCAGATAACCATCTTTTTTCATCCTCACTTGGAAGGGTGCGAAGACCACCCCCCACTGACCTTCAGAATTTGGTGGGAGAGGGCGAAGACCACCTGCGCTGGTCTTGAGAATCTGTCAACAGTCAGAGGGGGAGGGGGAGGTGGGGGGGGGGGGGGTCATTAATTATCCTTCCTTTGTCATCCTGGAAATTCCCACGTGTGGGGGTGGAGGGGGGGGGGGGAGGGGAGGGGGGAGGGGGGGGGTGTATTGTTATGCTAATTGAGCCAAAAGGAACATGTCACTTATGCCACTTCTTGAGCCAAAAGGAACACTATATGACTACTACTATGGACTGGTATGCCCATGCCTCCTCAAAGCCAATTCCGTTCTTCTAATATTTGTTGGATATAGATTTTAAACAGAGTAAGAGACATGATACAACCCTTGTTGTTCTGAATGGAGCAGATAACACTGTTATTGCGTCCCAAAGGTGGTTAATAGACACATAGACCTATCTTATATATCCACCATCGTCGAAACCATAGTATACAATAAGTGCAGTGAAGAATCTCGGAAGTACATAGAAAATACCCAACTTGGTCTCGCATTTTCCAAATCTTCTTCGTCATCCAGTAGTGCACTTACGTACTTGTACGCAATGTAGTACTAATGCATGTTTACGACATTCATCCTCGCCGATGCTATAGTTTTTATTTTTATACATGAATACAAATTGCATGGCGACTGTAGATGATTTCAAAGTACTTGTGAACCAACATACGACACAAATAATAATGAATTTGATAGTAGCAGTGCTATTATCGGCGCAAACGGTCTTCTTATCCTCCCGTTGCCAGCTCTGCGTTGTTTCTTCTGCGCAGCCTGAGATAGAAACACTTGATTCTAAATATCGCTTCCTCTTCTAAAATGTTAACAGCTTATTTTGCATGGTATAAACAATACACGAGTCTTATTGTCTTGTACATTTGTGTTTCGCTACATGAAATTAGATGTTTACTAAGACAACCAGCGATGAACTGCAGTTCAAGAAGATGGAGCCTATCCTCTTACAGCACAATGGTGACCAAACCTCAGAGGTAAGTTACTGCATAGTATCTGAAAGGGCCGAAGCTTTTATATGAAAGCATCCACATGTCATGAAATTCACTGAATTATTATTCAGGGTCGTGTATTTACAAATCTTGGCTCATGTACTAAAGGAAACTGAATGCTACGCAACATCGTATTTGTTTTGGTTTGATCCAACCTGTAGTGTATAAGTTAGAAACTTATTGTTACAATAAACTTATCCGAAGGTTGGTGATTCCTGGTGCTTCGTCCCCCCATCTCAGAGCAATGCACTGCGATTATCAGAGAAAGGGCAAGTAATGTGAGACACCCAAGTGTGGGAAATGTCCGAGCCAAGAGCGACGGCGTCCTGCGGATGTAGCCTCTTCAACTGATCACCCGATAGATTGGCGGTGTTCTTACATTCGCCGACCCCAGCGTTGCGTAAAAGCACTGTAACCGCTTCAAGAGCTCCTTATTGTACGCCTGTACACTACAGGCTTCTTGCTGTTATACATACATTTAGAAGACTAAATATTTGGACATTGGTTTTAAACAAATGTCAAATTAATGCAGCACAGAAAACTCTACAAACGCGCTACTGACTGATCCATAGCTGATACAAAACCAATCATCACAAGAAGTTCCTAGAATCGTAACACAGAGACGCAACGCACTGCCCATTGCCACCAGTTATCAAGTGAGGCCCTTCCAACAAAGAATGCAACATATAAATAATGTTATGAGACAGACAAACGAAGAGCACGTTTAAAAGCAACATCGTACTTATAAAAATCATAGCAAAAATCTGATGTGTTGTTCTCTACTCTTGTATACAACCTATTCTGACAAACTCTTTATCTTCATGTTAGTCGAGATAAACATTTGCAGAAATTATCTTATTGCTCATTTTCCTGTAGGTGCAAAGGGGAATATGGGAACACAGTAGGCTTTGAGCAACAGTCAAATGTTTTAAAGCTTTGAAATTCCGTTCTCTTTGCGCGGCTACGATATAACGATCTTCCATTTGTGTAAAGTACAAGTATTGTAAAACTGACACAAATAACAAGGAATATTTCCGAAATGGTTCACTCTACCAAAAAAAAATATTTGGACATAAATTGTGTGTTTAGCAAAATTTTCTGTAATACGACTTGGTCTATCTCTTATGGCTTACCAGTTATGCAAAAGTCATCCACAGTGGTTGACATAATTTCTTAAAAAGCCAACAAACCGCCTCCGTAGCGCAGTTGGTAACGCGCCTACCTCTGGTACGGAGGACTCGGGTACGATCCCCGGTACTGACATGGGATTTTTTTCCGCTGGCAAGTCTGGTACGGGGTGCACTCAGCCTCGTTAGGTCCCTGAGGGGCCAATTGAGAAGCTATCCTGATAAAACGGCAGCTTTCCTAAAAGGTCAAGTAGTCGCCTTACGGTCGGGGGAGTTGGCGTGCTGACCCCCGTCACCCCCAACCTGCACTCCTCCGTGGCCTTTGCAGCGGCCGGGCGATGAGGGTAACTTCTGCATAGAGGAGATGCCCTAGGGATTATTATTATAAAACGCCAACAAGACGCGGCCCATACCGGAAACAAGAAAGAAGTAAGAGACAAAGTCTTACTAAATAAAACATGTGAATAATGGTTAGACACAAACTTTATGTGAAATACGTTTTTTTTTTTTTTTTTTTTTTTAATTTTCTTCTTTCTTTCCTTCTTCTTTTTGAGTGAACCATTTATGAGATACCATTTATGTGTGAATTAACAACTGCTTAATAGTTTTCTCAAACAGAAATACGTTATTCTATTTTTTATTTCTTCGCCTTGTAAAGAGATCGGAATTTCAAAGGCATCGCAACCAGTTCTTAATCCATTTCACAGTCGCTTAAAGCGATACTACTCCCATATTACCCTTGCACTTACAGAAAATCAGTAATAAGTTACTTTCTGAAAATGCTTATGTCTATTAAAATGAAGTAGACAGAGCAATAAGCATTTGCAAGAATAGTTTGTATAAGAGTGAGTATAGCTCTACATATATCTGCGAACAGAGTTCCTCCTAAATGAACTATACTAAAAGTCTGTATCGGAATAGGTTACGCGACGATCACTTGGTGTATCTTCTAAGGCTATGCACTTCGAGTGAGTGAGTGAGTGAGTGAGTGAGTGAGTGAGTGAGTGAGTGAGTGAGTGAGTGAGTGAGTGAGTGAGTGAGTGAGTGGAGTTTAAGGTGCCACCAAGGAATTGCTTTTACTTGTATGTCTTGGAAGTTTAATTTTCTCTTACTTTCTTTTTCTCTCTCTCTCTATCTCTCTCTCTCTCTTTTCAAATAAAAGATATTAGTTCAGGATTCATTATCAACCTTGCTTCCCTTGATAGGGAAATTGGTTCACTGTAAACCACAAGAGTTAGCCCATTAGATGGCATGGCTAACAAACAAATAAGAGCCATTACTCGACCTCGCAACACCCTTCCTTCCCACTTCAGAGTCCCTCTTGTCTGCATATTGTTTCAATAAGTAGGCGAACCAAGAATCCTCAGCATTAGTGATGTCGCAATCTGGTGAACCGGGCTTTTAGTACTTCGACCTTCGACATCAATTTAGCTCTTACGCCCTCGCAGGAAAACACTATTAAGTTGTGAATAAGTTATACAGCTAGCACATGACCCATCGGATTCATAGCGCTATGTTTTTCAGTGTTACATACAAATATTATAAAAGAATCAGAAACTGCAGGTCTTCACCATAGCATTACAAATGTTCGATGTAAATCCCCATTTGTCACGCGTGATACGTTATTCCAGTAGCTGTGAGTATCAGTAACTACGAGGAATACAGCACCGCACATAGGCCATAGTAGGTTCTTTGTGCTTCTAATTGTAAGCAATCCGGATGACGATGTGCGCCAGCAAGGTCGGGGTCCCTAACTATTCCATGACATTAATCCCGGCCGGTTAGAACTGTTTTAGCCATCCGCAACCTGGAGGTCTCAGGAATAGACAAGACACTCCCAGGAGCAGTGTTGCCAAGCGTCACAGAGAAACTTTCATAGTGTAAATTCCAACGTCCTGCCACAACATGCCACAGCGTCGCTTGGTCCTACAACCCTGAAACAGATGAAAGGAACTGACAGAAATAGGAATTTTTGGTAGAAGAGGAACCATTTTAGTATTCACCTACAGAGGCGGGGAAACTACGAACAAAGCTCATGGCCAACCCGAAGCCAGAACCTCCCGAATGCGAGCCCCACACCTTATCGCGGAGCCATCTCGCTCGGTTTCTAAGCGATAAGATCATGATAAATGACGACAGTTCTAACCAGGGTTGCCAACAAATTCAATAAAATCCTCTAGAATCTAGATCGCCTTCGAAAACTCGCAACTTACCAAGCAAGTGTGTAGATTTTAGTATATTGATATTCCTCGTATTATTACTGCACTCGAAACTATGGTAGACGCAAAATTTAATGGCGGCTGATAGCTGACTATTACTATTCTCTTTCCTGTTGTTCAAATAAATTTTGTGGGTGCAAATCACTGGCTTTACAGCGTGATTTCACAGTGTATAAGCCTATACAACACCGCAAAGACGGCAAGCCTATGAGTGGATGTTGTGTCGAGCCAACCGCCATTAAATGTTGCGTCAGCCATAAGACACTTTCAGCCACTAAAGAGGACAGTAATTGTGTTAACCTAGAGCGTAACCTGTGCGAGTAAATCAAGCGAGCTAGAGATTCTTTATCTCAATACAAGGGTTCGCCAAGCAGACATTGTTAGGCGACTACAACGCCACTCATCCGCCGAGGTTTAGAAAGGTCGGCCGCAGAAATCGAACCCACGACCTCCTGAATGCCAGCCTTACACGTTACCACGGGGCCATCTCATTCGTTAAGGAAGAGGTGCAGGATCTAATTCCTCATAATACAAGATCTAGGTTTCGAAATAAGTACTTAGTGATAAATAATCGTTAACCACAATAAATTGCAGAAAGACTTGTTATCAGCACTAGTGGTATTGCTGAGGAAAGTTTGGCGGGGAAATCGAATCAAGGTTTTATCTATATCAATTTGCTTCTGGAGAGACATGAGCAGCCAAGCAGCAACGGCTAACCCGCTGCCTGTCATTCAGGATATCAACAATCCCTCACTACCAGTTGCATGCGAAAAGGGTGTAACTAACAAACCAAGCTCGACATTTCAAAAAGCAACGTCATTTCGTAGAACAATAAAACTCAATTTAAATAAAGCGCATGGCATTAATTAAAAAATGGCCTTAGCCACTCCCTAAAACAGGTCCACTCCAACCAGAGGGTCTCTAGGGACAATGGGCGGGGGAGATGATGCATAGAAACCGCACCCTAAACTGATCAATATTTTCCCTTACCACCTTTGTTCCTTTCCACGCGTGGATTGCTGCTAACATAAACAAGGAAATGTGCGCTATGCCTGTCGTCCGCGGCGCGTTCTCACATGCTATTGGTGAAGAAGAGGCAAAGCGACAAATAACAGCCACTTCACAATGGGCTCCACTTTCAGATTACTTCCGGATTTAACAAAAACAAGAAAGTATTCATTTGCAGAGTAGGTATCTCTGCCTGTAGACGAATGTATTGTTTGCAACGAAACGTATCTTTTTCGTCGATATTAACAGAACAGCAGTAATAGTAGTAGTTGTACCAGTAGTAGCAGTAGTAGTAGTAGTAGTAGTAGTAGTAGTAGTAGTGGTAGTGGTAGTGGTAATAATAATAATAATAATAATAATAATAATAATAATAATAATAATAATAATAATAATAATAATAATAATAATAATAATAATAATAATAATAATAATAATAATAATAACTTGTTTGCTTTGATGTTTAATGCTAGCTTTTACTACAGACGGCATCGCAGGCGGTGACACATGGAATGAAGATGGAATGTGACGGCGGGGGAAAGAGGAGAACCCCGCTTTGTCCATCACAAATCGCACAAGCGGTCGCCTGGGATCGAACTCGTGCCTTTTGGTGAGAGGAAAATGGTTTAACCACTCGGTCACGGTGGGGCCGACGACGACAATGATGGTGGTGGTGATGATGATGATGATGCTTCGTAAACTCTTTTGACATCTTTATAGAAAAGCATTCCAAGTAGACGTCCTACGTGATCTAGGAGTAACAGTCAGCCTCTGATTCCCAAGGTAGTGGGTTCAAACTCGGCGTAGGGCAATGGATTCTTTGGGCGTAAAAATCATTAGAATGGCTTCCTTGGCAGGGGAACTGAAACCGGTGGTCCCGCGTTGTAGATTTACGGCACGTAAAAGAATTTCAAGTCTGAAAAAGAGGCCTATGTTTAAAATTAAGCTCTCTTTCTCGTCCAATAGAATGGGACGGTGAGAACTACAGCAGTTGAAGAATGTCCATAAATAAAACTCAATTTGAAAGGCATTCCAACCATTTTGAACTTCCTCAAATTATTTTCTTACACGCTTTTTAAAAACGGCTTATTTTTAATTACCAGAGAATGTGTTTGCAATATTTTTCTTAGCGTTCACTAATATTTTCATCATTACAATCGTCTTCGAAACCACCATTTCCCATTTGTGCAGTAAGGCGCATTTGTTTGCAGGTTCGATCAAGATCCAGGACGTCATTTTAAGTGTAGCTAAATTCGCAGATAAAAGTACTATTATATAACCCTATCAATTAATTAGTTATTATTTGTTTTAAATAATAGATCAGAATGGCCTACTACTTCTCCAAGTAAATAAGACTGAAAAGTGGAATGTGACATGTGGTATTGTCATTTTCCTTTCCTTTTTCTCTCTCTTTCTCTTTGAATTAAGGGTCAACTTTCACTAAAAATTAGCAGACTGGTTTCTCTAAAGATCTGTAGGATTGGCGTTTTAATGGTTTTTCATTCCTGTCATTAGTAACCTGAATTGCTGGAATAGTAGTTAGACGAAAATGTAAACACAAAAGATCAATACATTAAGAAGTTGACTTCTACATCCTTCCTTCGGAACGGAAATGAAGCCGGCAGTTCCGCGTTGTTGATTTACGGCACGTAAAAGGACCTCAAGCCCGATAAAGAGGCCTCTGAGCAGAATGCAGTGGACTTTCACGCCCATAGAATATGAGGCACGTAAAAGGACCTCAAGCCCGATAAAGAGGTCTCTGAGTAGAATGCAGTGGACTTTCACGCCCATAGAATATGAGGCACGTAAAAGGACCTCAAGCCCGATAAAGAGGTCTATGAGCAGAATGCAGTGGACTTTCACGCCCATAGAATATGAGGCACGTAAAACGACCTCAAGCCCGATAAAGAGGCCTCTGAGCAGAATGCAGTGGACTTTCACGCCCATAGAATATGAGGCACGTAAAAGGACCTCAAGCCCGATAAAGAGGTCTCTGAGTAGAATGCAGTGGACTTTCACGCCCATAGAATATGAGGCACGTAAAACGACCTCAAGCCCGATAAAGAGGCCTCTGAGCAGAATGCAGTGGACTTTCACGCCCATAGAATATGAGGCACGTAAAAGGACCTCAAGCCCGATAAAGAGGTCTCTGAGCAGAATGCAGTGGACTTTCACGCCCATAGAATATGAGGCACGTAAAACGACCTCAAGCCCGATAAAGAGGCCTCTGAGCAGAATGCAGTGGACTTTCACGCCCATAGAATATGAGGCACGTAAAAGGACCTCAAGCCCGATAAAGAGGTCTATGAGCAGAATGCAGTGGACTTTCACGCCCATAGAATATGGGGCACGTAAAACGACCTCAAGCCCGATAAAGAGGTCTCTGAGCAGAATGCAGTGAACTTTCACACCCATAGAATATGAGGCACGTAAAACGACCTCAAGCCCGATAAAGAGGCCTCTGAGCAGAATGCAGTGGACTTTCACGCCCATAGAATATGAGGCACGTAAAAGAACCACAAGCCCGATAAAGAGACCTCTGAGCAGAATGCAGTGGACCTTCACGCCCATAGAATATGAGGCACGTAAAAGAACCACAAGTCCGATAAAGAGACCTCTGAGCAGAATGCAGTGGACCTTCACGCCCATAGAATATGAGGCACGTAAAAGAACCACAAGCCCGATAAAGAGACCTCTGAGCAGAATGCAGTGGACTTTCACGCCCATAGAATATGAGGCACGTAAAAGGACCTCAAGCCCGATAAAGAGACCTCTGAGCAGAATGCAGTGGACCTTCACGCCCATAGAATATGAGGCACGTAAAAGAACCACAAGCCCGATAAAGAGACCTCTGAGCAGAATGCAGTGGACTTTCACGCCCATAGAATATGAGGCACGTAAAAGGACCTCAAGCCCGATAAAGAGACCTCTGAGCAGAATGCAGTGGACCTTCACGCCCATAGAATATGAGGCACGTAAAAGAACCACAAGCCCGATAAAGAGACCTCTGAGCAGAATGCAGTGGACTTTCACGCCCATAGAATATGAGGCACGTAAAAGGACCTCAAGCCCGATAAAGAGACCTCTGAGCAGAATGCAGTGGACCTTCACGCCCATAGAATATGAGGCACGTAAAAGAACCACAAGCCCGATAAAGAGACCTCTGAGCAGAATGCAGTGGACCTTCACGCCCATAGAATATGAGGCACGTAAAAGAACCACAAGCCCAATAAAGAGACCTCTGAGCAGAATGCAGTGGACCTTCACGCCCATAGAATATGAGGCACGTAAAAGAACCACAAGCCCGATAAAGAGACCTCTGAGCAGAATGCAGTGGACTTTCACGCCCATAGAATATGAGGCACGTAAAAGGACCTCAAGCCCGATAAAGAGACCTCTGAGCAGAATGCAGTGGACCTTCACGCCCATAGAATATGAGGTACGTAAAAGAACCACAAGCCCGATAAAGAGACCTCTGAGCAGAATGCAGTGGACTTTCACGCCCATAGAATATGAGGCACGTAAAAGGACCTCAAGCCCGATAAAGAGACCTCTGAGCAGAATGCAGTGGACCTTCACGCCCATAGAATATGAGGCACGTAAAAGAACCACAAGCCCGATAAAGAGACCTCTGAGCAGAATGCAGTGGACCTTCACGCCCATAGAATATGAGGCACGTAAAAGAACCACAAGCCCGATAAAGAGACCTCTGAGCAGAATGCAGTGGACCTTCACGCCCATAGAATATGAGGCACGTAAAAGAACCACAAGCCCGATAAAGAGACCTCTGAGCAGAATGCAGTGGACCTTCACGCCCATAGAATATGAGGCACGTAAAAGAACCACAAGCCCGATAAAGAGACCTCTGAGCAGAATGCAGTGGACCTTCACGCCCATAGAATATGAGGCACGTAAAAGAACCACAAGCCCGATAAAGAGACCTCTGAGCAGAATGCAGTGGACCTTCACGCCCAGTAACTACATTGAATACGAGGCAGAGAACCATAGCAATAAGAAAAAGAGCGGCATTCAAAGTCCATAGCTCTTGCCTCATCTCATTCTAAAGAATCAGCTATTCTAACTTTTCCTGTGAATTACATACGATTTAATATTCTCTTGCTGAGGCGATTTGGAACTTGTATCGCGAAGTCAATAATACTTCACAGAGTTTGCTCAGCTGTTTAGGTCTCATTCAAGCTTATCGCAACACTGCATCAGCACTGGATTCATACTAAATTAACTACCTTAGGAAATGGGCGAAGAAAATTCATTAAATACAATTTTGTGTGTAAAACTATACGTTAATCTGAGTCACCAGAAAGAGATGCAACACTCAGTTCAGGTTCAGAAATAGATGTGCAATTTATAGTTGAAAAGAAACTACGCACCTTAAAGCGAATGGCATTTTAAACAAAACCACCCACTTGCCCTTAAACACTGAAGGTCTCTTCCCTTTTCTTTTTCGACAATTTTATGTTTCCGTTTGTTTCATTTCCCTTCTTGCACTGGAAACATGGTTACAGATACACCAGTTGCTTCTGACGTCAATTTGATTACAATTTTCACGTTGAAAGAAAAAGTTACATTTAATACAATTGCATTTTTACCATTTTTTAGAGACTTGCCGCTGTTTTGTTTCTACACTATTATGCACACCGCCATAATGACTGTACGCAGGCACACGCCTTACTAAGAGAATGAGCGAGTGTTGAGTGAGTGAGTGAGTGAGTGAGTGAGTGAGTGAGTGAGTAAGTGAGTCAGTGAGTGAGTGAGTGAATGGCGTTTAAGGGCCGGTCTACTAAGAGATTGCGTGCCAGAATGTTGCTTTGGTGCAATAACGCGATCGGCGAAGTACCGCCTATCACGTGACAATAAATAGAAGTAAAATATTTAAGTTCATATTTAAATGTGAGACCGCCTCCGTAGCGGAGTTGGTAGCGCGCCTGCCTCTGGCGCGGAGGACCCGGGTTTGATCCCCGGTACCGGATTGGGTTTTTCCCCCGGCTGGGAGGCCTGGTACGGGATGCACCCAGCCCGTTAGGTCCCTGAGGGGCTTATTGAGGAGCTATCCTGATAGAAAGGTCAAGTAGTCGCCTTACGGTCGGGGGAGTCGGCGTGCTGACCCCCCACCACCCTCAAACTGCACTCATCCGTGGCCTTAGCTGCGGCTGGAGGACGCAGCGGCCGGGCGATGAGGGTAACCTCTGCATAGAGGAGACGCCGTAGGGGGGATTTTAATGTTTTATTTAAATGTCATACACGTCTTTACCAATCACTGGGGGACCATCCAGCTCTGTTCAACGATATTCCAGCCCAATTCCACCCCTCGGTGTCCTTGAAGACTAAAGAGAAAGAGAGACGTGCCAATCTCACTGATATGTATATCCCTATACGCTTGAGAGCAGTCATAGGGCGGCTACCTCAAAAGTAAGTGTGCAACTATGGCTGACACAAAATTTTATGGCGGGTAGCAGGACGAGCTGGTCAACACAGAATCCAATGAGAGGTTTGCCACGTCTTGCGGTGTTGTATTGTTAAACACGCTGTAAAGCCGCTGATACAAATATCTTTTGCACTCACAAAATTTATTTGTACAACAGGACAGAGAATAGTAGATAACTGTCAGGCAACAACCATCTTTAAATTTTGTGCCTACCATAGTCACACAGCGTATTCACGATGATCACAATAATTTTACTGTAGATTATTGTGTAGTAAAATTACTTGTATTAAAAATATAACCTGGGGAAGAATGACCTAGTTCTACACTATACGTCACAGCATTAACGTGTTCTGAAACAACTGATGCTTTTCTCAACGTACCAAATATTTTGTGGAACGACACATACAGTATATAAAATGTATGCATAGTATATCTTAGCATAAATTAACCAATAAATGAATACATAAATTAATATACAGGGTGGAACAAAAAGGTATGTCAAAATTTTGGGAAAACATTTCTTGCATATAGAGGATAAAAAATGTTATATGAACATAGGCCGAAAATTGTTTATTTCCATGGTAGAGCTCATCTTCTACAACTCTACTTATACGGTGATATATGTAATACGTAGCGTGCTATGGCCATAACGCTGCAGCAGAACAGTTGTTGAATTACACAGTAGTAAACATCAGATACTCGTGCTACAGTGCAGTACTGTCTAGTAGCAAGATATTCCATTAGGAATACGAGACATGTGCTTCATGCACAATGGAGCTCCTCTTCATTTTACTCTTTCTGTTCGTGGAGTTCTGAATAGCACGTTTCCTGTTAGATGGATAGGAAGAGAGGAAGAGGTGGACCAATTCCATGGCCCCCACGATCGCCTGACTCAAACTCATTAGATTTTTATTTGTGGGGAGATTTGAAATCTCCTGTTTATGCAACCCCAGTTCCAGATTAGAGACCCTTCATGCTCGTATTGTGGAAGGCTGCCAGACAATACGAACTTCTCCAGGGCTAACTCAGCGCATTAGGGAGTCCATGCGACGGCGG
The DNA here is from genome assembly GCA_030765045.1 of Tenodera sinensis. Classification (NCBI taxonomy): domain Eukaryota; kingdom Metazoa; phylum Arthropoda; class Insecta; order Mantodea; family Mantidae; genus Tenodera; species Tenodera sinensis. The sequence goes on from CM060963.1 coordinate 82,234,047, forward strand.
GTTGGCGCATACATTGGAGCTAATGGAGGCCATTTTGAACATGTGCTGTGAGTTCATGTTTTCCCACAGTTCTCTCATCGAGTATTCTTGTATGGGGTTCAGTTGTAGAAAAAGTGATTTAAAAAGGAAATAAACAATTTCCGGATCTATGTTCATATAACATTTTTTATCCTCTATCCGCAAGAAACGATTTCTTAAATTTTTGACATACCTTTTTGTTACACGCTGTATTTCGTATACTGACGTATTAATGAGGAAAGCGAAAAACATAACTGAGCTAAATGTCAATAGACAAAGATCTGTGTCTAAAAATGTAACGTATATCTGCAAACAAATGTAAAAGGAATATCATAAAGTGAGGTTCAATTACATCACATTGCACTTCCCAAGCAAATGTCACAAAAATAAGCGAAATGTAAGCATCTGTTCTCGAAATACGGTTAGCTGATACTCTTGGTTTCTCCACAGTTTGAGGTTACCAGACATCCTCGTTTAAGTGGGTATTTCTTCTTTTTTGAGTCTTAAAACTGGTTTTGGTGATTGATAAACAGTTTGGAAAGGTCTTATTTTGGGGATATACAAAACTGTTTCAACAAGCTCAGCTTACCAAGCATGCAAAACAACTCCAACTAGAAATGTTTGTACCTCTCACCAAATAAATATCAAAATGCTTTAGGGAATTTTACTCCAGACCAGTAGCACCAAAACACTTTCGCATAAGACAGCCATTATAGTCAGTGGCCACTCTTTCAGGTACACTCGCACAAAAAATTTAAGTTGGAAAATTGAACCCGCCTACAATTTAAGCTTATGCCCTCTTTGCAAAATTTCGCTCTTCGGCTGACCGGTTTTGGTAACAACTCGAGCCTCTTATAGGGCCAGTGCTGTCAGCAATATGAATCTTCTATTGTATCCCTTAGTGCGAAATTGGCAGTCCGAGAATTGAAGGTCTCGTTTTTTCGTCATTTCTTTTGTGCGAGTGTACCTCCTACTGCTATGCCGAGCCAGATGGCTCAGCGGTGACGTCCGAGAGGTTCAGGGTCGATTCCCGTCCACTGCTCAGACTGAAAACCTGTTTTTCGTGGTTTTCCCTGGTTGGATGGATTCTCATCAATCAAGATTTACATCATTGTTTTATTCATTCCTTTCTCATTTTTCAGGCGTGCTTATAGGTTTTGTGGCGTGTGGCGGTGCCAGACAGATGTCACTCAATGCCATTACAATAAGTGTCTTAACTCTGTAAATTCCTTCTTTTTTATTTTGTTTCACTGTGCCTTTAACTGCAATTTCATGTCAGCGGCCCTTTACCTTTGGAACATGCACTCTTGTAAAATTGTCATTTGTTTTTCTTTGGACCTTGTTTATTAGATCGCACACACATTCATACTTCCAGACTCTGAGAAGGATACGGAATAATCTTGGGTAGAGAAAAATTCTCACCCTCTAGCCAGTAATCGAACCCGGCATCCTCATACAGCAGATAGGTGCTCCATCAACACAGCTACAAGGCCAGTCTCTGTAAATTATTATTATTATTATTATTATTATTATTATTATTATTATTATTATTATTATTATTATTATTATTATTATTATTATTATTATTATTATTATTATTATTATTATTATTATTATTATTATTATTTGTGCATAGAATGATATCCTGTTCATTTCCTCTTTTATTCCTCGGATGACTTATAACTAGCGCTGAAATTTTTATGTAATTACATATTTTTTCTTGTTATTTAGATGCTGTGTAAAGTTATATGCTTACAAAGCACTATATTAGGGTTAATATAACTGAATTTCACTTTACATACTTTTACATATTCGTGAGTATATTACATATTTTTAGTGCTATAGCATAAAATTACATATTTTCTATTTGTATATATACCTGGCACCACCTCGAAACCATGTTTGATCTACTGTAAAGAGCTGGACTTCACAAATCACTCAACTATTGTGAGATTTGTCAGTGATGAATTAAAAGTTCTGTGGCCAACTGGTGTGCAAGGTGAGAAGGTATTAGTGATGTATTCAGATCCTGCAGCACATGTGCTTCAAGTTGCATCTGCTCTGAAAGTGCTTTATCCCAATATGTCCATTGTACCTGCTGTGCTCTTGGACTGCATCGTGTTGCCGAAGATATTAGAGCTAGTGAATAGGATAATTTCAGCAACAAAAAAGATTTTTCTAAAATCTCCACGAGTGCTCTCTTACAAGCAGCAATTACCAGAGGTAGGTACCAGTATTAACGAGGTGGGGAACATGAATAGAAGCACTTGCATTTCATAGTGTATGCCAAATTCTAAATGAGATGATGCTCATCACCCTAAGACATTTCTCCAGGAAAAATTCCTTTCCTAAAATTTGCCCCAGTTACATCATGTGACATGGAAAGATCTTTCTCTGTCGATAAGAATACTCTCAGTGACAAATGTCTTTTAATGACCCAAGAAAAAATACTGGGTTAGTACATTCCTACGATTTTTCAATAATTTGTATGTAAATTCTTGTGCTGCTTAAAAAAACGTAAAACGGTTCTTGAACCATATTTCTCGTACACATATTCCTTGATCAGGCTTTTATCTCCCCTAGCACTTATCCGTAGGGTGCTTTAGGGCGCGTATGAGTTCATTGCACACCTCAGTATTTAAGTTTGAGAACGGGGGTTCAGTAGCAGGGTACAATGTAAAATTAGAAGCGGGAGACGCTCAGACGCGACACACCGGAAGCAGACACGTGCGTTGCATGCCGAGCGGCAACTGTTGCTACTCCTGCCGCCTCACGTGAGTTTGTTACTACTTTGTAGCAGGTCTCGTATTCACCTTCAGTCATTCAGACTTTCCTCAAGTTTACTCGGCTACGCGGAACCAGTGCTTCGTGGTTGAACGCATATACATCCAGTGTTTCAGAGTCGTGTTATTCACATTCATAGTAAGCTGTAACAACTACCTGTGTGCCTCACTAAATATCATAAAATGTTAATTTTAGCTGCCTAAAATAGGCTCCAAAAAGCATGGAGGAAAACGTAAATATGATACAAAAGCCACACAATGTCCACAAATGAGCATATTATTGATAATTGTTAAAACCATAGAAATAGTGTCAGTATACCAGGTGGGAGGGGAGTCATTGAATTAATTTAAACCAGTGGTAGATCTCGGTATTTGGAACACATTTTGTATCTTACGCTTTTGTCTCTGACCATTTCCTACGGAGATATTTTAGTTTTGTTGAAAAGAAGCTGGCAACACTGCAGCTTGTGGGTGGTCACTTTCCCTAGCTCAGTACATAAACAAACACAGTAACGGTGCTTCTTGAGAACACAAATACCCTGCCTTGCCCTTTTGTGTTTGCTGCGCGAGTGTAGGCCAATCATAAGCGTTAGCTCCCAAAACATAGGAAAACGAAAGTGCCCGACCTGCTTAAAACCACAAACCAGCTCAATTCCCTGACCAACCTGAATGCAACATTGTCGACTTATTTACGTCTGAAAGAGCTGCTTGGAGTATTCCTTGACGTCTTTTAAGTGATTAATTATTTCGAAACCCTGAGTGGTGTCCTATAATTACTACCGAAACTATGTCGGAAATAAGTTACTCTACATATCTTACAAGTAACAAATTGTTATCCTTGTATATATTCTTGTAGAATTATGCATCCAATTTGGATCAAAAACATCTATTTTTTAGAAATCGGCTGATCAAAGAACAAAATGTCAGTAGCCTTTTTTTGTTCGTAAAGCTTCTATGAAGCTCATATTAGAAGGAATGTAATGACTTCCCTTCCACCCTGTATATAGTTGTACAACATAGCAAACATTAGACTACATCAAACTGTTCTTGAAAACGTTCTTTTCCAGGTTGAAAATATACTACAGAGCCAATGCTGTAATGCATAATATTAAAATTGCAAATGTCGGATGTGATGTGTTATGTGTAGGAACAGATGGGGGGGGGAGGGGGGCATCTTGACCCACCGCGACTCCGACATGGATCTATTGCGGGCTATCACCCCCCTCAGGGGGAAGCGATGAGGCGAAGGGAGACCGGAGGCTTGGCAAAAAACGGAGCCAGCGAAGCCCAAAGACGCACTAAAGTCCCTAATAGCTACAGATATTGACAGGTGGCGCACGACCGAAGTGTTTCCCCTACACAGGGAGAGGGCGACGAAGCGATTCTTGCGGCCCGGTAGCAACTTCCAGGAGCGGTCAGGATTTCCAGAGGGCAAGCACCTGTGCATTCGCCGGAACGTACAGCGCTACCAATCAAACCTGAAAGATGACAAGGAAGGGAAATGAGGAATCCTTGGAGAAGAGAATCCACACCAGCATACGCCTAGTGACAAGGGTAAACCACGGAAAAACCCAAGACAGACTGATCGGTGGACGGGATCGAACCGAGGACCCCCCCCCCCTCCGAATGCAAGGAAATATCGGAATAACCAGTAATTTCAAACATTCAGTCCAGCTTAGCCTCACAATAAATAATCGAAACCTCATTTAAATGTCTCTACCATAGTCTACGTAACCAACCATCTTCTACGTAACCAACCATCGCTGATCTGGGAGTTTGTCTTCCTGAAGTTATTGGTCCGAGAAATGCCACGCTTCCTCTGGCTGACCCAAGGAAGCGTGTGTCAATCACAAAGTAATTTCTCCTGCGCGGTAAGTATATATTATGCCGTGGCGATGTGGACCAGAACGAGGAGCTGTAGTTCCCGACAGCGGAATGCGTCCAGGTTCGATCCCACACACGGAGATGGATTTTAAAATCTGATTATAGGAGCCAACTTGTCAGCCAACTTTCTGACTGGGGAAAGCGTGATGCTGGCCACATACCCCCGTAGCGGTTGCATGACTGAGCACCTCTGACGTGTGTGGCGGCCAGTTAGATTGACCCTTCGCGGATTGCAGTGCAACGGGATATGCTGGAAATAGGTCATTCTTCACTTCCAGAACAAGTTAAGTGCTAAGTAGCTGTTCTTCCCCCCCTCCCCTCCCCTTCTTCTAAGGGCCATACCAATAAAATAGCAACCCTCTTTTTAACATCTGCCTACTGGATCCCTCATGTACAGCTTGTGTAAAACGATGTGACACTCCATAAGGACAAAAGAGGAGAAAAAATGAGAAGTAGTGATAGTGGTGGAGCATAGGACTATAAGAGCTATCAGAACTCGGGGGCAGTCGCATCCATATAGCATTGAACTTATCACACTTACAGAAGGCGGAACACTCCCCCACTTCTCTTATTATGCAGGTAGGCTTGTCAGTGCTATACTGCTCGCAAAAGTTGAAGGCATGTGAGCGCTGGCCAATGCTCAAGCGAAGCGCTGTTGCCAAGCGTAGTGAGTGTTCGCTGGAGTCTGCAGCACGGCCCGCCTCCATATGCCTTTAATTTTAGCGAAGATTATAATGCGCACCTTTGCGTCAAGAGTGGGGTAATGTATGTTTTAAGCAAGCTATACCCACAAGGAAATGTGCGATAAAAGCATTTTTTCAATGGTTTATATCTTGCTTAACAAAATTAGATAGAAAATAAAAAGCTTTTGTGTGAATAGTATAATACTACACTGAGAAAATCATATGAATGTTACACATTAGATTTTTAATGAATATATACTGAGAAAAAGAAGCGGGGTGTCACATAATGAACGGCTCTTGTACTATGATATAAAAGTGTGAGTTTTAGTCGCTTGTTTGGCCTTCGTTGTTGTTTGACCTTCATTCAACCAATGCTGACAACGTGATCACGTTCATGATCTGTCGTATGTAATGTTGTAATGTTTTCTCGACTTCTTTGGCAACAACCAATTCCGCTCCGCTGCTTCAACAATTTCTTCTGGTTCTCCCAAATAATCCTCCATTAATATACATAAAGTCTGCATTGGAAGAAACAAGAGAGTGTTATGAAGTATCGATAGCTTACTAAGAAGCCAGATGACGCATTTCATTCCAACAGAAGCACTATTTAAACTTTGTCCGGATGTTAGATGTGTCGGAAGCGTTAGAGATATAGCAGTTGTCACTCGCGCCGACATTTAAGGAAATAGAGTGATATCTGCTGGCCGCCTCAGACACAGCTGGATGGGAATATCGATTTCATCTCGCAGGTTAATGACGCGAAAGTGCTAATCGTTGTAGGCAATAAATAACACCCATATATAGTAGGGACATGACGTGAGAATCATCCCCTGTCGCTGTATCAATTATTTTATTTCAGAATGGCACTAAAACGGAGTTGAAATCCAAAAGTTTCACATATTAGAATCATACAAAATTTTCATAAAATGTTCTATAGTAAAAATGAGCAATGTCATAAATGCATAATACAGCTAAATTTTAGATATGTTCATTTTATGACGTAAATAATTCAGTAGAATAACAAGTAAATTTTATTGTTATATATATTTCGGGCAATAAACCCTACAAATACTGAATGTAAGTATAGGAAGATTTTTGCAGTATTAATTTCAGCGAATTTTTAAATGAATAGATAATTATTCCTTATACTGTTATCAATTATTAGGGTGAAGCGTGTTATCCATAAGTAGTACAGGTTTTGAAGTCTTTTCTTTAGTTTTATTCCAATGTCTGTCCAATTTAAAAGCTGTCAGCAAACTCTTAATGTAAACATGATCTGGAATCGTAGATGCAGAAATATATTTTAAAATCAATACTTTTTAAAGGTTCCCTTAATTTTGTACTGATTTAAAACAAATGATTAATGTATCAAGAAAAATTCTTCAAACTCTTACAAATAAACTATCAACCCATACACAAAGCAGCTCGCCTAAATGTGAACTGCATTTAAAATTTGTCTCGATTACAATCAAATCTGACATATGTCGGCAAATTTTATTGAAAGCTTAATATTTAACATTTCGATTTCATACTTGCAGCGGTTCGTGCGTTGTTTCGTGTATACAGATGGACAAAGAGAGACTAAAATGTACTCAGCGCTAGCGAAAGCGTTTAACAGCACTGTTTAGGTTCATGTGCAACATCCACTATCACACTGCTTTTGTATCTTGGTAAAACTAAACTGGCTCCACGTTTAAAGTCATTCAATTTTTACGTTTCGCTGTGTCTCTATGATGACATCATCAAAGGTATGGAGGTGTTTCTATGAAATCCAGCTTGATAATCCATAAATAATTTCTATCCAACTGAGAGCTACACATACTTAAGTGAGAACGTTTATTTTTGCTTAATCCTATAGACCCTCCCAACAGAAGGATTTTATAGAATGCAGGAAAAAGTTATCTTTCGATCTGCGATGTGCTTCAAGGTTTCAGGTTATTATTGGCACACTAAAAATAGGAAAGATTAATGCGTCTTTATCCTTCGCTCAAGCTAAAACAAGAATTCGGCTTTCAGATTTTGATGATTATTGGCTTCCCTAATGGCGATTCTCCTACCGCGATCAATACAATTTCATTTCTTCTCAAATCAACGTAATTATGTGTTTCTTACTTCGATGGTGAAATTAATTGATTTTGAACCCTTATAAATAGTTCCATGCGTATTCGCAAACATGTAGATGCTTGTACACAATAAGAGAAAATCTGATGTGTTCCACTCACATGACTTTCTCTACTCTTGTACTAACCATTCTTACAAACTCTTATTCCTATATATTATTCGTGTTAGTTAAGATAAACATTTGTACAAATTATCTTATTGCTTATTTTCTTGTGGAATATGGGAATATAGTGGGCTTTGTGCGATAGTAAAATCTTTTAAAGCTTTAAGATTCCGTTCTCTTTGCACACTTAACACACGTATAAAAAGTGAACAACGATGTTCCATTTCACGAAAGTTTTAAGTTTTCCGAAACTGACACACATAACAAGGGATATCTCCGAAATGGTTCACCCTACAATAAAATTTATTTAGACATAAATTGTGTATTTTAGCAAGGTCTACATTGTTTTGTACAGTATGATTTGGTCTATCTCTAACGGCTTACCAGTTATGCAAAAGTCGTCCAGAGTAAATACGACTACAGGGGCTATAGCCAGAAAATTCAAGATATCATTTCATTTGTCATAAAAATATCTCAAATATATGACATTTTAATCAAAATCGTTAGAGCCATTTTCAAGAAAATTAAAATTTTCGAAACATTTTCCATGTGAAGGGTAGTTTAGGGTGGGGCATGCTTGAAAGACATTAAACTTAAATACCAACTTTGGTTTTTAACCTACTTTTCGTTTTTGAGTTATACTGTCCAGACACACACACACACACACACACACACACACACACACACACACACACACACACACACACACACACACACACACCTTTTTCTAAAAATGCTTTTTTTACCAGTAGAGAAAGTAAAAAGTAATGACCGATTCTTGTAGCTATGATATACATGTCCTCTGCATTTTACTCGGAATTGCGTTTATCGAGATAGGCATGCGCACTGATGTAACATCGTATCCCCTTTTAATAACCTAGTGTTTTGTGCAGGTATCTGTATTTCGTGGGGCACTTGGTTCAAATATTGGTAATTGCAAGTGTCCTCTTTAGAATGGGGAGGGCTTGAAGAATATTGTAATGTTAAAACCGAAACTGTTACACTCAATTTAGGTGGGCAGTTACGAAGTCTCGCCTGGCCTTAAAACATGGGTACGTTTAACTGGAAGATACAGGTTATCTTCCTTAAAGAAAGCAAAAGAAATGAACACACATAATTCAGTTTTTACTTCTACTTTTTCTTCTACCTTGATAAAGCGACTATTTCCACCCCAAAGTCAGTATCAAGATTCAGCCGGAAATACAATTTCTGGGGAGGCCTTAAACACAAGGGGGGTGTGTGATTTGTGCGCGCATGTATGAAATACGAATACCAAATTTGATATAAGTTCTCTTGAATTTGTTCTGCGAAGTCCTCTTGTTATAAATAACTTAAGTGTAATTTTGTACAACTGCTGAACGATTATAGATTGAAAAGTCTCACTTCAAATAATAATAATAATAATAATAATAATAATAATAATAATAATAATAATAATAATAATGATAATGATGATAATAATGATAATAATAATAATAATAATAATAATAATAATAATAATAATAATAATAATAATAATAATAATAATAATAATAATAACAATAATAATAATAATAATAATAATAATAATAATAATAATAATAATAATAATAATAATAATAATGATGATGATGACGAATAATAATGATAATAATAATAATAATAATAATAATAATAATAATAATAATAATAATAATAATAATAATAATAATAATAATAATAAAACAACGTACAGTTCATTAAAATATGAAATTATGTCAAACTTTTCCGCAGCACTAGTCGTTTTCGAAATATTTCGTTGTTACGTCTTTCAATTTTCTCAGGCTGAGCTGTCATGCTACATACATAGTGAAGTTTCATACGATTCTTCAGTTTTAAATGTCAAGGGTCGCTTTTAGGTTGTTTTAATAACACCGTAATGTACCCTCAAGCACACACTTTTTGGTGTTAAAAGAAAATGGTCTAATCGTGGCAGTATACGCAAACGAAACAGAAAACTACTAAATGATTAACCAATATTTCTTTTCTTCTTTATTTATGTATTTATTCGGCTGGAAATTCATCCAATGTCCTGACTTTAACATCAAATTTACTGGCTTTCATTCCTTTATGAAATGTACACATGTTTATTATTTATTCCGTAATGCTGGCTTTTATAGTTGGCAGCTGCTTTTATATTTTGTTTTAGTCGTTTTAGAAAATACAGTCCAGAATAAATAAACGAGTTTTCCTTGTGAAGTAATACCGGATTACGAATTCAATTTTAACTACTCCATACGAAAGGAGAGACTGGTGTTTACAACACAATACTGGCACTGGTAAACAATTTGGAAACAATGGATCTCTGGGAGTGTAAAAGTCAAACATCCTTCATCAGGTTGATCCAGTTAGAGCAAGCGCCAGCTTGGCCCGAATTGTTCAACACTAACTCACTTTCGAAAGTGATTTTCAGTTGCTTCCTAATATTTAAGGGGAAGAATATGGAATTAAAGCCCAGAGTATAGCGTTAATTTCTTAAACATTGCAATTCCTTTTGTACCTATCACGAAATGCATAACGTAGCTATTTGTGGAAAGGTTTATCTCGATTACAATGAAGTAGATAGGAAAAAAAAGTTCTTAAGAAGAATTTCCATATCCACTAATTAGTGATAGAAGGTATCTCTTTTATAGAGATATTTACTTTCTGTACTACGCACAATAAGCAGGGTAAGTATTGTATTCCACACAAAAATTCGATGTCGAGATTTCATAGGAAATTGTTTAGAGGCCCCCGAATAAAAAAAGCGTTTTTAGAAAAACGTCGGTGTGAGTGAGAGAGAGAGAGAGAGAGAGAGAGAGAGAGAGAGAGAGAGAGAGAGTGTGTGTGTGTGTGTGTGTGTGTGCGTGCGTGCACGCGCGCGTTTCTGTGTGAACAGTGTAACTCAAAAACTTAAACTCGGGTAAAAACCAAAGTTGGTATTTAAGTTTAATATACGAGTTTATATTGCAAGGATGCGACGCCAAGATTATGAAGAAAAACCCTGCACCATAAAGTACCCTTTACATGGAACATTTTTCGAAGATTTAGATTTTCTCAAAAATGACTCTAACAATTTTGATTAAAATGCTTAAGGTACCTACTGTTTTGGCAAATGAAATTATTGTTTTGGATTTTCTGGCTATAGCCGATGTAGTGCTACTTACTCTTGATTTTTGCATAACTGGTAAACCATAAGAGATAGACCAAATCTTACTGTGCAACAGGTGTAGTTCTCTTTAAAACACAGAATTTATTTCATATTCATATTTCATATTTCCTTTGTGTAATTCACTATTTCCGAAATGTTGCTTTTATTACTTCCAAGTTTCAAGTTCTTTTACTTTTCTGTAATTGGAATCATCATTCTTTCTTTCTTTCCTTTCCTTTTTTTTTTTTTTTTTTTTTTTTTTTTTTTTTTTTTTTCGTTTCTCTTTTCCTTCTTTTCATCACAAGCGCTTGTACTCCCCTAATCCCATTGTATCTACAAAAGAATATGTCAAAAAGCGATATTCTATGTAGCAGAATAAGATTTTGTAAGAAAACTGTTGAAGAATGACTCTTTCGCTCACCAAGATTTTAAACAGCATTTCAAATGGAATATATACAATACGCTTTGTGTTTTCTTTTCGAATTTAATGGGTACTTCGCTTGTTCAACCATCTGTATTACAGGCGTGCACACGTTTGCACACCCCTGTTTTAAGGCATCGAGTTTCGAAATATCGCGTGCAGTTATTCGTGTCTACACAGAGAAAGACAATTCTTTCCAAGGAATCTGAGAGAACGGCGCTTCTTGAGCCAGTTGTGGGAGGGTAATCGATGCAATGAGTACACTGAAACTGAGTGTGACAGTGTAGGTTCTGCATTATTCACTGTGAACAAGGCAATATTGAAGACCAAATAACCAAAATTAAGTAGTTGAATGACAGTGATTCGCCCTGAACTGGCTTGTTTACGCCGCTAATTTACTAAGTAGGAAGGAAATTACCGCTTAGCCCGTAATCTGAACTGCCGCTTCCCCTGCGGCTTCTTTACTAACGAACGGAAGCCAAGGAAAACGCCCATATCGGATTCCATGTACTATTGCTCGTCTTTTGGACCTTACCAGATATAATCAATCACTCGGTGTGTAAAAGCTTATACTTGGTACCAAGGTATGCATACGTGAATGAAGTTGGGACCTTGCCAATTCTGGCGATAACCGGTTTCTGCGCAAGAAATACATAGTTTAGTCTAAAACTATGTACACACTTGAAAACAATGTCCAGATTCAGCGCAATTATCGCGATTATAGCGAATGTATGTCAAATATGACAATATTCGGAGGGGGGACTTAGCACCTCGATCAATGAAATCTTTGTACCCTAACAGGGGTGGTGAGATAAGAGCAATGCACCTGTCACTCACGCCGAAATTCCCGTCCACTGTATGCCAAATAAAGCACTAATCTACGAAATTCAATCCAATTTAATAACTTTTTATACACAAGAGCTTCAATGTTTACAATCTTTCTGAGCCTCAATAATCTTCTCCACTCATCCCTATCCATCCATTTCATTTCTTCTAGTCCTCTTGCTCTCATTTCAGTTTTTATTTCCCGCATCCATTAGTTTCCAGATCTTCCTTTTCTTCTCCTTCCTGGTGGACTCCATTTCAAAATCTTTCTCGGTAATCTATCTTCATTCATTCTTCCAATATGTCCGTACCAACTCTGCTGTTTAATCTTACATAGGCTAGCAATGCTTTATTTCAACCTTGTTTATAGTCGCCTAACTACATGGTCATACTGCGACTGTGCACGAAGTATTTACAAAATGACAATGATACATTCAGTTACAATGTTCGTTGTCTTAGCTAAATATTTATAACATTGGTTGATTAGTTTACAATACAGTGGAATATTAACAAAAGTGCTGTCTTAAAAACAAGCGATATACTAATATTACAACAATCGATATATGAAGTGTCTTTTAGGAACTGTAATATGGTGTTGATCATTTTAGGATCGCTAAGTAGAGTAGGATGGTCAGTTGGAAGCTTGTTCTACGTCCGCCATTTTGTGTATCTGGAACATTTGGGGATGATACGTTAAAGCAGTCTGACACATCTAACATATGGGAGTTGGATCCTTCGATATGTGTGAATGCGTGATTCCGCAATGGCCAATTCTTAGTCTAGTTATAGTCACTTGTTCTTGACGTTTCAGTTGATTGACAGCAAGGCTTGATATTCGGTTAGTCATGTCATGCAGTTTACTATTTGAGTTGCGTTGCCACTGGTTCTCCCAGTTCCTTCAGATGTTACTTTTAATAGAGACAATGTAATCTTGATAAGTTATGCTTGCAACGTTTCATCTGGGGGTAAACTGCTTTACGGGCTGCTTTATCTCCTCGTTCGTTGCCATCTATTTGTCTATGGGAGGGTATCCATAGTATGTTAATTTTTTTACCTAAATTGATAGCTTCATTGGATAAGAATTTTATTTCTTGAAACAGTGAATTTCTTGTTTGTTTATCCTTAATGGCAAGGTTTGCACTCATTGAGTCAGTCATCAAAAAGAATTTGGGATTTTATGATTCTAAAATGAACTGCAGACTTTCTTTTATGGCGAATAACTCGCACGAGAAAATTGAGAAATATTCAGGTAGTTTGTGTAAAACTTTTATCAGGATAAACAATTGCAAATCCACCATCAGTGTATATGTGCAAATCAGTTCGATGGTACTCTTGAATTTCAAGGAAAGGTTAATTATAGATAACACTAGAAGTTTCACTTTTGATTTGCAAAAACATCTCTGTGTATGTCAGGTGATGAAAGCTTCCATGGGGGTATTTGGTGAAATACTTTCCTGGCAGACATTTCAGGCAATGAAGGTATGTAGATATCCTTCCGTAGAATGTAGTACGGCTGTGATGTCGATTTGTGGGAGGAGTACAGGGTTTTTGAAAAAATTTGCTGAAATACGTTGGTTTCTGCAATAGAAGCTTGTTTTGAACGCATATGTTAAACTTAGTTGAATTCTTCTCATTTCTAGCGGAGGTTCTTCTGTCTCTATTTGAAGGCTCGAAGAAGGACTTGTGCAAAAAGCTAAAGCTTGTGTCTGTATTGAACCGAGCATTTTGAGAGCAGTAGGAAAGGCTGAGTTGTATAGTAGGTATGGATACGTAGTCTAATTTAATCTAATAGAAGCTTTGTAAGTAGATAATTAAACCTTTGAGTCGGCATCGCAGTTTTTTGCTGTTAATACTTTTAGTAGACGTGATCTCCTAATACAGTCTGAGTTTAAGTTTTTACTATGAGGAATCCATGTTAGCTTATTGTCCAGAAGTATTCTCAGGAGTCTGTCTTAACAACTTCAATCATATTATTCTCCTCTCTTAGGATCCTCTTTGAAGTTTTTCTTTTTAGAGAATATTATGCATTTTGTTTTCTTCTGTGAGAACTTGAATCCGGTTTGTTCTGGCCATTCCTGTAGCGCATTCATTGTGGTTTCAAGAATTTCTTGGGTAGTGTTTAGATTTTTGCCCTTGCAGTAGATTGTTAAATCGTCCGCGAGTAAGTTAGCTTTGACTGGTAGCTTTATATAAGATGTAATGTCATTGATAGCTACAAGAAAAAGCAAAATACTGAGCGAAGATCCTTGTATGTATCAATTCCTGTTATCTCTCGTAGAACATACGGCATCAACAAAGCATCGCCATCTGGACCTGCTGGCGGTCAACCTCTTCACCTCACTCCAGGTCTTGCCTTCTACCATTGCTTCCACAGATCTTCGCCATGTTCGTCAGGGTCTTCCTCTCTTCCTCCTTCCCTGCGGGTTTCATTCCAATGCTTCTCTCTCAATGGCTTCACTTCCCTTCCTCAGTGTGTGTCCAATCCACTTCCATTTCCACTTATTTGCATGGCTATCTCAACTTCGCCCATCCTTTTCCAAAGCTCATGGTTTGAAATAACTTCTGGCCAGCAGATGGTAAGAATTCTTCGCAAACAGCGATTAACAAAGGTCTGCAGCCTGGAGGTAATTTGCTTTCGTCACTTTGAAGAACCTTGAGGTAGGGTACTCCATTTGGAATTTCCTGTATTTCAGAGTAAGTTTCATCGGCCAACACTTGCAATTGCCTTCTTTTAAGGAAAAGCATTTTTCCAGTGATCTGGTTTTGTGATAGAATTTTCAACTCTTTTTTTCAAATCATGTCGTACGCCTACTCGATATCTAAACTTATCATTATGCAGTGCTGAGAATTTTTAAAACCTTCGGTTATTTCTTTTTCAACTGTGATGAGACTATCCATTGTTGAATGACCTTAGCAAAGTCCGTGTTGATCTTTGTTGAAAAAATGTGTCAAGAATCAAGAGTCCGTCGAAGTCGTTTGCTTATAATTTTTTCTAACACTTTACTCAATGTAGAAATTAGAGTAATTGGACGATAGCTCTCTGGCATAGAGGAGAGGCCATTAGATTTAAGAATAGGGATTACCGTTGCTTTTCTCCAGCAAATAGGAAAATCTTTCCTGTTCCATATAAAATAGTACAGGTCTTGTAAGTATAGAATGCAAACGGTAGGGAGACGTTTCAACATCTCATAAGGGATCCATTCAGATTTGCATTCACTTAGCGTTCCATAATATATTCTAGTGTTATTTCACTCTCATAGTCCTGTTGATCAGACGTAGAGGGGATATCTATGTGTATATTCAAGGCTTCACTTTCAAACGTTTGTTTAAATTTGAGAAATTTTGGGTTGTAATTTGAGTCGCTATAAAAGCCCTCTAATGTGTGACTTGAATTGCCTGATATTTGTTTATTATTAGTCAGCTTTTTATCTGACCCTTTATTTCGAAGGACTGATTTTGATGGTTCCATTTATTTTACTTTTTTTCCAAACTTGTTCTAAAGGTGCTTGATGGTTCAATGAGGATATAAAATCTGACCATGATTTGCGTTTGCTTTCTTTTATTGTTTTGCGTGCCAAAGCTCGCGATTGTTTGTACTGTATTTTGCTTTCGGGAGATGCATGTTTTTATATTAAAAAAAAACGCTTTATTTTTGTTCTGAATTGTATTTTTACATTCATCATTCCGCCATGGAACACCTCGTTTACGAACCAGGCCTATGCATGTTTTCAGAATGGTGGTGTTAGCGAGTTCTATTGTATTTCTGTGAAATGTTTCACAATACTGTTAATATTTGAGTTGTCTTAAACCAATGGTAAAGATGATGCGGATTGGCTAGTAAGTGTTTTAAACCTTACCCAATCTGTTTTACTAATTATCCACTTTGGCTGCTGTATGTATTCAGAAGTTCACTATCCATACTTATGATTGGAAAATGATCGCTGCCATAAGGCACATTATAAACTGATCAGCTAAGTAGGTGTGCATTGCTGGGAGAAGTTATTGTCAAGTCAATGCTACTAAAGGTGTCATGGGCAAGATCGAAATGCTTAGCTTGGGAAGAATTAAGTAAAATTAAGTTTCGTTCTAGCAATATAGATTCTATAAGTTTCCCTCTTTGGTCAGTTTTCTTACAGCCCCATAATACGTGTGACTATTAAAGTCACCCAGGAGTATGAAAGGATTGGGTAATTGGTCTATTATAGTTTGAAGGTCTTCGAGTTTAAGCTTATAGCTGTTAGGTAAGTGGACATTACATATACAGACAGGAGTTGGCATTATTACTTGTTTGCTACTGCTTCAAGGGGACTTATTAATGGCATTTCTTTATTAATTATGTTATTTTTAATGAAGGTAGCTACTCCACCTCTGGTGTGGACTACTATTTCTCTGTTCTTATAATACGTTGAATATCCAGGTACATTTGTTATGAACTGGTCGCTAAAGTTTGTTTCCTGCAAACAAATGACATTTGGCAGATGCTTTTAATTAAAATATTCAAATACTCATGTGCTCGGAAACCTCGAAGGTTCCATTGTAATATGACACAACCCATTTTTGTGAGATGTATTAAAAGATAAACAAAAATGAAGACAAACAGCGAGCTAGATAGAATTAGATGGAGTACCGAGAACTTCTGGTGTTCTGGATTTGTTAATTTCTATACCGAGCTTCTTTTCAATACGAGTGAATGGATTTTTCATTCCTTTATTTGTCATTGAAGGGCGGAATTTTTATAGTGTCCAACAGACTTTTCAGGTTGTCTGTATAATCGAGAGCTATGGGCACTACATCTGACGTTCCTTTTGTGTTTTCTACGAAACTCTTGAGCTGTGGGAAGTTCAAAATGTAACTTTTTGGGCTTGCTTCCATTGCTGTCCTAGGAGAAATATAGTTTTCTTATGTGTATGTTGGATTTTCTTTTGCATTACATTGCTTGATTGCTCTTCGATGTTTGCTAATGATGAGTCTGAGAGGTATTGTAGCTCATTTTCTGTGTGCTGGCTTCAAGCAGAAATAGGTTTTTTAAGAGAGGCATCCTTGTACTCCATTTCCTTTATTACACTAATCTGAGCTGCTTGGATTTTTTGAGATTTCCAATTCTGCCGTGTGTGTTCCACCACTGAGATTTTGTTATTCTCTTCAGTTAATTAAATGTCAGAATCTTGAATGCTTGATTATTGCGTTACACTGTCCTTTGATTCGACACTAATCGGATTTTTAAAGCATTTACATGGTTTGGTATCACTGGGCACAAATTATATATATTTTTGGTTAGGAGGGGTCCGATTTCCAAGGATATGTCATCAATTTTGATCTTTGAAAATCTTGGGGTTATATCTTCCACCAAGGTTTTGTTTGTCAAGTAGACACAAACTCGTTGTTCAAAATACGTGATACGAATCCCATACTTGTGGGATTTATTAACTTGTCTAGAGCTAGTAGAAGTGGCGAACTATCATGTGCTTCAATTACTACTGCTTGCTCCTTATTTGGCACAGATTGAGCAATTGCAGAATAACTGCGTATGACTGTAGTGTTGCACTTGTTTAACATGCTCGTTTTCAGAAATTGGGTGGTAAATCTGGTTTTCTAGACTGGTGTTGGCCATGCTGCGGCTGAAACAGCAGACTGCTGCGAACGATATCGCCGATTTCGCAGCATCGAGGATGCGCAGCTTTTTCTTTGTTGTGCTGTAATTATAAATCAATAAGTGTACACTTAACAAATCAAATATTGAAAGACAATAGCTACCTCTGTAAGCTACGCTGGGTAGAGGACTACTTCCCTTTGTAGTGAAATACTCCGATACAGCCTGGACACGAGGATAATACCACTCAAAACTAGAAGTTAAATCTTTAGTTACGCTCCATATACAGTCCACAGCCTTCTGTGAGTATTCACTTCTTATTATTCATTTTTCTCTAATAACATTATTTCTTATTTGTTTCCAATCTTGGACATCTCGCTGGGCCTAGGAAAATCCATTTCCATTGACATAAGCTTTGATTTTAAATTTTTACTAAATTTCCATGTTTCACTTCCATATGTGACAGTATTTTTTCCCTTTTTATTATATATTCGCAGTTTATTCTTTCTACTTATGTATATGTTTGTTCCACAGGATACTATACAGCAGTGCTCTCCAACTTTCTTATGTGCTCGGGCACATTTAACTCATGCCTAAAGAGGCACGGGCGCCATCACAACCACCATTAGGGCAAAGTACCCTTCTTTCGAAAGAAAAAAAGGAAAGCACTGGCTAAGGAAGTAATGGATGCAACTTCGGGTGTACTAAAACATGCTTTATATGTCTGTACTGGCGAGATAGTCGGAAGGAAATAGTTTTGTCTTGTAATTTGAATTAATATTACAAATCGCCGAAGTAAAAATTTGCTTATGAAGGGCGCCACGGTGCCCGCGGGCGCCGCATTGGACAACATTGATTTTATGATACCTTCATTTATTCTGTTCTTAATGCCATTTTCCTGTTTATCTTCTTTATCAATTTTTACCCCCAAACACTCAAATTCTTCGCATCCTCTAATACAACCTTTCTGTTCTTCCAGAATTAAATCTTTGGTTTCTGTTCCACGTCCCATATAAAACATTTTTCCCAATTTATTTTCAGCTCCCATTTATCATACTTCTACTAATTTTCTAAGCACAAATTCCATATCTTTATACTGTTGCACAATTACTACCTGGTTGTTCGCAAATGACAGTGTATATTATATTTTGTAAAAAGGAAAATAAAACCTAAAGCTCAGAGAGATGCAGGAGTATAAATTACCTTTAAACCATATATTGGATAATGGATGTTCCAATATAATAAATAATAATAACAATAAATAATAATAACAACAATAATAATAACAACAATAACAATAGCAAATTGAGGGCTAGAACCTTACTCTTACAACGTCATGGACGATCTCGAATTTGTTGTGAACACCAAACATTAAGAATAAAGCTCTGTTTGTCTCATTTAAATTCTTAAAATTATCATCAAGGTTTGCCTTGAAAACCTGAGACGCAGAAAGCATAATCTATAAAAAAGCTCCTGTATTAACGTAAAATATCCTTAAACATCGTCCAGGGATATCTGCGTTCATAAACCCTGGGCACAGGATACTTGCAAACTGAAGTAAGTTTGAAGAGAAACTTTTGAGAGAAGTTTAACGTCCTTTAAACGGCCAGGAGGATGAAAGTATAACACGAATGTGCAAATGACCTGGGGGACGCAAGTGCTGAAGTTACCCGATATTCTTCCTAAGAATTAAGGCAAAATCTCGAGTAAATGCCTGCCCTAAGACTTCAACAGCTCATCCAAGTTCGAGCACAAGTAGCTAGAGTGAGAAGTAAGCACGAGTATACTTTATTTCGGTGATTAAGACTACCCTGGTGCTTAGCTTAAGTTTTGTATATTTCATTTGCATAGATGCGCCATACAATACAACAGAACCTATCCCCACAGAGTGTGGAAGCGAATATAACTGTTTAATGTTAAAAATTATAAACATCTACGTTAAGAAATCTTACAGTTCAGCCAGTTGTTTGTCAAGTCCCCCTTCTATGTATCTTCGGATGATCCTGAGTTTTAATTAATACCAAATTTTATATTTATTCATTTTATTTAGTTATGCAGTTCAAAAACACACGTTTGCATGGACCTTTTTCTAAAAATGTCTTCTTGTATATCCTCCAAATAGGTATTTAGAAAATGTTGGGTGAAATACAGTAAATTCTCTATTTATTTATTTTATAGCGAGTAGCAGAGAAAGTAAACATATTTTGGAACACTGATTTAGGTCAGAGTAGTGAAATCACCACAATTAGCTCATTGTACGGAATTTTTAGGGGCATTATTTCCTTTAAATTTGAATCACAAAAACACAGTCCTCTTTTTTCGGTTAACACAATTTATCATTCGTCATAACCAAGCAACTCATCTCGTTGCCTAGGTGCGCACTTCACTGTATTTCTCTGTCTGGCAAACAGTTGGCTTCGACGATCACAATCACTAAAACTGCTTCACACAACTAATAATTCCGACGCGACGATTATATGTTCAAAATTGTTTCTGGCGATACACACTCAAAGTTCTCTCAACACTGACTGTAGACACAGCTTAAAACTAATAGCCGTCTTGTTCAACACTAAACGACTCGCGTCATAAAAACTGGTTTCTCTCGCCGTCTCGACTTCGTAGCATGGATTTTTCTCGAAATCCAGCATTCCATTAACAAGTCCAGCAAACGAACAGCTTCTGCAACAGTCTGGAATAATCTATGTTCCGGCTCGCTCCAATGTTTACCCGCTACGCAGTAGTCTGAGGTAGGTTGACCTTGAGCGTCTTTGATGGCGGCTGTCGGCCGGCGTCACAATATATAGGATGTTGAGTAAGCAAACATCGAAATATATCACTTAATATTGAACTTTGTGCAACTGTTCTCTCGATTAGTTTGTTAAACGTTAATTTGGCAATTTTGTTTCAGTTTTGTAAAGATCACATGGACATAAACGACGTACAGAGAGAGAGAGAGAAGGCGAAGGTTAAAGTAATATCGAGAGATGAGATACTACGCTTCCATGAGGAATTGAAATCAATTTCAGTTCAATCACACTCTCAATACGATTCGCGCTTCCTTGTTGAATTCAATCCAGAATAAGACCGATTTGGATACGCAAGGTTCAAGCATAAATAGTCCCAAGCTTTTGTTGGTCACTTGGCTTATGCTAGCGAACCTGTAAAAAAATGCGTTTTCTGCGTATTTTAAGTTGGATTTAAGGTTACTGAAAACTGGATTTTTGTTGTTTTATTACACATTTTCACTAAGAAAACAAAATCACGAGGATGCAATGTTACAATGGGTACAGTAGAAGTTAGCATTTTTAGCGGATTCAAATCGATTTGAATCCGATAGGTGTTTCCATCCAACAAAATTGCGATCCGATTCCGCTTCTAAGAGGAATGGATCCAAGGATTCAGTTCAACTTGAATCCGCGTTTCCAATCAGCATTCAATCCGGAATAAGAACACATCGATTTGAATTCCCTATGGAAAGTGATAGTTTATACCTAGTTATTCCAAATAGACTATGTACTATTCAAGACATGGCCTCAAATCAAACCAAAAAGAGTACTATTACGAGTGTGTAGAAGTCAAATCGTGTCCGCAAATAATCGCAGTGAGACGGAATCGCATTTTTCTCTCATAATAATTCTACATTTTCCCTTTTGACAAAACATTGCAAAAATCGATAACTCTCTCCTCAGCCTTCTAGAAAATTAATGTTTATCTACTTTATTAAGCAAAATGTTTATGCTAAAACATCGTTTCTGTTCTTTAACTTTACAAGATGTTTGCTTTGCAAATTAAGTGTTTTTAAGCCGATGGTACTTTAGAATGATGCACTCAGCGAATTGAAAAGCTAAGTTCAAATCTGGCAATCCCAAAGGATTTTACCCTCGACTTCTGCAGCTTCATCGTCCATAGAAAGCCTTCAGCCTTGTGTCTGCGGACTCAATGCATTCACTGAGTATTCAGAACTAACTAGATAGCTGCATATTAACCAAATAAGGCTTGTGGTTATTTGTTTCGCGTTTAAATCCAAGGCCAGGTGTTTTACATAGGCATTTTATCATCGCTGAAGACAAAGGTACCGCATACTTGCCCTAAAAAGAAATACGACGCGTTACAATAACGCGATTTTCTATGCTACCCATTTATTTTCATATATAGGATGGAAGGGAAGTCATTACTTCTAATATGTGCTTCATAGAAGCATTACAAACAAAAAAGTCTTACGGCATTTTGTCCTTTGATCAGCCGATTTCGCAAAAATAAATGGTTCTTGTTCCAAATTGGATGCGTAATTACACAAGAATGTACGAAGATAACAGTTTGTTACTTGTAAGATGGGTAGAGTAACTTATTTCTGACATTGCTTCGATAGTAATTATGGGACATCACACAGGGTTTCGGAGTAATTAATCACTTAAAAGACGTGAAGGAATACTCCGAGTGCCTTTTTCAGACGCGAGGTAAGTCGACAAATTTGCGTTGAGGTTGGCCAGGGAATTGACCTGGTTTCCGGATGTAAACACTTTCTCTTTCGTCTGATGTTTTAGCAGGTAACGGTTGTGATTGGCCTACACATGGAAGGAGACCTTCACGAGACGCTTGGTAGTGACGCCTGTTTGTTTATGTACAGAATCAGTGAAACATATACTTCCAGTGAAATCTCGACATCGTATTTTTGGCTGGAATACAATACTTGTACTTACTAGTAGAGAAAGTAAAAAGGGAACCAAAATACAATTCCATCAACAGTAGCTACACTTTCATTCAATTTAGCCCAACTACACATAAACAAATCATTCAAAGAGGACATGTTTGAAGAGTTCAGACAACAAAGTTCCAACAAAAAGTGGTCTATCCTCCTGACAGAGAAATACAGATACCAGATTATCCAAGAAGAGATACGGTTGCTGCCGTACGGGTCGCCACTGGAAACAATTGCCTCGCAGCTCACCTCCATAGACCATCTCCTATGTGTGTCTTATGTGGGGACATGTGAACAAGTGCAGTGCTTTAAACAATGTAAGAGACAAAATGAGCACTCTTGCAGATTTGTACTGGGAAGTAACAAGACAAAAGGCTGTGTACCAAGTGTATTGAATATTAGAAAATATATGTTATTTTATACCAAGATTGCTTGTCTCAACTTTACGGTACTTGGTAAATAATAATTCACGGTGTTCAATTTAGGATTACTGAATGTAACCAAGTAGCTAATATTTTGTGCACTTCTCTTGCTACAATAAACCAGGATTTAAGATAGAAAATAAAACAATGTCACAAAAATGCGCAAATCAAAAGTAACATTTGTGCAAAATATGACATGCTCCTGCAAAATTCTGCTAGTAGAAAATTGTATACCAATACTATTAATGAGGGTTTTAAAACTGAAATATGCTGAAATAAAGCCAACAGTAATCTGCTAAATGAAATTTTATTCTTTTCAAATTAATTTTTACGCCTAGTGTACATCCACACATTCCATATCATATCAGTACTTCCTCTGTTTCCTTAAAACAAATTGATCCATCACTTCTTAAAAAGCACACACATACACAGTGTAACTTTGACGAGAATGAGTAAATCACGCAGACCAGATCAGAAATAAACTCCACGTCTACAGTTGTGAAGAAAACGGCATATCATTTGTTTCCGTTACACATTGTTACGCTTGTTGAAAGGTTGTACTTATAACCTCTGTCGTTTGTTTCTGCGGCAGATTGTTGTCACATTTTTGCGAATGCTGTTTTAAAGTTCGTCGCATTCTTCGACCTCAAGTAGCAAAAAGCAACAAAAATGATTGTAACTTCAAGCCTGAAATAAACTGTATAGTTTAATATAGTAAAATTCCAAAATAAGTCAATTATTTATACCGTTATTGTTTACTAAGCATGTGGCAGCTGTCTACCATAACCGAGCTTGTGTTTACGTTGCCCGCTATTATACCATGTAGAAATGCCCCTTACTTTCCCCTATTATGGTGGTCTGAATAGAGCGAAGCATCTGGCGACATTAAGCGACATCCTCACCTATCTCTCAGAATCTCCGTGACAATGATGGACGATTTGTCCTGTGCCACTCCAGCCAAGTCTAAACACATCTTGGAGAAACATACATAACAATTGAATATGCTGTTTCCTTTCTTCCCAAAGCTCA
Organism: Tenodera sinensis; assembly: GCA_030765045.1. NCBI lineage: Eukaryota > Metazoa > Arthropoda > Insecta > Mantodea > Mantidae > Tenodera > Tenodera sinensis. The sequence continues at coordinate 82,257,773 of CM060963.1, forward strand.
ACCACTCATATTACAAACAGATTACTCATAGACAAAATAAATGAGGCTGTCAAAAACAAACTTGTGGCTCTAATTTACTAAATAGCCGCTGACACTAGAAGCAATATTTTTCCATGAACTGCAGTTGGTTCTGGGAAGAGGGAAGTCAAGACTATCTGTACTCACGCAAAATGAAGAAATGAGAAAACCGAATATCAGAAGCTTATTGCTTTATCTGGCATCTGCTTACTAAAAAATTCCTGAGGTCCCCTTAATCCAGAAGAGGCAATTTCACAACAGGCAGGTCCGCGCGGATATGTGTATGTGATGTAAACAATATAATTCAAACGAAATGTCTGACAAATGCCATATCTTGTTATTACGACATGAAGATTTTCAAATAATGAACTCAAACTATTTTTTATTAAAAACCGCCATTTTATGATACTTGTATTAAAAACAAATCGCCTCTCTACATTCTGAATTAATTTTGTGTAATTTTGAATAACTAATAAAGCATAAGAGAGATAAACGCTTACAGGAAAAATGCAGATCTCAGATCAACATATATAAAAGATTTCAAATATTTTTGTAGTATTTATCACTTGCAAGATATTCATTCTTATTGGCACGAACTTTCCAATACTTATACATTTTTTGAAAGTACTGTTTTCATTCAATTGTTTCCCGCTTTTTAAAAACTTGAGTATTACTTCAGTCTCCCTACCTACAGTAAAATGTGCAACGAAACCATTTCTGCAACCGTTTATCTCAGTTAACTTGTACACAGATAAACAAATTGTTGTAAGAATGCTTTTGAAATAGTGAACTATTGTGGTTAGAGATAATTATATGAATGTAACACCTCATATTTGTTTTCTTCTTCTTTTTCTTTCATTTTTATTTTGTATGTTTTCTTTTATTAGCAATGAGATCGTATGGAAAACTACATAACTATATTTCCAAAGCATTAACAAGGAAAACGTTATACTAGCTCTGTTTTTTTTTTTTTTTGTTTTTTTTTTTCTTCGTTTGTAGTATAATAGAATAGACAAGATTAGAACGCATTCTCTTATGGTTCCATAATGGCATGACGGTTACATGTCTACCTCACTTCGAGGTCCCGAATTCGAAAGTAGGTTAGGATAAGTTACGTGTAAAACTGTTTCTTGTTTTTTCCAGAGCCTCTTATTTTCGTAAGGCGAATTACAGACTAACAACAAAAAATATGATGTGCTGCACTCACATGACTTTCTCTACTCTTGTACTCACCATTCTTACAAACTCTTATTCCTATATCTTCTTCGTGTTAGTTGAGATAAACGTTTGTACAAATTATCTTATTGCTTCTTTCCTTGAGGGATATTAAAATATAGTAGGCTTTGTGCGATAGTCAAATATTTTAAAGCTTTGAGATTCCGTTCTCTTTGCACACTTAACATATAAAAAAATGAACAGCGATGTTCCATTTCACGAAAGTTTTAAGTTTTCCGAAACTCATACACATAACAAGGAATATCTCGAAACGGTTTACCCTACAAGAAAATGTATTTGGACATAAATTGTGTATTTTAGCAAGATCTACATTTTTGTATACTATGATTTGGTCTATCTCTAACGGTTTACCAGTTATGCAAAAGTCGTCCAGAGTAAATACGACTACAGGGGCTATAGCCAGAAAATTCAAGATATACATTTCATTTGTCATAAAAATATCTCAAACATATGACATTTTAATCAAAATCGTTAGAGCCATTTTCAAGAAAATAAAAATTTTCGAAAAATTTTCCATGTAAAGGGTAGATTGGGATGGGGCATCCTTGAAAGACACTAAACTTAAATACTAACTTTGGTTTTTAACCTACTTTTCGTTTTTGAGTTATGCTGTCCACAGGCACGCAGACTGACACACACACGCGCGCGCGCGGACCTTTTTCTTAAAGTGCTTTTTTTTTTTTTTTTTTTTTTTTTTTTTTTTTTTAATTCAGGGGGTTTCAAAACATATATTTCCGGTGAAATCTCGACATCGAATTTTTGGGTGGAATACAACAATTCCCCTACTTACAGTAGAGAAAATAAAATGCGCAGGAATGAAGAGGGCTTTAGGGTCATTCCCAATAAAAACTAAATATGAAATTTAAGATTGCAATTTTGGTTCGAATGAGACACTTTATATTAGATACGTGGCAGATGAAGTAGTAAATAGATACAGTAAATTTAAAATGAATATTCATAGTAAATTATTTGACAACGAATTGCTGGAACAGAGAAAGTCCTGACATTGCCAACATGACATTTCACACGAACCACTTTCTCCAGCTTATAGGGTCGTTTCCAGGTCAATGTGAAGGTTGAACACATATACAAGAGAAGCTGAAGACCAACCAAATGAAATACACGTAAAAACCAGCTTACACGTGGAGAAAAATAATAATCAATGATTTCAGGCTGCAAATTCCTCCCTGTCCATTCCAACCTCATAAATAATATACTAATACATGCCAAGCCCCTACTCCTACGGCTGCGCAGTTGCCAAAAGAACAGCCACGAAAGAAGTGCTTAAATTTAACGAGTTAATAGCAAACCAAATAAATCTGAGTATTAGTTTGTTATGTTTAATATGGTTGCTGAGGAATCAAAAAATGGCTATGGAACGTGTAAAGGAAAAACCCACAATTGCCAAACATCAAAAGGGCGTCCGTTCCACAGTTACAAGTGAATTATTTCGGATACTATAAGAGCTTATGTATGGATATATTTTACAATGGTGACAAAGATAATCGATATAACCATCGACATAAACTGCATCAAATATACACATGTATCGGTCTGGGTGGCTAGTTGGTTAGGTGCTGGGCTCCGTCCCACGGCCGCGAACTCAAACCCGGCCCAGAGCAATAGTTTTTAAGTGTGCATGTCATAAGTTGAATTAGCGGATGAGCTAATGACGGTCCAAATGCTGAGAAACCTTTCACAGTCAAGTCTCTCAAAATCAGTTACACTTTTGAAATATCGAACAGTTCCTTCAGACCTGACATGTTTAACCGCCCTTGCTTTGCTGGTTTTCGTATTGGTACAAGCGATTGTTGGGAAATACCTTTGCAATCCAGAATTCACATAGTAAGTTTGAATAGTAAGGTATTTGAGATTAGGGAGTTAGGGAGTTAAGGATTACCACCTGTCGTGTGGAATACAGTCCACGTTTCAACCTAAACCTCACACACGATAGTACTTTTACTGGCTTGTAAAAGAACTCCCACGGGACAAAATTCCGGCAGCACTGATATGATCCGGGCAATTGACAGTGTCGCTAACATACACGAAATATACTTTAATATGGGTACAAAGTGTAAGGAATAGATAGGATAAGATAGATTAGATAACGAAAGGGACACCTAGCACCTTTACCCATAGGGGATCTTCTGTGTATACACCCCCGGGAGGAACGGATGAGATAAAAGAACCGCAGGAGACGTATGGGCTGCAGGACCGGCTAACGCAGACGTCAGAGTTCCCTAACAACAGCTACAGGCTTGACTATCCGATAGCATTACCCGCCCAAGCCACTGGAGTGTGGCTCATAGGCTCTCTCCAGCAGGAACCGGGGAAAGCTTCACCCAGCATTGGAGGCTCGAACGGCCACCTTCCGACGGAACCGAGAACTTCCAAATCGCAAGCTCTGCGTCATCTGCCCGCTGTCAACCGACACACAGCCCTGGAGTCAACTGTCAACTGTCCGAAGTAGAAGGCACAACCATATTCTCTGCAGAAATCGGGTTTATATTTCGATTATATGGGGTTGATTTATTCGTTAATCGCCTGGGAATTTGATAGCAGTTGTACAAAAGCTTCCTTGTTATTAGGCATAGTTAATTAAGCTGCTGCATCTTAGTGTCATTTCAGTTTACTTCATAATCAGTAATCACTTTATCGCTGATGACTGGCTACTTTTATTCTCTCAAGTGATACAGATTAGTTGCACACGGCGAATGAATTATGTAACCGGTACCGCGTAGCCATCATGTATACGCACACATCAACAGACGCCTGCAGCATGCGAGTAGCAACAATAGAACCCAATTGCACTAAACTTGCGGCTTGCTGCACAATCTTTCACCCTCTACTCAGTAGCCATAGACGCTTACATCAAAATGAGAGTGATTGAAGAAGCTAATCGTTACCTCTAACTCATGTAGCACCTACATGTCAAAAGAACATAACTGTTCTGAACTGGCTGAAATTGTAAGATAAGAAATTAACCAGATGAAAATGCTAAAAGAAACGAACGGTAATAGGTTATGAACAGGCAGAGGAATTCTTAAGCAGTTTGCTTCAATGTATCTACACTCAAGCCATAGGCTGCAAAACAACTTGGCCAAGTGTCAGTGGAAGGCAGTAAAAACCGGAACGAGTGCTGTCTGTAAACGCCAAACGACGTAGGGGATTGAGATTGGTTTGCTATCTGCGACCTCTCTGCCTATAATCCAGTGGTAGTTCAACTTTTATTTCCCTCCGTTCAGGTATTAATGCTTAGAAACTCCCTGCCTAGTTATGAATATGAAGTGACCTGGAAAAAGAATACATTTGATGCATCTGTCACCCTTGAGAGAGAATTATTTTGTGAAAATCCCGCCAGCTGCAAAAACAGTATGCGAATGGTTACAGCTTTTACATCTTACTTGAAATGCTAGTTCAAGTTAAATAATCCAATAGAATACTCAAGGGCGCGACTGTACCGAGAACAAAGCTTTGCTTGGGAACGGGCATTAGTTTCAAAACTTGGATGCACCTCTTCGTGTCCGAGTTCATATCGCCGACAGGACTTTCGTTTCTTTTTCTTTTCTTTTTCTAACCGAGCCGACTGTGGCCCGCATTCGGGAGGTCACGGGTTCGATCCCCGTGACTGCCCTTCCTGACCCATGGGTTTTCTCGGAGGTTTACCCGGGTCGCCAGACGAATCCTGGGAAGAATTTCCATATCCTCCGAATTTCCTGTCCCTCCATTTCGTTACATTAATTATTTCATTTCACCGTTCATCCCGTTAGGTTTCTTTTAGGGTTGGTAGCGTCGCGGCAGCAGCACGGCAGGACAAACAAATCGCTCTGGAACTCTCGTCCCCCATTGAAGGCGAGCCAATGGGTTTCCGCGCCCCCTCCCTCAAGGGAGAAGGTAGAGGAGGTAGAGGAACCCATTTCTGTGTGCCGCGCCCCCCTTGATAGAACGCATCCGAAGGGGTGGGAGAGGAACCAGGCTCCGCCGGGGTGCTTCTAACTGGGAAAATGTAGGAACCCTGCCCTCTGCTCTGTCGTAGCAAAGTTCCGGTTGCCCTTCGGACCCATTCGCCTCATCCATCCTCCCGGGGGTGCCTGTGAGGGGCAAAGGCACAAAAGATCGCCTTTCGGAAGTCCCCTTCCGCAAGTTACCCTTGCGTCATTCGGTTTTTAGATTCTTCATTAATGAAAAATCGTTTTCTCGGGTTTCTGACTGATATACCCTTTCTAGTTAACCCTTTCTAAGGCCATGGGTAGTATGCCTCGCACATGTGTTTTCATGTTAGAAAGACCACGGAAAGCCTGCTGACCTCTTCTAGTGTGTACTGACATCTAGCGGAAACTTCAACAAAACCAGGAAATAATTGAACGCATACCAAAATGTATAATTTGATCTTTTTGTAGTTTTATTATAATATAGTGCTTACATACAGCATAGGACATGTGTATTCAGTAAATGTTTGATGTAACCTTACATATTGTGGAAATAGTGAAAATAAAAATTTGAAAAAGGTTTTGTAAAGTATTATTATGCATACAACAGTACACTTGCAACACTCAGAAATGTCGGTCTGGGTGGCTCAGTTGGTTAGACGCTGACCTACTGTTCCCAAGGTCGCGGGTTCAAATCCGGTCCAGACCGATGGTTTTTAAGTGTGCTTAAAAACGGCAGCTCCATGTCAGTAGATTTACTGACATGTAAAAGAACTCCGGGACAAAATTCCGGCACACCGGCGACGATGATGTGATCCTGGCAATTGACAGCGTCGTTAAACAACAAAATATTTTTTTTTTCTCAGAATAAAACGGCCCATGAAAGGGTTAAGGTAGTTATTATTTGAGAAATCTAAAAACATGTTTAGGATTGCATTTCATTAACATTTTACTCAGCTACTCTGCTTAGCCACCAACACGTGCGTGTAATCATAGGCAGGTTTATTCTTGTTCTCCCATTCGCTAAGCGTTTCAAACGCTCTTCACAGCGAATCTTCCCGTAAAATTCAGGCAGTGCTGTTGGAACAGTAGCTGCAGCACAGTGCAGATTCTCGCAGCTGGCTAATGTGTGCTAATTGAAGCGTTTGTTTCCACTTAATTGTGAGAGAAATTCTAGCACGTTGCTTAATACGATCTAAATGAGGCAACTATACACACCGCGCATCACTGAACCAAATAGCAATGAGCAAAAATCCAATTATCATAAGCATCATTGCAAATGAACATTAGACAAATTATTTCCATGAAGAGCCACTTTGCCTTTTGGCTTTATACTCTAAACCAGGGCTGCCACTACTGAATTTTTCCACCCAAAATGTTTATTTTTAAAGATCTTCGGCATTCCTAGGGTTTTAAAATATGGACTGGAGTGACTATTTTTAAACAAGTATTTTATTATCGTATTAAACGGCGATTAAACTTTAATCGTATAAAAAGCATTCTAGACCGCGAAGAGTTCAAGTCTTTAAGGCTGGTTTACGACCATTCGACAACGAGAACGACAGTATACGCAATCGATCAGCTTATCGATAGAAACTGGAGGTCGTTATTCCGCATTGGGAATTCATTTGTTTCTAACCGATAAAACAAACCCTCTGCATTAAAAAGTGACAGCTTGCAAAGCAAATGATTGATAGAAATGATGGGAGATTTAACTTCTTATTTCACTAAATATAAACAAACGACGTGCTTGGTGTTGAGACCATGGAGACTTTCACAGGAGGGTGGAAGTACAAAAATCTATTACAATCTATTCCAATCGTACCACTGAAGGAGATGTCGGTCTGGGTGACTCAGTTGGTTAGAACCAAGGTCGGGGGCTCAAATCCGGTCCAGATCGATGGTTTTTAAGTGTCAGTAGATTTACTGGCAAATAAAAGAACTCCTGTGGGACAAAATTCCGGCACATCGGCGACGCTAGCAATTGACAGCGCCGTTAAAAACAACACAAATAACAAACTGAAGGAGATTTAAATGTGTGTAAGATGGATTAAAAACATGGTATCCAGAATTGTGAAAAGTAAAAGATTGGGTGGATCGTCAAATTAATTTAAAAATTCAGTGCCATGGCCGAGATTCGAACATTCGTGCTGTAGCTACCACGACGAAACCTCGAATCTAACATACACGGCGAACCAGTGTAATCTGTACGGTGAACCTACAGGTCTAACGAAAATATCCTGAAATATGACATAATATTCTACAGTTTAGAGCAAAGGTTCTCAAACGGGCTCCATGGAAACGTAATAAATAAATTTTAAATTAAGTTAAAGAACAAAAAACAATGGTAAATTAAAAAAGATAAGTTACACCCTGAATAGAAATCTGCCATATTGTTCCTAAGCACTATTAACTTGTACGACATAGGGTAAGCTTAAGGAGCTCCATCATAGAGATTTATTCCAAAAGACCTCTGTAAGTATTAAAAAAATAAAAAATAAAAAAAAATTAAAATAATAATAATAATAATAATAATAATAATAATAATAATAATAATAATAATAATAATAATAATAATAATAATAATAATAATAGTAATAGTAATAGTAATAGTAATAGTAATAGTAATAGTAATAGTAATAGTAATAGTAATAGTAATAGTAATAGTAATAGTAATAGTAATAGTAATAGTAATAGTAATAGTAATAGTAATAGTAATAGTAATAGTAATAGTAATAGTAATAGTAATAGTAATAGTAATAGTAATAGTAATAGTAATAGTAATAGTAATAGTAATAATAATAATAATAATAATAATAATAATAATAATAATAATAATAATAATAATAATAATAATAATAATAATAATAATAATAATAATAATAATAATAATAATAATAATAATAATAATAATAATAATAATAATAATAATAAAAATTTAAAAAACTGGAAACGCTTGGTGTACAGGATTGTGTCTTCGGTACTAACAAATCGAAGAAAAACAGATTTTTTTCCAAATCAGAAGTCATAGTTACTTCTGAACTCCTGAGGTGCTGTCTCAATTCTGTGAATGAACAGATTACTCTACTTAATTTTGAAATGTCCTCTTTTCTTATTCATAGAAGGAAACTTAATTTAAATGCACGATTTATAGTGGAGTTACTGCGCAAAAGAAACGAGAAACTATACACTTTAACACTGACCTGGTACATTTCGAATCTTTGTTATGACGATAAAAGCAACCGGAAATGAACGTAGGCATAGTATAAAATCTAACGATGAATTTGAATTGCCACTCAAGAAAAAATGAATTATGGCACACCTATATCCCTGAGGAAGTAAATGTTTAAAATTACGCGTAAAACATTACACCACATAAATAAAACACACACGGCGTTTTAGATTTTTAAGAAACACCTAAAGTTTTGAGCAATATTCCAATCATTTTGTTCACCCATGGTTAGTTCTTCAGTAGTTGGTCGATGATATCCATCGACATTTAACTGTTTCCGTTTTGTAATTTCTTAACCGTGTTGTTGAAAAAAGAAGAAAGTGGACTAGCTAAGAGAAATAACTGAAAACGCGCGGGTACGTAAAGATAACACAGATAATAGCGCTAATCTAACGTGAAGCTCAATAGCATTTTCCGTTGGCTGTTACTAACCTATCGCAGTGCGCGATAGGTTCCTCCCTTCCTATTCGCTATCCTTTTTGAAAACATCCATTTTTTAAATGCAATGAACTTGAAACGCCTCAAATTGACAATTTTGTAGTTTTTTTTTTTTTTTCACGATAAGCATGGCATCTAGAACAAAAAAACATAAAAGACAGATGGAGTGCACTGTCGACTTCTAACACACGACCCTGAAGTTCGAATCTCTGTGGCTCTTCGAGTTTTATCACCACCTAGTTCACAAAATCTTGTCAGGCAGCATTATACAATATAAATATTATATGATATATAATTATCATAAAATGTTTACCTATTTTGACAACTACTAAAACTCATTTATTTAGTGTCTCTTTGTAAGATCTTGAAATACAATTTTGTTCCTGTTAATCTGATAGCTATTTGTAAATTATTCCGTGCCGTTAAGATGAATTAATAAGGGGCTTGTCTCGAGCTAATAAAAACAATAACTGAGATTTAAAATACTTTGTTGCCTAACAGTTGCCACCATGCATTGAGCTTTCAGTATTCACTAGCATTTATTAACTGACAAGAAATTGTGCTCATAAAAAAACAAACATTAATACTTACTGTTAAAAAGCAGCAGTTTTCTCGTGGATCCAAGCCGCCTGATAGGGGATTTTGTGACTCCACCACCGGCATCCTCTTCATCCATTTCTTCTTTAATGTTAAACACACGCTTTAAAACTTAAGAGTATATTATGATTAACACCGCTGTTCTAGTTTCACAGTCCGCTGAAACAATTTGTACAAAAATTTTGTGTTACCATAACTTACAATGATGTTAACTGAAGTCACGTTACATCAAAATATCACCTTCACAGTGGCACTGTTTGTTTGTGTGCATTTGTGTGCTTGGCTCTTCTTCCTTAGCAACGCGACTGTGGCGACAGACAACAGCTGCCAACTCAGTTACAGCAACCTCCTTCAGATGGCAGCAAACTGCGCACAAGGTGAAAACCGCCCATGCCGCCATTGTACTACGCCTTGTGTACACGCTACACGAGTCACACGTGCGTGACGTACCAGATCACTGTGCCCTTTACTGTTGGTATTGCTATCTAATGTCAAGCACGGTAGTAATTAAAATCACTGGTATTCTGAAATATATCCGTAGGGTGCATTACAATCAATGGCAATTAATTGCTTTTCTTTCCTTCTACAGTATATTATAATATAAAAATAAGTAAATTTCACACAATACACTTATATCCGATAAATTTCACAGTTGTACCGTAGTGGCAAATTATCATGGTCAATGTATTAGACAAAATGACAAAGGTCCAATCCAATTACTTTTCTGTCATTTTATTCTTCAAAACTTTTGCACAGATGCACTGCTCTCTTTACTCACTCGATGGGCCCTTAAACTCCGCTCACTCTTTACTCACGTTAACGCAGTCTACAGTCCGTAATATTACAACTCACAACTGTTTTCTTCTGTAACCTTGATTCACTCCTTTCTGTCTTTCTTTACTTTCTCAATGTCTCAAACAGCTAACTCTGACTATACAATCACACTGGCTTTCCTTCGACGGTACATACCTCCCACGACCACCGTACACACGCAGCCGACACACACACACACACACACACACACACACACACACACACACACACACACACACACACACACACACACACACACACACACACTAAAACTAAAGTTTTCTTTTACTTCTAAGGGCTTTTCCACTCTTCAGCAGTTACCCTGTATTCCCATTTGACATTCTTTCAGTTTGAGCAAGTCATCCTTCTCTAGGCATCTATCATTCATCATGTTTTCTCTCCAAGTTGCTCTTGGCCTGCCCTGCTTCCTTCTTCCACGAAGTGACCATTCTAAAAAGGTCTTGGACCACCTACTCTCTCCCATTCTTCTAACGTGCCCATACCGTTGAAGCCCCGCCTTTCAATTCTCTCCATCACTATTTCCTCCATATCCATCATGTCTCACCTCATTTCTCCTTCTTTCCAATCTTGATACTCAGGCGTTACGTCTTATTCCATCCATTTCCACTGTCAAGATCTTAGATTTTTACGCCTCAGCGACCTAAGTATTTATACTTTCTACCACAGTCTTCAAAATCCTCCTCTTTATACAGTTCAATACGGTTGTACTCCACAAAACCCCATTCAACATTCGATGGCTCTTCGTACTTGTACTTGTACTAGCCTACTGTCTACATCCACTTTACAGCTCCCTGATTTATCAACAAACGATCCCAGATATTTAAACTTTTTAACGGATTTAATAGTTCCTTGGGGTAGGGAGATATCTCGTCCACTTCCTCCTACTACCAGAGATTCTGTTTTATTCATATTTACTCGTAGGCCTCCTACTTCAAAGGCACCCAGAAGTTTCCGCATATATTTGATGTACTCACGGCTCTGAGCCATCACCACCTGATCGTCTGCAAATAGTATTGAATGTACAGTACCACCTTGGACTGGTATACCCATAACTCCACAGGGCCGATTCCATTGTTCTAATGCAATTAGTTCTAGTTCTAATTCTATTAGAACAACCAAAGCTAAAAACTGACGAAAAACATCTGCCTGCCCTCTTGCGCTCCGCAATCTTTTATACCAGCAATGATGTAGCCAACTCTTTCTCGAATATGCTCCTTTTTCTCAACTTGCCCGCAATAGAAAATTCACGAATGTTCTAGCAAATCCTTTTTAATGCCGCACTGATTGTTGTCACGTGCTTCCTCGCTTGAGTGATGTGGAGTAGCTTGATCTTTAGCGCCTTTGTTGCATGTACCGCCAGTGGTGTGAGGCAGCCCGGCCCCGAGCCCTTGCTGTTGTCACTGACGTCGGCCGGCATCACAGTATGCTGTGAATGACAGTTCTTTTCTTTTTTTTTTTTTATCATCTGTGCAATATTTTTCAATAATCAATAATATTGTAACAGAGAGTTTCAGTATGAACGCATGACTCCTGCACTGCAAGGGGTTCTGTTTTCCTTATAGGCCTGGGCAACAGTTGCTCTCTGAGCGCAACCCGCTCACGGCCTTGCACTGATAACCGTATGTTTGTTGTATTCGTCTCAAAAATTTAACTATGACCTTGTGGTTGACACAAGTGAACCTGAGATAACGCGCTGTTGTTTATTCCTCTCGCGCTAACATTTTGCACTCTGCTTTAAAAGCAAATTATCTTTTCTTTCCCGGCAAAATAAATATTATGTACGCGAAAGACCATCACCACAGCATAGTGGTAGTACATTATATTGCCGCAATTATGATCATACCTTCAGTAATATCACTGATAAATTATGTTTATTGGAGATTCAAGAACCATACAATATAATATTGTAGCACAGGGTTGCCAATGTTTTAAAGTAAAACTATCGTACCAGCCACTCAAAATTATAGATTTGGATTCAAAATTATCGTACAGCATAAACCAAATGCCAATACAGTAAACGTATCAGCATAACACGTATGAAAATGCTTGATGTTTATGGTATTGATATTTATGGTATCCATTTACAAGATTGATGACCTCAATCAGTATTACATCTTTAGTACTTATGTTTCTCGCACTATTCATCTGAAAGTTCATCTTCCTCAACTGTTGCAGCATTATACAAATTTGTAGTTGAGATAAACTTAACATCTCACTTGCAGATTTTCGGACCCACCACATTCTTTCATAAGCTGAAACGAACGAATAAGTCCATTTAGCGTGTCTATCGTCAGTCTGTTTCTAATTTTGGTTTTTATTAAGCCTAGTTTGGAATAACCTCTTTCACAAGAAGTGTTATTCCGCCAGTATCGAAATTATCGTACACCCCCATAATTATCGTACGGGTTGGCAACCCTGTTGTAGCAACAATGGCACTGCTTACCTTTCAACTGCACTGTAGACAATTTTAAACTGCTGGTGTTGCTCTGTTTACATCGTATCAAGAAGCTCCCCACTCCATAGCGCGATTGCGCGTTCAAGAACAAAGACATTCTAGCTGGTAAAGAAATGAAGGTCGCCAAGCAATTGCGCGAGTTGCCATGCTGTACAGAAGTTCATGTGCCTTGAGACCATATGTGTTAGCGTTATAGAGCTGTCAAATGCCAAAAATCCCTCTGCTTTGGCACACAGAAATTTCATAAATAATTCCAAGTGACAAACTCTTGTAGAAGTGAGACAGCGATTTATAGGCAAATTCTCGTATCTTGATGCGCCTCACAAATAAACAGACGCAACCTTGCGAATAGATTTAAGGAAACAGGATCTAATCTTGATAAGAAATCCCAATAACTACCGTGTTCTTACATAGAAAAATCTGATGTGTTGCACTCACATGACTTTCTCTACTCTTGTACTAACTATTCTTACAAACTCTTTATTTACCCATCTTCTTCATGTTAATCCAGATAAACATTTGCAGAAATTGCCATATTGTTAATTTTCTTGTAGGTACGCGGTGAGTAGAGTTAATTTCCGCGGTTGGGTGTTTGATAACGCAGTGATAGCTCTGTTGACCCATGTTTAACACTTTTCACACGAAGCATGATTTTATTTATAGGGTTATAAAAATTGATGTGTTATGTACATTTTCTTTAAATGTGTGAGAAGTGTGTGGCGACACAAGAACCTTATTTCAGACATCTTCTCTTACGAAGGTGTGGTATTGTAGTTATAATTTACATGGGGTAGGGTTATACATGATCAGCTCCTACCGCAGTAGTTGTAGCGCATCTGCCTCTGGAGCGGAGAACCCGGGTTCGATCCCCTGTACCAGAGTGGAGATTTTTCCGCCATTGGGAGGTCTGGCACGGGGTGCACTCAGTCTCGTTAGCGACCAATTGAGGAGCTACTTGATTGAAAAGTAGCAGGCCCTGGGCGGGAGGGACCGGGGTGCTGTCCCACCTTCAGTACTGCGCCCCAGTCATAACGCTTGTGGTGGGTAGAGATGCGGGACACAGCGGTCGCGCGTAGGCCTTGGCCAGGATGCGCTGTTGTGTCACGAATTTTTCTAGGGATATACAGACAGAGACTCCAGAAGCTAGAGCAAATAACCCAAAGTGGCCCCTTTTTGTTTCTACCGTGACTCCTGGGAAAGAGGGATGAGAGACCAGATCCAGACGACGATGTTCTAGAGCAAGGAAAGAGTCCCTAACAATTCTAGATGTAGCGCTTCCGTGCCGGCTAGCCCCGCGTCCTCCCGTTATCTCCAGACACGTACCCAGTATCAGCAGACCAACCAAACACCAGGGACAAAACTTTCTAAAACGCATGATCTGTCGTTCTGCTGCAAGACACCAAAAACCGTCGTCTGGTCCTTCAACCCTGAAATGGAGAAAAACATAAATAGGAAGAGGTAGAAGAGGAACCACTCCAGCATTCACTTACCGACCCGGGGAAACCAGAAATAAAAATGGCCAGAGTGACCGGCCCCATGGGAATTAAACCTAGGAACTCCCAAATACGACCCCCTCCAGTCATTGCTCGGTGATAATTAGCGTGATATACCTACACGCTGGAATTTATGGCGATATATGTGACCCCAACTGCAAACAGTGTGCTTCTTGGTGCTAAGAAAGTGTTCGAATCAGACTTTCTGATGAGGGGCGGCGAACTTAAGTTTGTGTTATATTTATAGCAATAATGACAGCAGTACCAGTGATAGCAGTTTTGGGTGCTATGTACATAAAACCTAGGGCAGCAGCAATATACATTTTACTGTCTTCAAGAGTACCATGCTTTTGTATTTCTGTACAGACTTAATATAACTCTCCTTAAACTGTTTGATGAAAGTCAGGGACGATTTGTTTTTATGCTTTTCAGATCTATTTTTGTCTACACATCCCCCGATTAGTGTAATGCTCTTACCTTTAACTAGTTTGTACCTGATAAGCTGTAAGGCTGAAGTTGAAGCCTCAACTGGAATACATCAGTCATTACTTTCTGTAACTTTTCGTTTTCTTGTCACAAATTTATCTATGCTGACGAACAACAGAACAGTGGGTTGCAAGAAACTGAACTGAATAGTGCAAACTGCAATCGTCATTGTCGGCGCAGAATAATTGCTGGAATTGTTGCAATGAATGTCAACCCAACTATATTAACGAACCTGAGAATTGTTTATTCTTTAGCTTACTCACAGCTCGCACTCGTGCCACGGCCAGTCTGTATCGAAAATGTTCTGTGTCTTCTTGTATTTTCAGAGAGCAGTGAAAGTAATACACTAAAAGCAAGCACTAATTACGAATAGGTATAGATGAGGAATTGCCATCTCCTTCAACTAGAAAAGAGGAGTAGAAAGAAGTGTGGCATCACATGTTCATAGAACAGGTAGGCTCTTCACTCCCTCCTTCTACGCGCCAAGTTCTAAGAGGCCCCAGCGCATATCTTATGATACGCCCTATTAACGCTCTTACAGATGATCAGGAATCGGATGTAGTTTACTTCCTGTGAACCCGCAACTCGCTTTAGTGTTTGGAGAACGCTCGGCAGGTCGTCAAATTCGTGCAATGAATTAGTTAAAATTATTTAGCAGCCATATTGCTTTGATTACTTAAAGTACCAGGACTCCGTGAAAATGTTTTCAAATTGATATCAGTATCTGAAATACTACAAATAAACGGAAGGAAGCAATATTTACATTTCAATAGAACATAAGGCACCTAGGTGGCTCGGGTTCGATCCCAGAGACCCGAATGTGGCATTCGTGGTGAACGAAGCGGCATCAGGGCGGCTTCTCTCCGGGTTCTCCGGTTTCCCCCGTCACTCATTTCACCAGCATCACATTTCTAATCATCAATTTCACATTCATATCATACCATCCTCTTCCTCACTATCATACGTGATGCTTGGCTGACCACCCGCTTCCAGGTCTTCACTCTGTCAGGTCCATAGGCTCCTGTGCTCCCCAACAGGCGTCTGACCCTAGGCATGGCTTGTAATTCATACATAAGGGGAGAGGTAAAGAAGAAGAACAAAGCCTAGACAGGGGGACAGAAATTCTAAAACAATCTTATGTATTGCACTCACGTGACTTTCTCTACTCTTGTTCTACTCTACAATTCTTACAGACTCTTATTCCTCTGTCTTCTTTGTGTTAGTTAAGATAAACATTTGTACAAATTATCTTATTGCTTATTTGCTCGCGTTTCACCCTTAGAAGACAGTACACGTTAAATGGAGCGCAGTGTTGCAACATGTACTATATAGCGTTTCACTCTTAGAAGACAGTATGGAGTTAAATGGGACATTTCTGCCTCTATCTAGCGCATACAAGTTGCCATTAGCCGCGTCCTTTTCTACCCTCGCTCTGTTGCCAGATTACTAATAGCATGGTATAAATATTCATTTGTTATAAATTCCAGGTTTGAACACATTATCCTATGCAGAATTTTTTTCTCTATCAGGTTATATCCTTTTCAGAGTCATTATACATTTCTATAGGTCCAAATTTCTTCAGAAAACGTTTTTTTCAATAGAAGTCCGATATTTGCTGTTTCTACACTCATCACGCACTAACTAACAAACTAACTACTAGAATGCATCTATATTTTTTTCTTAGGTAGAGTAAACCATAGTGCTACTACCTGCCTACTTTGAATTCTCTATGTTTACCCAGTTAAGTGTTATAATTTTTTAAATTAAATGTTTTCGGTAAATTTTATATATGTGCACTGCAAAAGTTACGCAGTGTGAAACTTTTTTTTTATTGAATTTACATCAGGGAACCAGCGAGAACAAATGTTGAGGAAGGTTGGAGAAAGTTTTTAAAATAAACCAAAAGGCAGTAACCTCTTTCTTTTATCCAGTAAGGCAAACAAAAGTTATTCATCTATTCAGCGTCAGGCCTGACACAGAAGATAGTATAAGGAGCAGCACTAGCATTAGTTCGAAAGAAGCCGTGTGTGTAACTGTGAGCTGTTATT
This sequence comes from Tenodera sinensis, assembly GCA_030765045.1. Lineage (NCBI taxonomy): Eukaryota > Metazoa > Arthropoda > Insecta > Mantodea > Mantidae > Tenodera > Tenodera sinensis. Next base: position 82,274,539 of record CM060963.1, read on the forward strand.
GCGTTATTTGTTTAATATTTTTGTAAATATTTGTAGTTATGGAGGGTGAAGCTAGGAAGGGACGATATGTTGGTAAATAAAGAAGTAAGGAACGCCAAATAATTATGAATATGTTAGATTATTTTTTAAGTAAAATGCGTGTAAGGCGGTAAAAGAAACAGCTAAGGCTATCGGGTGTTCAGAAGCAGTAGTGTGTATGATTAAAAAGGAACTAATGAAAGGACCTCTAAGAACGCCATCGAAAAAGAAAGCAAAAAGGACGGGACTACACAAAACGCTAGGTTAACGCAATATGATTGAATAGTGCAAGGTGGAGTGCGGCGAATTGTTCATTCTTTACTGTTTGCAAATATTCCACCCACGCTGAATATAATTTTGTCACAGTTCAACAGTGATGAGACCCTACCAAATTTCTCAAGGGCCACTCTGATTTGGGGTTCGAATATGAAAGAAAGGGTAACAAGTGCATATTAATAGAAAGAGACGATATCGATATCATCAGATGGCGACATAAATATCTAAAAGACGTAAAAGGTTTAGGGACCAGGGGAAATCAATTGTTTATACAGACGAGTCATTTGTAAATTTAGGTCATACAGTAACAAAGGCGTGGAGGGATACCAAAGTTAAAAGTGCCCGTCTCGTCAAGCAGCAATTGAAGGACTAAGTACAGGACTCAGGCCACCTCGAGTCGCTCGCGGAGAAAGATTCGCAACTAGTACATGTTGCAACACTGCGCTCCATTTAACGTGTACTGTCTTTTAAGGGTGAGACGCGCTTATAGGTGCAAGGGGAATTTTAGAAATCAGTAGGCTTTGAGCTCTAGTCAAATATGTTAAAGCTTTGAGATTCCGTTCTCTTTGCACACTTAACATATAAAAAATGAACAACGATGTTCCATTTCAGAAAGTTTTAAGTTTTGCGAAACTCACACACATAACAAGGAATATCTCCGAAATGGTTCGTCCTACAAGAAAATTTCTTCAGGCATAAATTGTGTATTTTAGCAAGATCTACATTTTTTGTAGAGTATGATGTGGTCTATCTCTAACGGTTTACCAGTTATGCAAAAGTCGTCCAGAGTAAATACGACTACAGGGGCTATAGCCAGAAAATTCAAGATATACATTTCATTTGTCATAAAAATATCTCAAACATATGACATTTTAATCAAAACAGAACCATTTTCAAGAAAATCAAAATTTTCGAAAAATTTTCCATGTAAAGGGTAGTTTAGGTTTGGGCTATTTTCTTCAAAATCTTCGTGTCGCATCCTTGAAAGACATTAAACTTAAGGGACACTGGGAGTGAAATTTTGGTCAAAATTGTCAAAAAGCCGAAAATTGTTTTTCTACCTTAAAATGTTTCTGGAACACCTGTGCATTTGGATCAGCTAACATTTTTCATATCCCCCACTCCATGTGGTCATTACAGCCCTTTCATATAGTGCTCTTCCCTTAAAGTACACAGGATGCTCCTATATAAAAGCCTGTTTTTCTCAAAACTACATTTCTGCACATTCCAAAAGAAGGTCGCGCCTGAGTTTTGCCTCATATTCAATAACAATTTCCAAAAGTATTCATAAATAGCAGCTAAAAAAAACTATGCTTCAATATTGATGTTATCTTTAACATGAATTCCAAAAACATTTTTTGTATGAAAAAAATCAATAATTTTTAAGATTAAATTTTCTTTGTTATTAAAAAAAAATATGTACAGCATAATCAGCAAACGTATTTGAAATATCTCTTCATACAATTGTTACCCATGTTTTAGAGTATCAGTTCTCCCAATATAAATTAATTTTGAAAAGTCAATAGATGCGAGCTCTATTTTGAAAATGTGCCTATAAATTCATAAAATCATTTCTATATCATAAACGAATTATCCAATTTTAATGAAATTTGGTGTATCTCCTTTTCTCATATAAATACAAACACAGTAAAAATTTCAGAAAAATCTATCAAGAAATGTGGAACTTTCAAATTTCACTCCCAGTGTCCCTTGTAAAGGGTAGTTTAGGTTTGGGCTATTTTGTTTAAAATCTTCGTGTCGTATCCTTGAAAGACATTAAGCTTAAGTACAAACTTTGGTTTTTACCCTGCTTTTCGTTTTTAGTTATGCTGTCCACAGACCGACAAAGACACACACACACACACACACACTCAGACCTTTTTCTAAAAATGCTTTATTTTTAGATTCAGCGGGTCTCAAAACATATATTTCCGGTGAAATTTCGACATCGAATTTTTGGGTGGAATATAATTCTTCCCCTACTTACCAGTTCCATTTCAGAAAGTTTTAAGTTTTCCGAAACTCACACACATAACAAGGAATATCTCTTTTTTTTAAAAAAAATAAGTATAAGAGGTAGAACTGGAACTTAAAAATTCAATGCCACAACTGGGATTTGAACCACAGACCTTCCGCTTGCCGGGCGGACGCTCTAACCACTGAGCTATTGTGACAAACTGCCAGAATGGCATTAAATTCTCAAGTCAGTTCGTATTTCTCCTGGCAAACCACAAAGGCAGTCTCACATCAGAAACAATTACCCCAATGGTGACTTACTATTGTAAGTACTTTATATCCCAGGATTAAATAACCTTCACATGGTAATTATAAATTGTGTTTTAGCAAGATTTACATTTTTTGTATAGTAAGATTTGGTCTATCTCTTACGGTTTACGAGTTATGCAAAACTTATCCACAGAAAATAGGACTTCATGGGCTCTAGCCAGAAAATTCAAGATATACATTTCATTTGTTATAAAAATATTTCAAACATATGGCATTTTAATCAAAATCTTTAGTCATTTTCAAGAAAATGAAAATTTTTAAAACATTTCCCATGCAAAGGGTAGTTTAGGGTGGAGCAATTTTCTTCATAATCGTGTCACATTATTGAAAGACATTAAACGTAAATACCAACTTTGGTTTTTAACCGACTTTTCGTTTTTGAGTTATGCCGTCCACAGACTGACAGACACGCGCGCGCGCTTAGCTTTTTCTAAAAAAGGCTTGTTTTTGGTTTCAGTGAGCCTCAAAACATATGTTTCCGGTGAAATCTCGGCATCGAGGTGCTACCTACTAGCAGAGAAAGTAAAAATGAACAACGATGTTGCATTTGACGAAAGTCTTGTTTTTGAAAGTGACACAAATAACAAGGAATATCTCAAATGGTTCACTCTACAACAAAAATGATTTGGACGCGAGATCTTCGTGTCGCATTCTTGAAAGACATTAACCTTAAATACCAACTTTGGTTTTTAACTACTTTTCGTTTTTGAGTTATGCTTTCCACAGACTGACACACACACACACACACACACACACACACGCGCGCGCGCGCGCGCGCGCGGACCTTTTTCTAAATTTTTTTTTTTTTTAAATTCAGAGACCTCAAAAATTATATTCCCGGTGTATTACAATACTTCGTCTACCTACTAGCAGAGAAAGTAACAAAAGAAGTAAAGAAGATACAACCTGCAGTTTAACAACATTTATTTCACACAGATTTAGTCGTATACAATATATTATACAAGGTTTATTTCGTAATCAAATAATGTAACAAAATAAGTAAATATACTTCAAACAGCAAGGCCACACCAGATCTTGTTTTTCTGCAACTTCTTGAAATACTCTGTATAGCCATGACATGAGACACGAGTCCTTAATAAGTAATTTAACTTAAATTCTGTTCATATACACCCTGTTTATTTATTTCTTTGAAATACTGTAAGCTTTCGCTTTTTACTTGATTGTAGCACGTGGACCAAATTGTCATTTTTACGTTTTGTATAATTATATTTGAAATTGTATTTAAAATAATTTCTCTTACATTATATTCTCTTATATTATATTGAGGAGCTGGCAACAAGCGCACGTGTTTTGTTATCAGGTAAGCGCTATAATCTGTGACCCTGTCAGGATGGACTCGTTTCGTATTAAAATTACCCAGACGGAATAATAGCGAAGCAAAAGGGAAAGCAGCTTTAGTAGGATTGGTATCAAGTCTGGCGTCCCACGTAACCTAGCAACGTAGTTACAAAAATTAACTGCAGAGGAGCACATGTTCTCTAATTGTCATTTCATTTCAATTTCTGCTCTGTTTGAGCTGGAAAGGTTAATGTTTCCTTATTTCAGTGAAAACCTCATATGGGTCAGGTCATACAGTGAAAGTAGTGATAGAATAAAAGTTTTACTTAATTAAATTAATTTTGCATTATAATGTAATTTGTTTTCATTCACTTTCTTTGTTATGCCATATTCACTTGGAATAACCTTATAAGGAGAAACTAGGTAAGCAAGTTCTACATTTTTGGCACGAGAACATTTATTACGTTTCATGTTTTAACTCATAACAATGACCGTGTAAGGTGATAATCTGGATTTGTATATACATGTAAATTTTAATTTGTCGTCTAGGAAAGGAACAAACTTGTGAATGCCTTAATAAAAACTAACCCATTAGTCAGCGTATTTGCAGTGTTCTTCGGCTCATGTTTAGAAACGTTCACTTTCCACTTGCCAGGCTTGCCAGCCAGATTTCTTCAGTCTGATACTGTATTTTAATTTAATTTTAATGCAGTTCTCTGGCGAAAAGACGCAAGAAACTCAATGTTTGCAAATACACACAGCAAACATTCAGTTAATGTGCAGGGATTGCTAGTTGAAATTAAGAACCATATAATTAAAGTGCTCTTTTATTAGAAACATTAATATAAATGCTCAAGGCATAGCACTGAGAAAAGCGTTTAATTCTTAAGCCTTCCTACGATGCCTACCAGATTGTTGTTTGCTGCTGGTGCACATTTTCAAGAACTAATGCAAGTTTTTTGTGGTTAATTAAGGCAACTATTCATGTGTTCTATCAAGTTTAAGAGCAGTACATGTACCTACTAATATTTACACTTTCAACATTAGTGTATTGAAACAATATAGGTTCTTTCAAAAGTTAATTTTAATCTTCATTGCAAAAAAATAAAACATAAGCAACACTGTTGTACAGTTAACAGGGTTTTGCAGTTTATTACTTTCTCTGCCACTTACTTAATTGGTAGAGATATTCTGTATTCTGCTCAAAAATGTTGTATTGAGATTTTACTGGAACTACACATTTTGGTATCTCTGAACCCAAGAGGTGTTTTTAGAAAAGGTCCTGTGAACAGCTTGTATAGAAAATGAAGGATCATAAGAATACTCAATTCCGTATATCTGTTTATGTATGCCAGGTGAAGATTTTCAAGAACATTTTCCCACTCCACTTACCCTTTGCATAGAAATCTTTGTGTTATTTTCAGTTTCTCAAAAATGACTCAAAATACCTTACATTGTTGTTGCATCTTTCATTTTCCCAGATTGAATTGTCACGCAACATAGCTCTACAGAGTATCTTAATTGATTCTTCTTTTTCCACACTTTGGTGAGTTAGTGACAAAAACTTACAACATGCAGACAGTGTTGCTTTGTTTTCCATATCATACATGCAAACAAATAGCTTAATTTGAGATTATTTAATAGTAAAAAATGTATCCTGAATAATATAAACTGAATAGAAGAATCATTTTTATATGCACAGTAGTGCAGTTATCATTGTAAAGTAGTAATGAAAGTAATGTGGGTGTAAAGCATTGACATTTTTTTTGCACTTAGTATAGGGGGCATATTAATTTGTGAGTACTGGACCAATTCGAATTTTTAACATGTAAGTAATGGTTCTATCAGTTAATGTTAGGACGTGTCTGGTTCAGTGCAATTATTTCAAATTGATTCATGTTCAATGTATGAGAAAATTTGGAGCACATAATACCCTAAAGGTCATAGTTTGAAGAAATGTGTTAGGGAAGAAAAAACTTTAAATGTTATGAAGTTGGCAAGACAAAGAAAGGTAAGAGTTTTCAAATAAAAATCTGATGTGTTGCACTCACATGACTTTCTCCACTCTTGTACTAACCATTCTTACAAACTCTTCTTCCTATATCTTCTTCGTGTTAGTTGAGATAAACATTTGCAGAAATTATGTTATTGTTTATTTCCTTGTAGGTGCAAGGGGAATATTAGAATACAGTATGCTTTGAGCGATAGTAAAATCTTTTAAAGCTTTGGGATCCCGCTCTCTTTGCATGCTTAACATATAAAAAATAAACAATGATGTTACGTTTCACGAAAGTTTTAAATTTTCCGAAACTGACACAAATAACAAGTAATATCTCTGAAATGGTTCACTCTACAAAAAAATTCATTCAGACAAATTGTGTGTTTTAGCAAAATCTACATTTTTTTGTTCAGTAAGATTTTGTCTATTCTTAAGGTTTACAAGTTAATCAAAAGTCATGCAGAGTAAACAGGACTACATAGGCTATAGTCAGAAAATTCAAAATATACATTTCATTCGTCATACAAATATCTTAAATATATGGCATTTTAATCAAAATCGTTAGAGCCATTTTCAAGAAAATCAAAATCAAAATTTTTGAAAAATTTTCCATGTAAAGGGTAGTTTAGGGTGGGGCTAGTTTCTTCAAAATCTTGGTGTCGCATCCTTGAAAGACATTAAACTTAAATACCAACTTCGGTTTTTAATTGACTTTTCGTTTATGAGTTATGCTGTCCACAGACTGACAGACACACACACACACTCAGACCTTTTTCTAAAAATTCTTTTTTTGGATTCAGGGGATCTCATATTTCTGGTGAAATCTCTAACTGTAAGAGTTAGAGCAAATCCCACTATATAAAAAATCTAGATCTCATTAAAATACACAATTTACGTCCAAATCCATTTTTTTGTGGAGTGAACCCTTTAGGAGATATTCCTTGTTAATTTAAACCAAAAGGTTAAGTCGATTAATAACACTAAACAACACTTACTTATAATTTACTGGAACATGTTTCGGTGGCTGACTTTCCTCCTTTATCAACTGGACATCAACTCAAATTTACCGAAACATGTTACAATAAATTATGAGTAAGCATTGTGTAATGTTATTAATCGACTTAGGTTTTTGGTTTAAATTGAATATTACAACACTGTTTTCAAACTTCCAAGAAAGAAGGTACTCCTTGCTGTTTGTGTTGCGTTTTGTAATACTTATACATTTTTCAAATGGAAGGCCATTATTAACTTTTTTATCTCTTGGCTTGCAAAGAGAACAGAGTTCCAAAGTCCTCATGGCATGACCACCTTTAAAAGATTTGACTATCGCTCAAAGCCTACTGTATTCCCATATTCCCCTTGTGCCTACTACAAAATTAGTAAGAAAATGATTTCTACAAAGCTTATCTCGATTAGCATGGAGAAGATAGAGGAATAAGGTTTGTAAGAATAGTTAGTACAAGAGTAGAGAAACACATCGTAGTTTTCAGTTCTGATTCTACCTTTAAGTTTTTCTAATTTCACCCAAAAATGACTTGACATTTGTTGGAGTCACTGCATTTAATCTAACCGCAAAACATACAGCATCCTTACCATATGGACTTCGTCTTTCAGTGATATATAGACTAGATGAAATCCATTGTTCTTTAATGTTGCTTGAAGTGCTTAAGATCCTTATTAATACTTTAGGTTTCCAAAGACAGTGATTTAAATGAGAAAAAATGCACAGATGAACTCACTGTTTATTGAGTTGCGTATTATCCAAAATCTGCCTTATGGGGATTGGGCAATACCACCAATAAAACCTTATAAACACAACTGACTGTAACTGAGGTTTGAGTTCAGCTATCTCAATACTCCTGTACCACTGAGATGGAGGTGGAAATATGCAAACAATTTCATGGCTTTCCTCTGAGGTGTGGGGGTATCATGTCCATCATTCAAGAGGTCCCAAGCTCAAATCAAGGTTAGGGTGAGTTATGCAAGCAATAGCTTTTCTGGATGGTAATTATTATTTATTTATGCCAACAAACTTATTGTTGGTGTTTTTAAACACACAAGCTGTGTGTGGGCAATGATTGAGAGGTAGAATTGGAACTGAAAAATTCAATGCCACAGCTGGGATTTGAACCACAGACCCTCCGCTTACAAGCTAATCATTAACCCTTTCAGTCCCGGTGTCCATATGAACATAGGCATTTTTTGCCTATTTGTAATACTTTTAACAGTTTTTTCTGCTACATTCTTGTTATATTGTTCGTCACCAATTAAACATATGTATTTGAGATGTTCTGACCTGTAGAAAATTATTTTTTTTAATAATTTAGATTGTAGTGTTTACTTTTTTAATAAGAAAAGAAGCAAAATCCATGCAACCGCAGTACAATGATACCCTGTCATCATCCACATGTGCCATCATACTGATTATTTTATGTGGGACCTTCCCATCCTTTACCACAGGCACATTTGACTGCGGTTGCCGAGACTTAAAATCATGACCTCAGGCTTTGAGTAAATGACCAGTACAACATAGGTGTTGCTTTAACAAACATGGCTATTCAAGTCAGTAGGCTGAAGGTGTCCCAGACCGCCTAATCTAAATGGAGTTTTCTCTCATCCTGAAAAGATAAATGTCAGGTAACTTTAGGCTCCATTGACCCTGGGCTCATTTGAGCGTAATTTTACCCATTTCATTCATTCATTGTTCATCATGATTTGGTTAAAAGATGTTAAGCTGTACAAAAAAATTACTTGTGCATAATTCAATCATCAATGCAGGAGGAAGAAATGTGTACAATTTTATTTATTTACGTTGTGTTTGTTTACCTTTTTTTACAGAATCTCTAGTCGAAAATGGGGGATGATAACATTATAAATGAAACTGAAAATGAAAATACATTCCATTTGTCATTGGAAAATATTCCAGTGGAGGTAACAATAATATAATTTATGTACCATTTTTAAAGCTTTATTTATTTTTATGTAGTTACCGTAATAGACATAGTAAACTAAAAAGCTATGTGAATTAGTGTACATAACAAGTATTTTATTGTTGCAGATATTTCTCCAGATATGTTCATATTTGGATGCTTCTTTTTTAGCCCACTCATTATCATTAGTATGCAAGCGTTTTCATGAAATCTTAGCAGATGAAGCAATATGGAAATCTCGTATTGCTAAACGTTTTGGCAGCAATTATCCTCCTATACCAGGTTAGTGAAATTTCTTTTAGATTATAGTTTTTCTGTAGAAGAAACCAGACACCTATAGATGTAAGTTAAGCATGCTGTTTTTTAAATCCAAAAGTAATTGAGGATTTTAATACCATAGCCATAACTATATTCAGTGTAATTTGCATAACTTATACCTAGACTGCATAAGAATTCACTTATTTATTAAATATAGTTTGATGTTATTTACTATAAAATATATTTCTCTTAATTCGTTTTTGATAAGAAAGGTGAAATGAGTCTTGTATTTGGCCACATTAAATTAAACTATTTAAGGTGTATCCCTTATATTTAAGGCAGAAGAGCAAATTGTACAGCGGTTAGCATGATCACAATTTAAAACAATTTGCCATGGCAACTTAATTGGTGTAGCAGTAGCATGAAAAACTGAAGATCCATGGTTCAAATCCTGGCTATGACATTGAATTTTTTAGTGTAATTCTACATTTCAAAGCTAATTGATTTTAATAATTTACATTTGTTATACAAATCAACTGATATAAATCATTGCACCCTACTTTGCAACCAGGGAATTCTCATTAGGCCTATACCTACTGTGGCAGAAGTGTATATGTCACTTACACAGCCTATGGGCTTAAGCTTTTGGTACACTGTTATTGGTATACACAAAAATGTACTGGTAAAATATACTTTATGCATCATCTACTTAGTGCGGTGGTAGTGCTGCTGTTTACCAAGTAAGAGACCTGGGTTCGATTCCCAGTACCAGTGTGGGGATTTTCTCCCGCTGGGAGACCTGGTCTGGGGTGAATTTAGCCTCGTTAGGTCCTGAGGGGCCAGTTAAAGAGCTACTTGATTGAAAAGTAGTGATCCCTGGTTGCAAAGACTGTGTAACTGGCCATGTCCCACCTCCAGTACTATACCCCACTCATGCCTGTGATGAGCAGAGGTGGGGGGCCCAGCGATTGGGCAGTAGGCCTTGCCCCAGAAAGGGCTGTTGCACCTTGGGATTATTAAAATATATTTTGGGTGTAGCCAGGATGCCTTAAGCATTCTTCTTACATCACTTTTATCCATTTCCTAGTACATACTAGTAGCTACCTGGAAAATTTGGTAACCTCATTTAATTTATGTTTAATTTTGTACCTGTATAATTGTAAAACTGTTTCAGTGAGTGATGACTTTGACTGCAAGAGAGCATGTATATGCATAGAAGAACAGCATAATAACTGGACAAAAAATAAACATCGACCACTTCTAAGAAAGGATGTTCATTATGCTGCAGTTGATGCAGTCCATATAATGCAGGTACAAATACTTCAGATAACTTTCTTAACAAAAAACACAGAATTGCTACTGTAAAAATATCGGACAATTCAATTCATTCTGCATATTGAGAAGTAATGCAGTATCAGGATTTTACAGGCAATGTATTATGCAACTAATCATATTGAGACTTTGTTTATTTTTCACTGTAATTCATTAATGTGATCTAATTTAATTCTCACTATCTCTTCACTAATGATCTAGTTAAATGTTTACTATCATTTAGATTTTTCTTGTGGCATAGTGGTATAACAAAACACTCGTGAAACAGCCTCTTCTTCCTTCCACTTCACTCACTGGGGTGAACACAAGACTTCTGTAATCTCTTGCAGCAGCATGCACAGTGCTTCACAGGTGTCACTAGAAAACCATGTGTACAGTGTGTGTGTGTGTGTAGATCGGCCAGAATGTCCCACTGTGGCACCAGACTGAATGAGGACCGGTGCGCACTCTGCCAGAGTTACATGAGAATGACCAGCAAGTCATTAGCACGGAACACTGACTGCTGTACTAGCTTACATTAGGCTTACCTGCATCACAATAGATGATGAAATTGATGACCTTCAATACAATATATCTCAGAAAACAATTGTTTACTGCAAAACCTCATATTATTCATGAAGTTCTGTACCATGCTGCAAAAGTTAGGGTTTGGTGAGCAGCGAGTGTGTATTGAATTATCTGTCCCATATCTTACGGTACAACAGTTGATTCACACATTTATATAAATTCCATCTAAAATTTCTTTTTTTCAAAGCTAACAAGAAATAAAAGCTTGTGTGACTGGTTTCGGCAGGATTTAACTATGACACACACTGCTGCGAATTCCATGCATTAATTGGGAAGTGTGTATGGTGAAACAATAATTAGTAGAGATTTGTGGTCACCTTATTCTCCTGGCCTATCTCCATGCAATTTTTATTTAGAACTTCAGATAATAAAGTGTATGCATCAAATCTGCACATATTACAAGAATTGAAGGATAAAATCATGAGGAAAAAAACCCACAATCCGTCAACATGAACTTCTGCAAATAAACTAGAATTGTTATGGGAGATACAGGGAATGTGTTCATGTTGATGATCATCACCTTCATCTGTTGTGATGCAGGTAAGCCTAATATAAGTTAGTAAAATAGCTAGTGTTCCGTACCCATGACATGTCATGAATTACGTGTAACTCTGGTGGAGGGCGCAGTGGTCCTCGCCCAGTCTGGTGCTGCCATGGGGCGGTCCAGCCGATCTACAAACACACTGTACAATCAGCACTTTGTCACATCAAGAATATCAACAACTCGCTAACCCATTGACTGACTCACTTGTATACTAGGGAGGAGTTTCTGGAATGTTCATTGGAGGCGAGGGGAGAACTTTCCAGAAGAATCTAGTCATCCCTCAATAGCACTTCTGGAGTTTACAGTGGGTTACACACTTCTCTCTGCACTTATCTCTTCAGCTGATAATTGTTTAGCATTTAACCTCTCTTTTAATTCTCATTTTAACTCTATGAGTGTGTTTTAAATTTTATTGTTTGACTATGGGCTCAAATGATCTCGTCGACGCCAATCATTCACTCTTCAACTAATCAGTTGCTTGGTTGTCTGCCATGTGATACAATCATTAGTTAGTCATCGTCTATACAGTAAGCTTGGACCATAGCTGCATCATAATATAAAGGATATAATAGACTGTTCCCTTCACAGAAGTTTTCTAGCCTAGCAATGATTCCGCTGGTTGTGCTTTCAGAGGATGGTAGTTTAAAAAGCAAAAATATTTTCTATTTAATATAATTTCTCAGAGACAAATTGACTTAGGTAAAAGAGATATAAGTAATGATTTTTCTGTAAAACATTTAATGCAAAGAGCTTAATTTTCTACCATTTCAATTAAACTAGAATATTCTTTTCTTCAAGTGTTATTTTTTGTTTGCTATTGGTGATTTTTTTTAATATGCAAGGGGCATGAACTTTCAACTCCTTCATGTAGTGATTCACTTTTTAAAAATCTGACTATCATTTCAGCCTGCAGTATCCTTCTTTTACCTACAACAGTACATGTAAATATGTGATGAAAATTCATCTCAGTTGTCAAGTAGCAAATGTAAGTAGCTTTTGCAAAAATTAGTTTTCAGAAAAGTGAATAAAGAAGGTCATATGAATGCCATATATAAGATTTTTTGCATTACTGTTATTTGGTTTTTCAGTTCTGAAGCTGGATAATCTGGGTAATGTATCTTTTCCCTTAGGATCGCAAATTATAGTTGTGTATAAAAGAAAATGTTATTGTGTGGTAGTGTCGATTATTTGCTCATATTTTTTTATTTTATTTGTGTACAGGTACCAAGGAGCCCTTGGGCTCATTTCAGGGACATTCACTTACAATATTTTGGCAGTGATAAGGAACTGAACATATGTACCTAAATGTTGTATATATTATTATTTATTTATGCCAACAAACTTACTGTTGGTGTTTTTAAACACACAAGCCGTGTGTGGGCAAAGTTTAAGAGGTAGAACTGGAACTTAAAAATTCAATGCAGTTCTACCTCTCAAACTTTGCCCACACATGGCTTGTGTGTTTAAAAACACCACCAGTAATTATTATTTATTTATGCCAACAAACTTACTGTTGGTGTTTTTAAACACACAAGCCGTGTGTGGGCAAAGTTTAAGAGGTAGAACCGGAACTTAAAAATTCAATGCCACAACTGGGATTTGAACCACAGACCTTCCGCTTGCCGGGCGGACGCTCTACCACTGAGCTATTGTGACAAACTGGCTTGAGAATTTAATGCCATTCTGGCAGTTTGTCACAATAGCTCAGTGGTAGAGCGTCCGCCCGGCAAGCGGAAGGTCTGTGGTTCAAATCCCAGTTGTGGCATTGAATTTTTAAGTTCCGGTTCTACCTCTTTCACCAACAGTAAGTTTGTTGGCACAAATAAATAATAGTTGTATATATGTGTTTGAATGTAAGTGCATTTGTATGTAACAATAAGAATACATAAGAGAATGTACATAACAGCACTTAAAGACTAAATGTAAATACAAAAATCACAGTGCAAAACTATCAAATATAGGATAATAACAAAATCATTATCCTATGTAGCATAATACTAATGGGAACTGGAAAATAATAAGGAAAACATAATTAGAAAGTTATCATATTAAGATAAGACATTATTGCACATTAGAATATCACATATTAACATTTTTATTCCACTGAAGTATTAACAATAAGATCTTATTTAAAGTATTCTGTAAATAGGTACATTCTTGTCTTGTTCTCTAATTTCTGTATAAACTCTTAACCCCTAACATGCTGACCTGTCATGGCATGCAATACCTCCTCTGATTGGTTATCAGAGGATATGATTGGTGAATTTATTTTGATAACTCCCGGTCAGGTCAGTCAGACCCGTCAACCAACGACAGGTGAGGTCCTCCAGACATTCTGGGGATTGTAAGAGAGCGATGTAACTGCCAAAACATAAAATGTGGTGCTCTCTAAAAAGCGGTTACTATTACTGCTATTGTTCTCTTCAATATCAATCTGTCCTCTATGTCATTGGGGTCAGTCGTGGCCCCGAGTGGCAATGCCACGGACATGAATCTTGGCAGACTTTTTTCCGGGGGGGGGGGCAAATGTTAGAATTTTGCAATCAGATAATATTAATTCATTACTTTGTTGTATTTGTTGCGGATAACCATATAAATTTGCACTAAATAGAAATTGTTCTTTACATAAAAATCAAAATAATAGTTTAATAGTCAGCACATTAAGTTCATTAATTTCCAAGGGGGGGCCGCGGCCCTCCCTTGCCCTCCCTTTGTGACGCCCATGGCCACGGAGAGAGCCAGTCGCTGTGCTCTGGGCCTAGTGGGCCAATCCGTTAGAAACCAGTTCAGTGCAGTTTTCCATGTGATGCAGGCAGAGGAATGGCTGCGTCTGAGAGCACAGACATGAGTCATTTGGATTTGCATGTTTTGAATGGGAAAAACAATTCCTCTGCAAAGTTATTGGTAGTAGTATTCAGTACCTAATATGCAACCAGTGTCTTGCATTAAAAATACAACATACAAAGACATTACAAATATAGATAAATTAAATAATGCAGCAGTTTAGCTGTAGCTGATAGAAGTACAATGTAAGTGTCACCTGTATGAGAAATTTGACAATTCATGCTCAGATGCACTGAACAAATTCTACCAGAAACTTGACCATAGGCATTTCCTAAATTTGATTGCCAACGTAGCAAAAACTATGACATTGTATGGTGAACAGGGTTTCTCTATAATGAAGCTCCTGAAAACTCTCCACAGAAACAGACTCTCAGATAGCAATTTCGCATCCAGTCTTAGAATCTGTCTTTGTAATGTTATTGAGCCAAATTTTTAAAAATGTGTGAATTAAAAAATATGCCAAGTGACTGATCCCACAAATGTGTAACATGTGGTATTTTACTTAGCTTTTCAGTAAGATTGTCTTAAATTCATTATGCAAACACTTAACACTAACCGACTGCTTAGCAAGTCATCTCTATAGAATAGGTATCTCAGCCTCACCAATATGTGTCCTGTGTAACGATCCAGCAGAAATGAACGAAGACCACTTGAAGACCTGTGAAGCATTAAGATCAGAAGAAATTACAGTTGAAAAGTATTGGAAAGCACGAATGCTAATGGCTTCATTGCCAGATGCAAGGCACTAGAAAACAACAACACTTAACACTAAAATATGCATCTTTTAAGGAGAGTAGTTTTCAAACAACTTACATGCAGTTCTTCCCTTAAATTTTGGAGGAAATCGCTAGTAATGTTGCTAGTAATGTTTTGTGTTACTTCACTTATTTGAAGATAATCCAAGTAAATATTCTGTTATTTATGTTTAATCAAAATAGCAAAATATCCATTTAAGGGATAGCAGGATTTCAAAGCTGCCATTTACTATTTGTATAAATATAGATATATCTGATACAAGTTCGTATTAAAAGCACTATTATTAATACTGTGTAATTAGTCATTTATTTATTTATTTATTTATTTATTTATTTATTCATTCATTCATTTGAAAATTGATTTTGACGTTTTTACATCTGGGATTGAAAAGTAATAAAAAATCTGTCTTTAAGAGGTATGTAAGTGTGTAAGTGGTGTACTTCACAGAGTGAGAATGCTAACCCAAGGGCTAGGGTAGGTTTAATAATACATATCTATAATTCAGTCTAATCATCAGAAAGTTGAAACTATTTTACTATTTTAGTCAACTTGAATAACTATGTCAAGTAGTATTCTATTTATGTGTGAGAAGTACTGTTCCCCTTTGTAGATTCAACTTGTATCTGTGCTATGTATCCTTGTAGGTAATTCTGAAGGAAAACATTCATAAAGTATACACACTCTAAGAAAGATTTTATCCATGGACGCAACCAACCTGCAAGCAAACAGGAATCAGGTGATAATGTTTCTAGTGTTGATATTGGTGCGGTTTTTATAATGATTCTTAACACATATAGCAGTAGGAATAATGTTCTTACTGAAAGATGAAATACTGTGATAGCAGACGCGATTCTTATCTACAGGGTCGTGGTTACAGAATGGAATGCATAAATCAATGTTCCTTTATCACAACATATTTATTCATTAACACTTCGTTATTTTACACTCTCAGCACCATATTAAATAATCAAAGATCTTCACAATTAAATGATTTGGTAGAATCTACACTGGATAAAAGTTTGGTGAAAGTTCCATGTTCACACACTACCAAAAAACACGTCTTATCATCTTGAGCATACAGACGCTAATGAAAATAGTTCTTGGCGTCTCTCTGACGCAACACCGCCATTTTTGTATTCATCCGCGCAAATAGTTTTTATTGGTTGAACACAACAGACTATCTAGTAACAAGAAAACATTGGCTATCCTGAATATTAAAAATAAGTCCCTGATACACCCAAACAAGAACTAGAAATTTATACACTTTTAAACAAACATTTATATGAACGATTTAATATTCTGTCTCAATATGTATTACATCATGTTTTGCCTGCTGGTTGCAGAACATGCCCAGAACAGTCCTCAACTCCCTATGACCTTGACACCACTGCTCTATGTGATCTGCAAGAGGAAGTGGACAGAGAACACCTCAAATATGCCTGGCCACTTCTAGTGCCCCATCCATCAGTGAAAAGTATTGGAGAGCAAAAGAATTAATGACTTCATTGTCAGAAATCTAGCATTAGCTAACAACAACATTTTGTTAGTAGGTACTTAAATGTTCATCGGGTATTCATTATAAGCTGTGCTCATTAGGTGAATCATACCCCTTAATCCATATTTGGATGATCCAGAGTGAGAAAGCACTGTATTATTCACACATGTCGTATAATGGTGGTATATACTATTTATCTGTATTATATGGATATTTATACAGAATAGCCCATTGAGGACCTTGAAGGCAAATAAAATAATGGACAACTTGAGACTTATGGAAAGTGGAATGGTTCCTGTGTGTCGGTATATTTGCTCAGTAGGAGTATAAAAATCAAGACTATAAATTATTTTGATCACTCAGTTTTGTAGAATTTCAACTTGATGTAGCTGAGCTTTGGTACATGTTTGCCAGAGTATGTCCATGTAGATAAGGTGGGGATGAACAAGTGCATAATACACATTTTTTCAAACAGTCCTAGATAACCCTATATTTCTCAGTCGGATAATAGCACAGATTATGGAAGTAATTTTAGTTCTAATTTTGTTAATGTGATAATTCCAGTTAAGGTTAGAGTCCAACGTAAGTCCAAGAAAGGTAAAACAGTACACATTCTCCATAATTTCGTTATGGAGCACCAAGTGTGGATGTTGACCAATTGTGTAGGATGGTTTAGTGAATAACATGTATTTGGTTTTGGAAGTGTTAAGAATTAATTTATTAGATAATATCCATTGATTAAGCAAATTCAGATGTGTTTGCATATCCTTAATAAGTGATGCTTCATTTTTACCATGTAAAAAGTGATATATCACTGAAAAGTGTAAGTTTTCTTTTTAAGTTAATATTTGTAATATCATTAATAAATATTAGGAACAGGATGGGCCCTGCACAGATCCTGGAGGGACACCACGTTTTATTTTTTGTAAGTCAGATTTAACATTATTTATTGCTACATATTGGTCACGATTAATGCTGGAATTCTTCTCCTTGCGGTCCTTGGTTCGTCCTTGACTAGCGTGCTGTTTTATCAATGGTAGTAGAACATGATTGGTATAAAGATCTCAGAGCAATCAGTCAAGAAACAATTTATACTTTGGTACTTATTAATTGATGCAATACACTTACACTGATGTTGCATACACTAACACTGTGCACTATTTCACTTATTTTATTATTGACACCATCTGAGACAAGACTTCCACTGTATTACATGTTCGATGTACTACACATTTTTATTTTGTGCGGTTATACTACTGATGTTGTTGGATACATTTGCAGCACACCATTATCTCCTTTTATCATTTTGCATGACTCTTCTTCTCAGAGTGACATGAACACCCTTCAAATAATTCTCACCTACTGGTAAACTTAACAGCATTTCTTTATTGCACCTATACATTTTCCTAACTTTGTGTCAATACTTCTGTTGCTTAGTTCTAATTGGCTATTGGTTTCAGTGGAAGGTTTCTCGTCTATACATGGAAATAAATCAGTTATCATGTTACATGAAATATACATAAGTTGTTCATAAATAATGTCTCATACATTTAATCATATATTTATATAGTAATCTTGTATTTAAATAAGTAATCTACCAGGAGAAATACGAACTGGTTTGAGAATTCAATGTCATTCTGGCAGGTTATCACAGTAGCTTAATGGTTAGAGCACCTGCCCAGTAAGCGGAAGGTCTGTGGTTCAAATCCCAGCTGTGGCATTGAATTTTTAAGTTCCAGTTCTACCTCTCAAACATTGCCCACACATGGCTTGTGTGTTTAAAAACACCAATAGTAAGTTTGTTGGCATAAATAAATAATAATCTACCATAATTTACTTGTGTTATAACAAATAATGCCTCATGTTATTTCTTTAGTTCTTGAGTTGTCCAATTAATATGGGTAACCCAGTTGTAAAACTCATTATGTGCATATGGAATAATGTACAGAAAGTTATACTTTGTCCCAATGAGGTTTACAGGAGTTTGAGCATTTCATAGCCTCCCTCAAGGAGCAGAGAGATTTCGTACAATTTTTAGTTGACTAAAATATATACTTTGTCAAGCTTTGTAAGCTAGCATTTGAATCTCATTTTGAGAGAAGAGCACAGCCTCTGATATAAAGAAAATATGTACAAAGTTAGAAATTGTGATCTTTTTACATGCTTTATCTTTCATGAAAGCATTGCATGGTAGTGCAAGGTAGAGAAATTGATATCTTACAGCTTAATAATGAAATATAATAAATTTATTTAGTAACTGTTCTAAAAGGCATATTTTAAGTAATATAGAGAGAGTAGAAAAATTCCGAACTGGCTGCACAGTGTTGTGCCAAGGATGCAGACAGGCATAGAAAGGGATGGATGAAACTTACATTTTTAAAACTACTTTTAAATGCTTTACTTACCAACTTTATGAAAGGAGATCATTATTAGAGCTCTGAGAAACTTAATATTGTTCACGAAGGACACCTTCATAATGAAAAAATTGGTGTATGGTGCACATTAGCGGAGAAAGAGACATAGGACCAATTTTTTTCTAGTCAACAGCTGATGCCCATACATACGTGAATACAATTTTGCTCTTATTTTTATTTATTTATTTATTTTTTTTTTAGAGGAGAATTAACAGACAGGGAGTGCGATTTTGCCTTTTTATAAAAGGGTTCTCCAGCAGCTCATATGGCCAATCTTTCAATGAGGACAGTTAAAATGTGTCAGGAAGAATTATCAGTAGAGGTTTCCAGCCCTTTTGGTCCCCGACTTAACCTCCAGCAATTTCTATCTCTGGGGTAACAAAATATAAATTGTACAAGACAAACCCACATACACCGGAAGAATTAAAATAAAATATCCGTTAGGAAATTTTCAGCATTTCTCAATGTTGTTGTTGGCTAATGCTGGATTTCTAACAATGAAGTCATTAATCCTCTTGCTCTCCAATATTTTTCACGCATTTCTCAATGTAAACTATGGCAAGTGATGGATAGTTTCTTAAAGAGGTGCCAAAAATGTATGTGTGGACAACAGTGGGCAGTTTCAACATCTCCTTTCATGAAGTTGTTAAGTAAAGCTTTTAAAAGTAGTTTTAAAGGTGTTGTATGATTTCATTGCACCTTTTTATGATAGCAGCAAGTGCTGAGGACATGGACAGGTAAAACACTGCACAACCTGTTCAGAACTTTAGCTCTTGATATATCTCACTGTTATTTTTAAGGCAAGTTCAATACCTGTGGTTAATCAGTAATCATAATTTTTCTTGATTTATTTCTGTAGTACAGCAGCTAATTTCATCTATTTTTATATTAATCATTGCTACATATTTGTGATATTATTTCTACTAGTTGTGCTAGATTAGATTCCATGCCATTATAGCCCATAGCTAACAAACATCAGGAAAGAGTCCAACAATCTGTGAATATTAAAATGGTGAAAGTATTAAATAAGTGCCAAGTGAGATGATTAAAAAGAACTTTGGTATTTTACTTAGCTGGTGACCACAAGGTATAATGTGTAAAGATTTGGTATTCGTCATTGGAGGAGATACCCAATAACAGTGACTATATAAAATGAATATTACTAGATGATTATAAAGCTCAGTTGTGATGGTTAAAAACGAAAAATTATAGTCCATAGTATACTCATGGCCTGACAATAAATGTATTTTTAGCTTGTATTTATGTCCCAGAATATGAGTAAAACCATTTACAAAATAACAAAAGTGATATGCTTATGTGTTTGCTTGAAAGCAAATCAGAAAGTACTCTAGCATACTTCATAGCCTGACACTAAACGTATTTCTAACTTGAGTTAGTCGTTTATCCCTTAACTTTCAGAATGTGGATAAAGCATCTACAAAATGCTAAAGGAAGTAATATGCTAAAGTGCTTACTTAAAAACAAATCAGAAACCCTGCTTCTTGTTTAAGCTGTGCCATTAATAAAGTTGATTGGTTGCGCAAGTTATGCAATATTATCTTGATTTTCAGAATGGCGAGAGGTGTGTAACAGGTTCCAGAGATCGCAGTATAGTGGTATGGGACCTTACAGGAGTTTTGAATGAGGGTACTGAGATACCCTACCTAATGGGAGCTGATGCTCACAAAGGCTGGATCTGGTGCATAACATCTTGTGGTGATAAAGTGTTCTCAGGTTCTTGGGATAATACAATAAAATCTTGGGACTTTTCATCAAATCTCGAGCAAGTCTCTGTTTTTGAGTAGGTACTAGTTTTAAAAGCGTAGCTGTGTTGAAAGGTTTCATCTAAATGATTAAGAGAGACAAATTTTTCTAACCTGAAAATTGAGGTGATGTATGTAGATTGATACCATATCTCCTACATTATTATTGAGATCAAAGAGTTGTTCTAATTAGCTTGAAGGATATCTTAAAGGTAAAAATACTGGGGATTACTATTGTACAGAAGGAGCACTTTAAAAGCTATACTTATTAAAATTGAAAGAGTAGCCATAAGAATAGCAGAAACTAGAACAGTAACATTTATTGCATGTCTTGTCACAAACTATAAATTACTTTTTTTTTAATCTTTCTTTGGGGAAAACATGAGGTTATTTTTATTTATATGTAAAATTTATTACTCTAATTTAACTTTCTACACCAAAACTTACTGGAAAGTGTTTCAACTGTTCTCTCCATCATCAACCTTGACAGGTACAATACAAGGGAACCAAAATATGTAGTAATAAACAATCTGACCTTCAGACTAGTTAACATTCTGATGAACACAAAAAAGTACAACAAAGAGTACTATAAAATATTGGAAATTGTACAGAAAAAATTTTTTCAACAAAGATATTGTGGACAAGAAGATAAGGAAATTAAAAAAGAAGGAACAAATAAAGGCATTCACCGCACTAAGGCATAAAAGAAGTTAAAAACTTCACATTCCATCCATGACCTTTTAGAAATTCACTAACATATTCCATGAACATGACATAACCTTAGCCCCAGGTAACAAGTGTTGCTTAAATAACATTCTCAGGATTGGTTCAGTTATTTGAAATGATTCTTCTTTAATATTTTGGCATGTCATATGCCCTACACTGTGAAGTCATTTGGTGCAATCTTTGAATATTACTGAGCGATCAGCGATGAGTAATGAGAATTCTTCTGCATATCTCAGGCGGAAGTTATGGAACAAAGCAGCCACTGAACTCCTTTGATTAAGTTTGTGAAGTTATTTTGTTGCACGCTTCTTAAATATCACAGTTATTAAGTTGTTATATTGTTACACTTTCTTAAATACTTTGTATTATTTGGCACGTCTAAAATCATATAATCTACAATTTTTCGAAATATGGCTTCTATCTTACACGAACGCATTGATCTAAGAGTATTTGAAAACTATTCTGTATGTTACCATGACAATATCGCTCAGCTATTGTCTTCCTTAACAATACCCTCTTATGAAATCAGAATCATCATGGTGACATCATACCTCATGTATAATGCATGATTTGATGCATACGCTCCTCTCCGTCGAAGACGTCGCCTTTAAGGCCTATAAGATCTCGTGTTTGGTGTCTGGACTAGCTCGAGCAAGAGGTCCTAATCTGCAGGGTGTGCGTG
Organism: Tenodera sinensis; assembly: GCA_030765045.1. Lineage (NCBI taxonomy): Eukaryota > Metazoa > Arthropoda > Insecta > Mantodea > Mantidae > Tenodera > Tenodera sinensis. The sequence continues at coordinate 82,296,728 of CM060963.1, forward strand.
AGTTATGGTAGGAATGGAACCAAACGAAGAATCAACCAACATATCACTTTATTTGTAAATTTCCAGATTTGTAGAGAACTGCCGACGATATTTAAATAGAATGTAACTTTGTAACTTCAACTACAACGTTATAACACTTTAACTTTGTCACCCTTTAGCAACTGCCGAATCATGTATACGTGCTAGCTTACGTACAACTCCCAAGTTGCACATGCGTTATCTCGACTCGATTCAAGACGAGTGTGTCTTGCATTGCATTTGTTTTTGCGCGAGCAACACGAAGGAAGCGATTCCCATTGGCTAACTTTAGACCACGTCATGGTAAGATAGGAATCAGCCCGCTGAATCACTATGGCTTAGTACAAACAACAATTATTGTAACCTTATCACTCATTTAAATCTGCCTAGGCTTCCATTTTTGAGACTTTAACATATTCAGCTTTATTACGTCTTCCCCTTAACTATTGACTAGAATCTCCTTTTGTTTCTTTTTATTATCAAATATATATATTGACATTATAATTTTGGTTTCAGATTTTATTATTATTTTGTATATGCCAGGAAAAATATGTCCATTTATATTTTGAAACCCCTAACATGATACAATACAAAATAATCATTAATTATGTAAACATAATTGAAATGTCAAAAAAAGGTTTCCACAAATTAAGAATAGATCAAATAATAAAAGAAAAATACTAAATTAACAAAATTAAACTGATGGTTTGATTTAAACATTTCTAGGAATATATAACTGTTTCAGAACTAACATAAAGGACAAAATTTCAGTGGGAAAAACTTCTGGTATTTATGAAATTTGATGTAAAGGTTTACCAAAACAGTATGTAAGGGGAACATTGATACAAAATTTAAAAAACATATGAGAAAGGTGGAATATGTTGTTGTTGCTGTTGTTGTTGTTAGCTAATGCTGGATTTCTGACAATGAAGTCATTAATCCTCTTGCTCTCCAATATTTTTCACTGATGGATGGGGCATTAGAAGTGCCCGGGCATATTTGAAGGTGGTCTCGATCCATTTCCTCTTGCAGATCACATAGAGGACAGAGTGGTGAAGAATATATCCCAATTCTGTTTAAATGTTTTGCCAGACAATCATGTCCTGTAATCAACCTGAAGGTTGCAACTGCTGTTTTTCGAGGACATTCAGGAATTACTGTTTGAATGTTTGGTAGTGGAATATAAACAAGTGGAAAAATCAGCAGTTGTAGTATATTTTTGGTCCACAGATCATCAGATGCAAAAAAAACCTAAGCTTTTAAAGGTCCATAGAAAACCAGCAGAATTCTCCTTCTGTGAAAAATTATTCTTACACAGAATAAACACAATTTATTAAACTTTGATGTTCTACGTGAAAAGAATCTCATTGTGCAGTACATCCAACCAAAGCGCCATCTACAAACCACAGCAGTGAATCAAGGCTGAGGATGTAGACAATAGTCTCTGAAACAGGTTCCAGTAAGTTATGAAGCAGAAACAAGAAAAGTGCATTTATTAATGGAATGTACACCCGTGGACAAAAAAAAATGAGTTATGTCTAGAACGCCAAGCTATTTCGACAAAGAACAACTCCATGACTACCAAATAACTTGCAGTGATGAGAGCTTCACGGATGATCTGCCATGTTAGATTTAAGAAGGTCGAGCTTTCGGCCATTATACTCTCCATGGCCATCTTCAGGACTAAAATGATGAAAAATTCTCCTCAATTTTCAAATATATACTATGGTTAGCTTGTGTTGTCCTAGCCAATGCGCAGGTGGTGGTTTCTGATTGGGGCTGCTGTAGGCTCGGCTGCAGTGTTTTCCCGCGGGTACGAACTTTGTGCAGTGTTTCTGATGGCTATAGTCCACGCGGAACTTAGTTTGAGTCCGCCCTCTCTGTTGAAATTGTGGGGGTGTAATTTGATGTGGATGGCCTCCTTGATGAGTCTGTCCCAGTAATTTTCTGCTTGTTCTAGTACTTTTGTGTCTTGGAAATTTATTTTGTGGACCTGTTCTATGCAATGTTGGGCTACTGCTGATTTTTCTGGCTGGAGAAGTCTGATGCTCCGTTGATGTTCTTTGCATCTTTCCTCTATCGTTCGTCCTGTTTGACCCACATACACCTTCCCACACTCGCAAGGAATCCTGTATATTCCCGGGACCTTAAGCCCAAGTGGTTCTTTCACCGGCCTGAGGAGTTGTCGGATCTTCTTAGGGGGCGTGAAGAAGGTTTTGATATTATGTCTCGTGAGTATACGGGAAACCTTGTTGGAGACAGAGCCGTAGAAGGGTATGTAGGCCTTCTCTTGAGGGCTATCCTTCCCTTGCGTGAGCAGTAGCGAGTTCTTCCTGCTGCGTTCTACTTTCCTACGGGTCTCCTTGATGTCCTGGTTGCTATACCCATTCTTGCGTAAGGTATCCTGTAAGTATTGAAGTTCTAGGTGTATGTGGTGGTTGTCTGCTATGTCAAACGCTCGGTGGAACAGAGTGGAAATGATTGTTTTCTTCTGAGAGGGATGATGGTGACTGGAGGCATCCTAGTATCTGTTGGTGTGTGTGGGCTTCCTGTAGACCGTGTGTCCCAGGCTGCCATCCGGTTTTTTGTACACTAGAACATCCAGGAAGGGAAGGGAGTTGTCCTTCTCCACTTCCATGGTGAATTTGATATTAGTATGTAGGCTATTGAGATGGTCCAGAAACAAGACAAGTTTTCCTGTCCTGTGCGGCCAGATGACGAAAGTGTCGTCAACGTATCTATAGAAAGCTTTTGGTTTGTGTGTAGCGGTGTCCAGTGCGGTGTGTTCAAAGTTTTCCATGAAGAAATTGGCAATGGCCGGTGATAATGGTGAACCCATGGCCACTCCGTCAGTTTGTTCGTAAAACTGGCCGTTTTAGCAGAAGTAGGTGGACGTGAGCGTGTGTCTGAAGAGTTGTGTGATGTCCTCCGGAAATTGTTCCGCTATGAGATGTAGTGAGTCTTCTTGAGGCACTCTGGTGAAGAGGGATTCAACGTCGAAACTTGCCAAGATATCCCCCGGGTCCAATCTCATGGTTGAGATCTTTTGTATGAAGTGACTGGAGTTATTGGTGTGATGATGACAGGAGCCCACTAGTGGATTCAACAGAGTGGTGAGGTGTTTGGCCAGCTGGTATGTGGGTGAGTTTATAGCACTTACAATGGGTCGGAGTGGTATTGTATGTTTGTGGATTTTCGGAAGTCCATAGAGTCTGGGTGGAGTAGCTGAGTGCGGGATGGTGCTTTTTTGGGCTTCGGTGGTTAGGCTGGAGTGTTTGATGAGCTTGGTGGTGATCTTGGTGATCCTGGCCGTCGGGTCCTTGTCCAGTTTCTTGAACAAATAACTTGCAGTTCTCATCAGATAGATAAGAGTGACCATCTGTCATGTGTATGTATGCATGCATTCCAGACATGACTCATTTTTTTTGTCCATGGGGGTACCTATACATCAGTTGGATGAATAAATGAATAAAACAAAAACAATACAATATAACCTACTAAAATAGAAAATAAAATGAAACAAGTATAATTAAATCTAAAAATATTTTCTAAAAGTATCTCAGCTACTGGAAGCCAGCAGCTGTTCCAACTAGAAACCAACTAAAATTGGCACACCTTAGCTACTGGAAACCAGCAGTTATTCCCTTAACCTATTAGATAGATATTTATTAACCTTACATTTAGTTTTACAATATTTTTCCTATATTGAATTGCTGTTTTATTCTTTGGTCCACCACACATTTTAACTCCGTGATTATTTATGTATGGTTGGGCCCATGCTGTTTCACCTTATTTATATTTAATTTTCTATACCATTTCTCCCTTATTCTTACCATAGATTCACTTAATAACTTTCTATCTTTTCCCTTCTTTAACTTCATTATCTTAATTTTCATAACCTCCTTTTTATTCCTCCCCCATTTTTTGACATAAATTGTTCCCTCAATATCCTTGTTTCTTCACACCTAAAGCAGGATGTGAAGTTAGAGCAGTAAAAAGCTGTGACTGACTTGTGAAACTGATCTAAGATTGGAAAAAGAATTCACAGTAACCAAAGATAACAAGTTTAGTCTCTAAATATTTATTAATATTTGTTTATTTATATTGCTTCACTGTCAGTAGCTTCAGTTTCTTTTTTGTTAATGTGGTACTATATGATTTCATGTCATTGGTATGTATTTTGTTAAAATGTTGACTGTCAGTGTGATTTTGAGAGGAATTTTGGGCAAGTTTGTTGCTTTAGGTATACCAAAAAGGTAGATAATTTTGGAGTTCTTTTATATCTTATGCATCTCAACCACCATGAAAATGACAGGCATGGCTAACTTTTTTGGACAGCTTTGCATTCTCTAGTGCATGTCATCTTAAGGGGAGGCATCTGTGAAAATGACAAAAATCTACAACAATTTTTGTCATAATGATGTGAAAATTTGTATGTATGTGTGCCAAAGCATAACTAGAAGGTTTACCAAATTTCACTTTTCTATGTAAGATAGGTTTTGCAAAAACAAATTTTTATTGGTTTTTTTGCTGCAATTTTAGGGTAGTATAGCAAACGCTTCTTATAAAATATTATTTGTTCTAAGTAAACTAAACCCTGGCCATATGCTTCCCTAGATTATGTATACAAAACCTGGTATTTTTATTTGGCTATGTCAAACAGTTTTGGAGAAAAAAAATATTGAATACCTCAATGTCCATTTTTTTTCAAATTATTAATAATTTTCAAAATAAAAATTCGATAACAATGAAACTACTCCATCTAGAGCATTTAAAATACCAACTATCTAAGAACATGTGTGCAAAATTTAAAAGAAATCTATTAAGAACTGTATGAGAAGATGCATTTTGAAGATTGAAAAATGTGAAAAAATAGAAAGCAGAGAAAAATAACTTTAAAGTTTGAATATATGACATCATACATTTACTGCTTTAGAATCCCCCTGGACCATATGAAGGTCCTTCAGCTAACTGTTTAGCTTCTTCTTCTCTAAGTTTTGCTACTCTTAACTGTTTTTTTTTTTTGCTGATTTAAATGTATTTAATGTACTCAGTGCACTCTGCTTTAATCTTCCCTTATCCCTAACATTACTAGAAGGTTTTAGGAGGCAGTGAATAGTGCTGTTAATGGTGTTATTCTGTGATACAAAAAGTGCAATATTTTACAACCAGCTAAACCTGTGAGTAAACTTCGCTTGTAGAAGTAATCATTAATCTTTTAATATACTGTGTACATGTTAGGAACACTGTCTACAGTATATAACACGTTAATTAAAGTAATTTCAGTATTGCACGGCTAGCCTCTGCAAGACTTTTTGTTTTGTTAGAGAAGCAAACCGTCAGTTGTTTCCAGTCAGTCTTTTGTTGCGTTACCAACATAATGCAATCTAGTCAACAAGAGCAAAGCTTCTCAAGTTCACATTCTATGAGTTATCCTGACAAAGCTACTACATCGCGAACAATCTTACAACCACCTAAGTTGGTCCATAAACGCCCGCTTGTAGAAACTAACCAAGGCAACGGTTCCAATTCTAATGATTGCTTCATTACACCCAACAAGAAGCACACAGCTTCAGTATCAGCTGTAAATACCAAATATATAGTCGACTTAACCTCCGTTCACAACAAATTTTCCCCTTTGGAAAGCATGGAGGAACAGAATGATACAACTTCTGAAGAAAATCTCTCTACAACTCCTAAACTCAGAATCCCACCAATTTTTATTCATGAAGTCAGTAATTACCAGCAGATTATCCAAGATATAGCTTCTACTGTAAAAGATGAGTACACAACACAGCAACAAAGCAAAATTCTTAAAATAAATACAACTTCAGTAAATGACTTCCGCGCTGTAACAAGATTCCTGGAAGAATCGAAGCTTCCTTTTCACACCTTCCGTGACCCAAACTCCAAAAGACTTGAAGTTATTTTAAGAAATGTTCCCTACTCTCTTACAGATGACGATATTGTTACAGAACTAACCTCTCTGAACTTACCAGTAGTAAAAGTTACCAGGCTTTTCTATAAAGATCGACAACCTATGCCACTGTGTGCCGTAGAATTAGAAAACAATGAGCAGGGTAAGAAGATCTTCAAAGTCAAACATATTTACCATGCCATAATTAAAGTCGAGTACCGCAAGAAGCCCGCGAATATCCCACAATGCACACGATGCCAACGCTACGGGCATACTAAGAACTTCTGTCGACTCACACCTCGATATGTGAAATGCCCCTCAAATCACCACTTTTCTGAATGCACAAAAGACAAAGACACTCAGCCCTCCTGCGTGAATTGTGGAGAAGCACATCCGGCAAATTTCAAAGGTTGTCGTTATTACCTAGATTTGAAAAAGAAAGCCGATGCAAGGGTGGTTCAGCCTGCAATAACACCGTCTTCAAACCTAAACATGGAAAATTTTCCGAGGTTGTCACCAAACTCGCCCTCTCCAACTCCTGAAATTCCACAATGGCCACACTCTGCTGTTTCGGAAGAAAGAAGTCCTAGGCAGCTAATTCAGCAGACATCAACACAGAATTCTTCTTCTCCTTCGTCTTGCTCCTCCGATGGAACCGAAAACCTAATTCAGCTAGCCATTAATTTCCTCACACCATTCCTGCCATCAATAAAGTTCTTTTTGCTAAAGCTCTTCACAAGTTTGTTTGCTAATGGCCACTCAAAACCAAAAAAAGATTCTCACAACTAACCATACTAAATTGGAACGCCAATGGAGTCAAAGCAAAGCGAGAAGCCTTCTTGGAATTCATCTCCAGACACAATATTGCAGTAGCTTGCATCACAGAAATGCATTTATTATACAAAGAAAAGTTTTCTATACCTGGCTACGCAGTGTATAGATCCGATCGCAATGCTCCAGTCACTTCAGGCGGAGTGGCTATAATTATTTGAAAAGACATACCTGACCACTCAGTTTCACTACCTCAATTAACCAGCATCGAAGCCTGCGCAATTCAAATATTCACACGCAATTCTTCTAAAACTACAATAATTTCTGCATACAAACCGCCAGGACCCAATCTAAATGACCAGGATATTAACACGTTATTTTCTGACACAGCGCCGACTTTCCTAGCAGGAGATCTAAATAGCAAGCATCAAACATGGGGATGCCGTGTAACAACTCCAAATGGAAGACGTTTATTAACTGCAGCCGATCACAACGCAGTTAACATTGCAGCTGCGTTAGACCCCACATTCTATAGACCAAATGTAACACCAGATATATTAGACATCGCACTCTACAAAAATATATCAAGCACTCCCACTATGGCTGTTCTGCCTGAAATGGACTCAGATCACTGCCCAGTCTTAATCTCGTTCGATGACATTCCGATTCTACAACCGCAACACACAAAGAAACTCAACAAAGGTTTCATAAACTGGGAGACTTTTCAGCACGTAATGGATGACCAGTTAAGAATTACACAGAATTTGAGAACCCCCAGTGATGCCGATGCAGCAATTCTCAGCTTCACAAAATCCGTAACTTCCTCTATAGACAAAGCCACAGCTCCAGCGAGACATCAACACAGAAAATCTTACCATGAATCTTTGCCCCCAAGCATCAGAAACCTTCTGAAAGGAAAGCACAAAACTCGTCGACTTTGGCAAAAGCACAGAGAAACTTGGCAACTTCGTCGCTTGAACCAACTCACAAGAGAAGTGAAGAAACGAATGGATGAATATCGGTATTCAACTTACCAACGGCATCTCTCCAGTATCTCACCGGAAGACTCATCATTGTGGAAAGAGACTAAAAGAGTACTAAAAGAGCCGACGATTATTCCGCCCCTAGAGCAAGATGGAAAACACTACATCTCCGACTGTGAGAAAAGCGAACTATTTGCAGATACTCTACAAAATTCGTTTAGATCTAATCCAGGAAGCAACGTAGAATTCAACCACGAAATTGAACAGTTTACTGGTTCTTACGCCACAGTACCACTACCCATTGTCTTCACTTCACCCAAAGAAAGTCTTTTTATCATCCAGCAACTTCCCGCAAGAAAATCGCCTGGGCATGATCTAATACCAAACTTTGTATTAAAACATTTGAGTCGCAAAGCACTTGCTATCCTAGCTTCGTTGTTCAACAGTTTTATGCGAATGGGTTATTTCCCAAGAATCTGGAAACGCGCCATAGTTATTGTTATTCATAAACCTGGAAAATGCCCTTCCAATCCAACAAATTATCGTCCAATAAGTCTGCTGCCAACTCTGTCCAAGGTGTATGAAAAGATTATACTGAAACGTTTAGGAAAATTTCTAGAACAAGTGTCGCTATTACCTCCTTTTCAATTTGGTTTCCGTCGCAAACATTCAACTACCCATCAAATTCTCCGAATTACAGAGCAAATAGTACAAGGCTTCGAGAAGAAAGAACACACTGCTGTCGCATTCCTTGACTTCACTCAGGCATTTGACAGAGTTTGGCATCAGGGTCTACTATACAAACTGTTTCTCTATGGCACTCCAGACTACCTCTACAAAATAATATTTTCTTTTCTATCATACCGCACCTTTTCAGTTCGAATAGGTAACAGTCATTCTTCTACCAGACCTGTAACAGCAGGTGTTCCACAAGGTTCAATATTGGGTCCAATTCTGTTCAACTTGTTCACTTCTGACATACCTACAACGCCCACAGCTCAAATAGCAATGTATACCGATGATACTGCCATCTATGCAACCCATCGTAATTTACACACCGCTAGAAATCGCCTTCAAGAGGCCTTAAACTTAATCATACCCTGGCTTGACAACTGGCACATTTCTCTCAACCATGACAAATGTGAAGCAATGGTGTTTACATTATGCAGACCAGAATATCCACCATCAGTAACGATAGCAACAAATTCTATACCCTGGAAAAGTGACAGAGAAACGGTGAAATACCTTGGTGTACTGTTTGATAGAAAACTCACGTGGAAGCCACATATAAGTAACAAACTCAAACTTGCCCAAATAAGACTGACAAAACTTTATCCACTTCTCAACAAAAAATCTTCGCTTAAGTTAAAAAACTGCGTACTACTCTACACAACTCTTTTAAGGCCGCTTTTACTATATGCCTGTCCAATTTGGGGAGGAGCAAGTGCTACAGAAATTAAATGCATCCAAATGTTTCAAAACAAAATCTTACGTATCTCAACTAATGCGCCATGGTTTGTCAGAAACAATCAACTACACAGAGAAACTGGAATCAGTACCATTCAACAGTCAATTTCTTCACAAGCCGAACAGTTTTACAGCAATCTAAAGCACGTTCCTGGATCTATTCACTACTCTCTAGGCAGAAAATCCAACTTTCCAACACGCATCAAGAGTCGTCTACCACTGGACCAGTTATCACAGCAAGATCTGATTTAATTTAAACTAATATTGTCAGTGAGGGGCCCAATGGGGTTTACCTCATTTCAATGTTACTTATTATATATTTTATTTATTGTTATGTGTATTTCAACAATGGTCTGTAGAGCGCACATACGCTGATCGATCAATAAATCATTAAAAAAAAAAAATTACTAATTCTTTTGCTGACTGGACTTGCTTTTCTAGCTGTGACTCTTTTCTTTACATAGAGAGTAGCCTCACAACTCATTAAATTCACTGATAACTGAAGTCACTGCAATCTTTTACTACTTGAACCTGCTTCTTCAAGATCTAATGTAGATCTAGTTATGCTTGTTTCCTCCTGAGATTTGCCAGTTTGTCGTCTATATATATTTTTCTTGCTGCAAGAGATTTCTTTGTTTGCTTTTGCTTACCCATTTTAGAATAATTCTATATCAATTAATAATAATTTAATGAAAATCTGGTCCACCTAATGTACAATCTTTACAACTGTACAATAAATTATAATGGTGAGAAGAGAGCTGGTTGTGTGTTTACAAACAGCTAAATAAGAATTTAGATTTTCACTTACAGCAAGAAGATACTTATTTAGAATTCCCTGCCTTATAATATACTTATTATTATTCTAAACTCTTCTTATCTAAATGTACACCACAATAAAGATGACTTCTCTCTTCTTCAGGGTGTGTAATTTTGAACAAAATTTAGAAAAATTTAACCACGTGGTTCATGCATGCAAAATGAGGAAACAGTGGTCCGATTAACGGCTATGAATGTTTGCAGAAAATCCCACAAGATGTCTCCGCTTACATCCACCAGAACTGAATCAGACCGCCCGATTTAAACTTCAAAATTGTATGCGATTTTGCTGCAATGGGGTAATGAGTGCATTTCAGCAGCCACGCCCACGTGCACAAGGGCATTTAAATCATGGCGTAACGGCCTTTTAAATGGTGATGAGGAGTAAACGACGGTAGATTCTGAAAGTACAAGGTACAGACATAATTTTAAGGCAAAAAACGAAAAATCACATTTTTCGTCATTTTTGTCCAAATTTCACCGATGCCTCCCCTTAAGATTATAGAATAAAATGATGGCTAAAACTTGGACTATCTGGGACTATCATAGCCATAAGATAAACTCTTACTTTATTGAGTAGTTTGCAGATAGTATTGACAATGGTGACTTTGTATCTCAGCCATAGCTTCCACCCATTTGTTACATGCCCCAACATAATTGTGAATCCTCTTTGACTCACACATGGAACTTGGGAATGATTAATTCAGACAGTAATGAAACAAGTATGTTCACAGTTTTAAGAATACCAAGTTAAATGAATTCTAGGTTGAGAAGAGTGCTGACCAGGGGACCATAGAATCAGTCTAATTATATTTGTCCGCTGAAAGTTTAGAAATTCATCACATTTGTTTGTTTTGTAACTGGGATTTATAATGGCTGTAAATTACTGTGTCAATTTTAAACAGCAGTACAAAGGAAAGCTAAAATTATATTCTTTGAGATGTTACTTGTAGAAAGAATAATTGGCTTAAAGTAGATTTAATTTTTGTAACATGTTCAAAAATGGTTATGAGCTAAACTAAGAGGGTTAAGGTTATTTTTAGTTCTTGTAGCTGACCTTTGTCATTTGATTATGTATGAAGACTGTCCCAGAAGTACTTGACCCTGACATATATATAGCGGTGGTTGTTCCAAGCAAAATGACCGGTAGAAAGTACTAACCTTATAAATCTTAAGTTTGACGATGCTACATTATTAGGTATTTATTTGGTAGCTGTCAATAGTGAGTGTTCTCAGCTAATTTGTAAACGTGAATAAAACTGGTTATCATTTTCTGATACAATACCTTTGTTTAAAAGGCCATTAGTCCAACTCATATTAAAGTTAAGCTAAATTCTACTGTGGGGGTGTCTGCTCATTTGTTTACAACAGTAAACTAATTTAAGTGAGGCGTATGAGCTGCCAAGATGAACATCGCAGTGGTCAACCAAATGAGGTGACAATGCCAGAAATTGTAAAGAGAATCCACAAAATGGCATTGCATGACTTTTGACTGAAAGTGTGCAAGCTGGCAGACATTGCAGGGATTTCAAAAAGTGCCGTACATTGCATACTAACTGAAAATTTGGGCTTGAGAAAGCTATGTGCAAGATGGGTGCTGCATTTGCTCACAATGGAACAAAAACAGTCGTGAGGATGTTTCAGTTCAGTGTTTGTTGATGTTTCACCATAATTAAGTTGAGTTTTTGTGTTGATTCATAACCATGGATGAAACATGGGTCCATCACTTCACACCTGAGATAAAGGAACAGTCAAAACAGTGGATTGAAAGGGAAGAATTGACTCCAAAGAAGGCGAAGATAGTTCTGTCTGGAGGAGGTCATGGAGTCATTTTTTGGAATCTATATGGGATAATTTTCATTCATTTGCCCTTCTGATTATTTTCTGTTATCAAACTTGAGGAAAAGGTTTGGTGATAAAACATTTACCAACATTGAAGAGGGGCAGTCTGCAGTTGGTGGCTGTTTTGCAGAGCTTGACTGTTCCTACTATAAAAGGGTATGGAAGCTATTGAGCAGTGCTGGGAAAAGTATAACAAGCTGAAAAGAGACTATGTAGAGAAATAAAGATGCTTTTCCCCAAAATTGTGCTTTCTTTGTTAGGGTAGGTACTTTTGGGTCAGCCCTTGTAATAGCAAAGTAAAACATAAGGGTAATATGTCTTAAACATCCTTTTCTTTGTCAGATGCCAAACAGCTGTGTTAGCACTAGCCTGCAAAGGAAGTTTTATGGCAGCTGGAACATACACAAGAACAGTTCATCTATTTGATACTAGAGAAGGAAATAGAAGCATTGGTTCTTATGTAGCACATAGACGATCTGTGTTGGCCCTCTCTATGCTTGGTGATTTTATAGTGTCTGCAAGTGATGATCGGTCATTAAGCATTTGGGATCAAAGAGCTGGAAAAATACTAAAAAATCTGGCTCTTTATGATGCCAAGGTAATTTAATAGATAAGAAAGTGTGTTGACTGTTTTGTGTGGTATAAGATATATTTAGAAATGATAACATTTATGAGATAAAGAATTTGTATATATAGTGAGGACATCAAATTTTTATTTATAAAAATAAATTGTACACTATACTGGAAAAGAGAATAATAAGGTAAAGCAATTCATGGATGGGTTGTTATTTATGGATACATCCATATACTGCTTGAGGAAGAATAAACCTAGAGAATGTAATTGTGCAAGTGTTCTACAATAGTGAGATTGGTAAGGAGCTACAGTGGAATGTTTCTTAGGCTTTTATGTGCCAGCAGAGCATCAAACACTTAATTTTAAATTACAATTTTTATGCTATGTTGGATGTTGTGATAATGATGCACACTATTTTTTTATTACTTAGTGAATTTTTTGGCACTATATGCCATACTTGTTTATTAAGGAAAACAAGTTTCAGAAGATATTGTTCCCATCTGCAGTTCCTGTTCAACTGCCTACATTGTACAACGTGGTGGTTGGTCTTGTCCATGGTGGTGGTTGCCCTTGTTCATGGTGGTGATTGGACGAACCTCTGCATAAGTATGTCGTTAGGCAGGATTTCAAAATTGAGAATGCATTTTCTATTTGTACTTTCGCTACTACACATAGTAAGTAGAGGAAGTATTGTATTCTACCCAAAAATTCAATGTCGAGATTTGACCAGAAATATATTTTGAGGCCCCTTGAATAAAAAAAAGCCTTTTTAGAAAAAGGTGGGTGCGTGCATGTGTGTGCGTGCGTGTGGGTGTGCGTGTGCGCGCGCGTGTGTGTGCGTGCGTGTGCGCGTGCGTCTCTCTCTCTGTCTGTTAAAAACCAAAGTTGGTATTTAAGTTTAATATCTTTTAGGGATGCAACATGAAAATTTTGAAGAAAATTCCTCCAGCTTAACATCTTGCAGCCTCATCACATGGCCGCCCCATTTCCACTTGGTCTTCGTAGCCTGTTGTGCTATGTCTACCATTGCTTACATCTTGTGTATCAAGCTTTCCAGTGTCTCCATTTTGAGTCTCCTATTCAGGGATTTGTCCAGAAATATGAATTTTAGGGTCCAGAAAGCTTTCCAAGCTAAGGAAACTCTTCGTTTGATTTCTTTTTCCATTTTGTTGTTAAAGGAAATTATTTGTCCTAGGTATATGTATTGAGATACATACATATCCTTCAAGATATATTGGGGTTTCTAATCCATTTGTCATTACTTGCATTTTAGATTTGTTCATTGTGAGTCTTGCCATCTTACTTTGTGTGTTAAGCTCCTGAAGCATTGATTGCAGTTCCCATGCAGTTTTGGTGAAGAGGACTATGTCGTCAGTAAACGTCAAATTTGTTATTATTTATTTACGCCAACAAACTTACTGTTGGTGTTTACCAGGAAAAATACGAAGTGGTTTGAGAATTCAATGCCATTCTGGTAGTCTGTCACAGTAGCTCAATGGTAGAGCACCCACCTGGTAAGCGGAAGGTCTGTGGTTCAAATCCCAGCTGTGGCATTGAATTTTTAAGTTCCAGTTCTACCTCTCAAATTTGTTATTCTCTTGCCGTTGAGGCATATTTCGTCTTTCTTATTACAGTTTAGTTTTCTGAATATGTCCTCTAGTATGCAGGTAAATAGTTTTGGGGAGATGGGATCCCCTTGTCTAACTCCTCTTTCCACGCGGAAAGGTTGGCCTGTCTTTTCGGTTTTAACTCTAGCAAAGCTATTGTTTAGAATGTTTCTTAGTAATTGAATGTATTTTGCTTCTACTCCTTGATTTCTTAGTGCTTGGAGTATGTTTGGGTGTTCGATTGTATCGAAATGCTTTGCTGTAATCATCAAAAGCAAGGTATATTTTTAGGTGACGATCTTCCGATTTTTCTATTGTCTGGTTAATGGTTTGAATATGATCCACTGTGCTAAATCCTTTGCAGAATCCTGCTTGTTCTGAGGGTTGGTTCTTGTCTAGTGTTTTTGTTAATCGTCTAGTTAGAATTTTCATGAACAGTTTATATAGGTTAGACATCAGGCTTATGGGTCTATAATTGTTTATGTCATCTTTCGTACCTTTTTTGTGCAAAAGTGCAATCGTGCTTGTTTTCCACTGACCCCATTAATCAGTGAAAAATATTGGAGAGCAAGAGGACTAATGACTTCATAGTCAGAAATCCAACATTAGCCAACAACATATTGCATGTGAATTTTTATCTAAATTTTTTCATTCATTCCTGAAAAATTCGAATGACTTGTCTTTATAATCACTGTGATTGGATACCAAGCGTCTGTGAAGTAGGGATGGCTTCATAGAATTATTCAGCACAGTTTGGTTGGAAATGATGCAGAGGGAAAGAGTTGGATTGAACATATTTGATACAAATACATATTTAATATAAGAATCACTGTGATACTTTATTTCACATTTCTTAGATTTTTCCACTTGCTCATAGATGGTTCAACTTCAACACCATTTTCACCGAAGTCCTATTGGAACACACGTTGTGTTCACTGGTGGTTGCACTATTACTTGTTTAATTGATTTCACGTTTTCCTCTTATAACAAATGCATCAATCTTACAAAAAAGTTAAAATATGTTGTAGATTACTGCAATAGTAAAAAGGAATTCAAGAGTAGTAAAATATAAGGCTGAGTAAATAAAGATTATAGCCAAATGAGTGCTCTTCATTCGCAAATAGTGTTGTCAGAATTTAAAACAAAGAATACCATTGATTAGTGAGTGCAGCTGTAAGAAATTATTCTATATTGGTAGAATAAGCATTTATCTTGTATTTATTTATTAGTCCTATAGATCATATACATGATACAGGACATATTAAAATAGATTCTTGGACACACAGCAATTCAAATCTCTCTGGCTGAAATACTTTTTCGTTGTTTGGGATTATCCAAGAAACATATTTATAATAAAAT
Organism: Tenodera sinensis; assembly: GCA_030765045.1. NCBI lineage: Eukaryota > Metazoa > Arthropoda > Insecta > Mantodea > Mantidae > Tenodera > Tenodera sinensis. The sequence continues at coordinate 82,312,082 of CM060963.1, forward strand.
TTTTATTGTCTGTAGACCTGTGGGTTACAAGTATTAGACATGGTCAATATCTTATCTTTATTAGTCATTTAGTAATTACAATAATTACCATAGACTTCTTCAAAAACAACTTACCATACTCATTCTATAAATACATCATATAAACATTGCTAACTTAACTTATGTATTTACAAACTAAGACTATGTAAGTTTACAATCCGCTCTTATTTGTTCATAAAATTCTTGCCTACTTTAAAAGGGATTTTCTAAAAGCCAATCTCTGTTCTTAAATGTTTGAACATTTAGATTTCTTTTTGCCACCGCCACCACCACTGCCACTGCCACCGCCACCACCACCACTGCCACTGTCACCGCCACCACCACCACTGCCACCACCACTGCCACCACCACCACCACCATCATCTATCAATTGGTATTATTATTATCATTATTATTATTATTGTTGTTCTTATTGTTATTGTTCTTATTATCATTATTATTAGTTATTTAGTAATTTTGACTTTGTCAAAAATAACTTACTATACTCATTCTATTTTTTTTTAAATACATACATACAAACATTGCTAACTTAAGATTTACACTTAATATATTTACAAACTAAGATTCATATAAGTTTACAATCCAGTCTTATTTTGCTCATAAAATTCTTGCACATTATAAAAGGGATTTTCTGAAAGGCTGTTCTTAAATGTTTGAATATTCAGATTTCTTGTTTCTTGTGGGAGTGCATTGAAAAGCGTTATTCCTATTACTTTGTAGTATCTAGATGTTTTCTGTAATCTATGATATGGCATATCAATTCTATTGCTATTTCTTGTCCCATGTTCATGTACTGAATTCCTTAAGTTAAAATTATGCAAATTTTCTTTAATACTGATTAAAACGTCTTAGATATATACATTTACTACTGTTGGAATTCCCAATGCAACAAATAATGGTTCACAATGTTCTACATTGTTTGAGTTTGTCAATATTCTAATAATCCTAGAACTTGCAACATTACAAAGATAAGTGAAGTTTTTAGTTTCTAATTTGTTCTTACTTTAGAATCTTGTTGCTTCACTGTTAATAGCTTCATTTTCCTTAATTAATTCTAATAATCTTTTTCTGAATTTTTAAAATGGCAGCTATCCTTGGATTACTACCCCATAATACAAGTCCTTATCTAAAAACACTGTGAAAAAATGAGAAATAAGCCATTAGAACAAAATTTTGTGATGTTACTCGTTTTAAATTTGCAAGCAAAAATACCGCTGACGATAATTTTCTACATATTTGATCAATGTGAGGATTCCAGGATAGTTGTTTATGATTGTGCCAAGGAGTTTAACTGTGTCACTACAAAACAGTTTTCAGTGTAATTACAACTTCTATATACATACATATTACAGCTATTATACATATACATTTCTATTACAAGATTAACATCAAGAACTAGGTGGTGGTGGCGGCAGTGGCAGTGATTTATTCACCTGTAGACATGAATTGCATGCTTCATTCTTAGTCAGAGTCATCTACACATTTACAATTAATAATACAATTACGTGTAAATTTTTACTCTTATTTGTATCTACAATTAATATATTTGCTAAATCCTAATTACTAAGTTGTTTAAGCAGTTGTACATGTTAAGTTTGTTTGCTGAGTATTTTAAATTTACATTCTAAGAGTTCACAAATTTCTTAAATCCAATTGCATATAAGCATCACAGCATATGATAGAACATGTATAGAGGCTACAATTCATCAATTCTGTACAGACATCTATCTATTAGGTAATTTTTCAAAAACAGTTTTATTGAATTACCTTTAGCAAATTTTATATGTTTTGATAACTTATTGAATAAAATTATACTTCTAATGTAGGGATCCTTGTATGTTGTGACTTTTGTAGTGGATGTTCTATGGAAATTATTGTTGCCTCTGGCGTTTAATGAATAGTGATCTTTATTCAGGATGCCAACATTTGCGTCCTTTTTAATTAACAATATAATTTTATATTGAAATACACTGATGTTTGAATACTTCTCTTCACTGGCAGCTTTTCATGTTATATATACACCTCAACTTTTTTTTTGTAGTACCAGTGCACTGTTCATATTTGTGTTGGACATCCCACCCCACATTTCAAGCCCATACTGTATAAGCGAATGTGCAGCTCCATAATATACTGTTTTTAAAACATCTTTTTGCACGTGATTAGCTAATTTGCGTAGCATTTGTATCCTCGAGCCTAACTTTTTACAAAGAGTGTCTACATGTTCATTATAAGTAAGATTTTTATCCAGATGAATACCTAGAAATGTCGTACATTACTTGTTTGATAACTGAACCATCATGTATTATATCGCATGTATTTTCTTGTTCCCTATCCCCAAATGACCTAGTTGTCAACGGGCCCCTAAACTCCATACATCCTTGTTCCCTAAGTTGAAATAAGATACATTTAGTTTTATCTACATTGAGTTTAAGTTGTGAATCTTTCCGATACTCAGTTAATTTCTGTAGTGTTAATGTCCTTTAATTTCCAGTTGGTTTAAATACTTACCTGAACAAATAAAAGGAGTGTCATCCGCATAGGAAGTTAGGTCATATTCAGGAGACAGTGGCAAGTCATTTATATATATTACAAAAAGTAGAGGAGCCAACACTGAGTCCTGTGGTACTCCCATTTTAACTTTATCACATTTTGATTTAATCATCCTGACTGTATGTGTATTTTAAATGTTATGTACCCCCTAAGAAGTCTTCCAGGTACTCCAGATTGAGTCTGGATGCTCTATTGCAATCCTGGCAGTTAATCCTGTAAATCCCAGGTTTTGAGGTTTTTGGCATTCGGTCTTTGGGAGGTTTTCTAATTTTGAATAATCTCTTGTAATTGCTAATGTATTTAAAAGTCTTTACCATACATAAAACATGGGACATTGGAATACATTAGTTTCAGTAATGTTAGATCACCACCACCACTGCCACTGCCGTCCCTTCATTCTTCATGAATTAGACCTTAGTGGTTCGGTTATGCCAGAACTTTTTCAGGGATTCCTAAATTTCTTTGTCCTCTTGGAACATATTACAAAATGTTTTTAGGCTTTCTAATGCAGTACATCCTCTTGATGTGTTTCCATTGGGGTCTGTATTGATGTAGATAATGCACAATACTTTGTTCTTTGAGAGTGTATTCATTTTGGACTGGTGAAGTAATGTTAGATTCTTAATTATACCTATTCTTTATTATATTTTTGTACATTGTACAAATGCTGAAGTTGTAAGTAAATTCAGTTGATTGCCTGTAAAATGTCCACATGAATTTTTTCCACTGCCTGTATTACTCAGAGCATATTTTTGTGGAAACTATGTGAAACGTATTTTATATGTTTAGTCATTGTGAGATGAGTTACTTTTCTACTTAAATAATATTTCTGTTATCCATTTAGTATTCTGGTACATGAATTTTGTATTTTACTTACAGGCAGGAGAAAAAGAATATCCACTGTGTGTTTCATTGGATAAAAATCTGTTATATGTTGGAGATACTAAGGGCATGTTGCATTTGATAAATCCAAATCGTGGATTATTTGAACTGGCTCAGGTAAGCATTAGGTGTAATAATATTACAGAATGATGGAGTAGTTAGGTTTAAGTTTTTCATACCATTGAAAAACTATTTTATTATCTAAAATAGCTCAATCCCACATACTATAATATACTGTTTATGGTTTATAGTTCATATGAAAGGTTCTTTCTTCTACTCTTGATAAATAGCTAGCTACCTAGAACTGCTAGCAAATGGATTTTGTCATACAGGGTTTGTCCAATAAGTATTAGTACTGATCGTTTTCTGCCAATGCAAAGAGGGAGAAGGAGGTTTGTTTAGGCCAGATTGATGATGGGGAGTCAGCCTGGGTGGCTCAGTGGGTTAGACACTGGTCTACTGATCCCATTGTTGTGGGTTCAAATCCGGTCCAGGCTCATGGTTTTAATGGATGAATGCATTTCCAGAATGCATGTTTTTGAGTTGCATAAAGAAAATAGGGCTGGCAAGACTTCAAAGAACAATGTGACATTGGCAGCTGACATCAACAAGAACTGATGAAAAATTAGGATCCATTGCATCTGAAAGGAGATTGCTGACACTGGATCCTCCATCACAGCAATACACCCAGTCACATGTCTCAATCTGTAATTGTAAGGGAGACATTAGCAAACACAAAGTGGCGACATTTTTCAATCACCTTACAGACCACAAATGGCTCCTAACTTCTTTCAATTCTCTGAGATCAAAAGGCACCCGAAACATCGTTTCCCCATGTTAAATCCTAATCTGTGATATTTCGGACCGTGCTGTTTTGGGTTTCTGCTGTACTTATACTTTTTCAAATGGGAAATAACCTGTTTTTTGCCCCCTTTCTATTCACACAAAGATAACAGAATTTCTAAGCCATCACATAATGATTAGCTCTTAAAATATTTTATTTAGCTTAAGTCTACTGTATTCCTCTATTCCCATTGTACCTATGAGGAGGTATATAATAAAATCATTTCTACAAATGTCTATCTCTATTAATATGAAGTAGATAGAAAAGAGTGTTCGTAAGAATAGTTTGCATAGGAGTGAACATAGAAAGCCACGAGTGCTACACACATTTTTACTTTCTCTACTGGTAAGTAGAAGGAGGTATTGTATTCCACCTAAAAATTCGATGTTGAGATTTCACCGGAAATATATGTTTTAGACCCCCTGAATCCCCCCCCAAAAAAAAGCATTTTTAGAAAAAGGTGTGTGTGTGCGTGCGGGGGCATGGGCATGCAGGCTGGTGGGCGCGTACGCGCATCTGTGTCTCTGTCTGTCTGTATCTGTGTGTCCGTGGACAGCATAACTCAAAAACAAAAAGTCATCTAAAGTAAGAACAAAATTAGAAACTAAAAACTTCACTTATCTTAGTAATATTGCTCATTCTCATTCTCGAGTTGTAGTCAACCAAAGAACTTGCAATATTACTAAGATAAGTGAAGTTTTTAGTTTCTAATTTTGTTCTTACTTTAGATTCTTGTTGCTTCACTGTTAATAGCTTCAATTTCCTTAATTAACAAAAAATCAGTTAAGAACCAAAGTTGGTATTTAAGTTTAATGTCTTTCAAGGATGCAACACGAAGATTTTGAAGAAAATAGCCCCACCCTTAACTACCCTTTACATGGAAAATTTTTCGAAAATTTTTATTTTCTTGAAAATGGCTCTAACAATTTTGGTTAAGATATCATATGTTAAGATATTTGTATGACAAATGAAATGTATATTTTGAATTTTCTAGCTATAGCCTATGTAGTCCTGTTTCTCTGGACGACTTTTGCATAATTGGTAAACCGTTAGAGATAGATCAAATCATACTATACAAAAAATGTGTTGTTAGCTAATGCTGGATTTCTGACAATGAAGTCCTTAATTAATCCTCTTGCTCTACAATATTTTTCACTGATGGATGGGGTGCTACAAGTGGCCGGGCATATTTGAAGGTGGTCTCTGTCGATTTCCTCTTGCAGATCACATAGAGGACAGAGTGGTGAAGAATATATCCCAATTCTGTTTAAATGTTTTGCCAGACAATCACGTCCTGTAATCAACCTGAAGGTTGCAACTGCCATTTTTCGAGGATACTCAGGAATTACTGTTTGAATGTTTGGTAGTTCCCAACTTTTATTTTTTGATTTTTCATAGTAATATTTTGCAATAATTTTTTTGAATTCAGAGTTGACTAATCTTTTAGCTGCATAAAATGGTAGATTAACTATAGATTTCTGCACATTGCCGGTACCCTTTTTAGCAAGAAAATCAGCTTTCTCATTACCACTCAGTCCACAGTGAGCTGGTATCCATTGGAAGACTAGGTGTTTTTGAAGTGTGGTTAGATGGGTAAGAATTTTCCAACATTCTATAATTCTTTGGTTTTTGGTGACAACTTGGAAGTAATTGCTATAATTACCGCCCTGGAATCTGAGAGAATAACTGCTTGATGAAAATGTGAAATTCTATACAAAAGATTATGTAGGACCATTCGAATTGCTTCAATTTCTCCATCAAAGTTTATAGTTCCATAACTTAAAAGATTTATAATAGGAAAAGAGGTGACACGTGACTGCAGCCCTTGCTCCATCTCGGTTTGATATCAATGATCCATCAGTATAAATATAGAGCCATTCATGTTCTGGAAATCTAGTATGGATTGTCTCTAATGCCAATAATTTTAAAACACTAGCTGGAGTATCACTTTTCTTAACTTTTCTGTCAGGTGTAAATAATATGTGATGTCTAATGTTTGTGTCGGATTGACTTTAGATATGAAGTTTTCCTTTGAATACATTCTTCTTGATGTCTTGAATTTTGGAAAGAAAGCTCTCCTGAGTCTTGAGTGTATGTGTAAAATTTCTCTTGTGCCATGTATTGAATGGGAGTCTGATCAACTTTTCGTGTTGAATAAGCGCCGCTTTTTCTATTTCATATTCAATGAGGTATTGGTTGGTTAGTATCTCCATAGCTGCTATTGGCGTGGTTTTGATAGCACCTGTAATTAGTCTCAGACTTTGGTTTTGAAAGATTTGAATTTTTTTTTTGTGTTTGCTGTTAAAAGAACTTCGCTGCAGTAAGTAAATAATGGCTTTATATATACATTGTATATTGTGTTAAGAGTTGCTCTGGAACATCCCCACTTCATTCCTGTTAGACATTTTAACAGTGAAAGGCGCCTCTCTGCTCTTTGTATTACATTTTCTATTTGTTTGGTCCATGTAAGTTTGGTATCAAATGTAACTCCTAAATACTTTGCTTCCTTTGTTTCTGGTAATTGTTGACTCTCAAAATTTAATTTAATTTTTAGTGGTTTTTTCTTAGTGAAAAGATTTGGTAGTTTGATTTTGTTGTATTAACAGTCATTAAATTTTCTTTGGTCCACTTTTGTAGGTTGTTTAAGGATTGTTGCATGGTTTTTTCCTGTTCTGTTCTTTTGTTTTTTTGGTTTTGAAGTCCACATTACAAGTCTTCAGCAAATAGCGCACACTTCACCATTGATTCTTGTATTTGTTGTGGCAGGTCGTTAATAAATATATTAAAAAGTGTAGTGCTGAGCACTGCGCCTTGTGGTAAGCTTGTGGTACTTGTTTATATTTAGATATATTTCTTCCATATCTGGTAGCAATAAAGATGTAGATCTCACTAAAACACACAATTTATGTCTATTTTTTTTTTTTTTTTTTTTCGGGTGAACCAATTCAGAGATATTCCTTGTTATTTGTATCAGTTTCGGAAAACTTAAAACTTACATGAACTGGAATTTCGTTCACTTTTAATACATTACGCGTGCAAAGAGAACGGAATATCACAGCTTTAAAATGTTTGACTATCACTCAAAGCCTACTGTATTCTAATATTCCCCTTGCACCTACAAGGATATAAGTGATAAGGTAATTTGTACAAATATTTATCTCAACTATTAATCCTGGGATATAAAGTACTTACAATAGTAAGTCACCATTGGGGTAATTTGTCTCTGATGTGAGACTGCCTTTGTGGTTTACCAGGAGAAATACGAACTGGTTTGAGAATTTAATGCCATTCTGGCAGTTTGTCACAATAGCTCAGTGGTTAGAGCAGCCGCCCGGTAAGCGGAAGATCTGTGGTTCAAACCCCAGTTGTGGCATTGAATTTTTAAGTTCCAGTTCTACCTCTCAAACTTTGCCCACACACGGCTTGTGTGTTTAAAAACACCAACAGTAAGTTTGTTGGCATAAATAAATAATAATAGGAATAAGAGTTTGTAAGAATGGTTAGTACAAGAGTAGAGAAAGTCATGTGAGTGCAACACATCAGATTTTTTTCCTACCTACTTCATTTGATTGAAATAAACCTTTGCAGAAATAGTTTTGTTACTCATTTTGTTGAAATTACAAAAGGAATAGAGGAAACAGAATTGATAGTCAGATGTTTCAAAGTTCCTCCTCTCATATTCCTCTGTTCTCATCCTGTTGTGGTCATTAATCAGTTATTTCTCTTGCAGACCTATGATGTGGGACACACAAATAAAATAACATGTGTGCAACATAGCTTGGGTTCAATATTGACTGGTTCAGTAGATGGTACCATAAGAGTTTCAACACCAACACAGAATCCTGAATCAATATTCGTTGTTAGGTCCCATTGTGGTGAAGTGACAGACGTAAGTAACTAATAATTTTAGTATTTGTCTGAAGTGATTTTATATTTCATCATTTTTACCACCATTTAATGAAAATATTTCTTTTTCAGATTGATTATCAAAATAATATATTGGCTGTTGGAGGAACAGATTGTGCACTGGAATTGTGGTTGCCTTGCTCTGTGTAACATGATTTTTGACCTTGAAAGTTAAGAATTACTTACCCAGCGCTGGTCACATTTGCAATGTTCCTCATGCCTATTTAAGTAATAAAGGCTGTTAAAAAGAACAAACTATGAATGGAACAGCAAAGTCTCTTCAAGTATCAACAACTGGTGCTTATGAAATCGTAAAAAGCTTTTACATATATGATTCTTATCTTTGTACTTGTTCTTAACTGCATAACAACTTGTTTGACTTGTGGCCAATTATTGTAACATCACTAATGTAAATCAAAATGGTCATGGAGTCAAACACATACAAACTGCTTTGATTTTAGACAATGCTTTTGTTCCAATGAAGTTACATAGGTTATGAATATAAATGTTTCTTAACCTCAGTTTAGTCATTTAACTCAAAATTACTGTTCTAAAATGCAGATATTAATTCAATTTATTGCTGTCACATATAGGGTTCCCAGATTATTTTAGAAAAAATGTCTGAGTGCTCCAAAATACAGAAATTTGGGGATAACATAGGAATACATAATTCTAAGGTGAAAATGCATTTTAAAGCATGTGTATATGAGTATATCAACTCAATCACTCAGTGACTCTCTACTATTATTATGAATCTAAGCAATTATACATGTCTGAAGAAGTAATATGGTGCATACATCAGGCTTTATGATGTAGTTAAAAAATTCTACACTATTGAAGATTTTAGACATACATTTAATAATGTATTTTACTGAGTTATCTGAAAAATTTGTTTTTTTTTTATCAATCTGCCTCTATTATCATTATCCATAGAATTAGTATGGTGAGTAAAAGACTATTCCAGTAAATGAAACATTATATTCATGTTCTTATTTGGCTCATCTACCAGTTAATTGAACACAACATTTTTGTGTATGGTATTTATGCCTTGGAAGCAGTTAAAGCATTGCTTCTAAAGGCCGTACGGAATAAGAAGGCACATGAGGCGGAGCTAGAAGAAGGTGTGTGAGAGCAAGTAGCCTATCCTAGAGAGGCGACGTTGCCCAGTTCGGTAACGCGCTGTCTAGCGCAATATTTGCTTTTCACTTTTCTCTTTGCGCTCATCAAATCTAGCAACGGCTCATTATTACAAAGAATTCCATTGCAAAGAGCTAGAAATGTTGAAGCTGACTGTCCAAGAAGCAATATTTTAGGTGGCCTGTAGCCCAAGATATGAGTGATTGAAGAAACGCTGCACTCAGCGATAGCAAACGACACTTGGCTTGCATCATGATTGTTTATTTATCGTCTCAAATATCTTTCTTAAGGAGCGAGAGGTTTGCAGGACAGGAAAAGGAATTTAGTTTATTCTTATGCGTGTTCCAAGTCTGACGTATATGTGTAGTGTTACCTGTCTCTTACATTTACTATAACTTGTTTTGTTGCTAAGAAGCATGGCATTAACAAAGCCTGGTACAAGCGGCTTACAGACGAGTAAATCGAAAGGGAAAGTATTGCATTCAGATGCGCGGGTTATTATTTTCAGTGTTTACAATATTTTAAAAGAATTGTCCTCAGAAGAAGTGTGTGCGAACGTTGCATTTAAACAGAGCCGGTCACTAACAGCTTAAGCATGCAATGTAAGTGAACACTCAGTGTCGTGTATGGTACAACAAGGTAAAATAACCTCTTCTGAATCCGGGCGACCCTTGTTTAAATCCCGCAGAAAACACCGTAAGACAGGAAAACGGGTTTCGAATCTGGACGACTTTCAGAAAGATGTACTGCTGAATCTATATAAAGAAGTGGACTTCAAAGCTTGGTGCATATATGTTAAGTTATTCCTGGATTACGTGTTTTAAACCAAAAATGTAAGCTATTTTATGGCAAATTCTCTTTGCGATACAATGTTCACAATTTTTAATCAACACTGCATATTTATTTTCTTACTGAGCTATAAAGTAATTTTACTAAGAAATAATCTTCACACAGTTGGTTTAAAAAAAAAATTGTTCACTGGCGAGTTTCCGCTTTTGCTATATGTAATATAATATAAACTTTGATGAGCATGTTAGCCTAACATACTTGCCTTATATTAATAGCCGCATAGCAAACTCTGGTTTGCACATATTGGGGAAACTATTTTCGGAGCTACACTCTGATAACTTACAAACTGCATTGTAAGGAACATTTTAAGTGCTGAAATGTCTAAAATACATAACCGAGAAGGACACATTGGAATATTACTCGTAAAAGGTAGCTTGAAATTGTGCTTAGGCATTTGTTGCTCAATTATGTAGATTTTCACTTAGAATACCTAATATAGAAACTAATTAACATAAGTGCAGAAACTCTGTATAGACACTTAGAAAAATTGAGAAAATATGAGAAGCACCTATCAGAAAATGCCCCAAATTGCCCAACTACGACCTCCGTTTAGATTTATTTAAATCGTCACGTAACTCTCTCATTTTCACTCCAATAACAAAAATATTTACACGAAAACATTCCTAGAGAATCGGATATAATAACAAAAATTAAAACCTCAACATTGTAATGTTTTACCACCATGGCCCAATTTTCAACTTGAAAGATATGAACTCTGTTGAAACATTAGATTGCAAATGAAAATTATCTGCTTAGATGAGGAATTTATATTTGAAGCAAATTACAGGATTAGAGAGCCTATTGTCTAATTTCAGAGAGAGAAAAATTGTTCTGATAGGTTTTAATTGTGCACCTTGCAATCCTTCACTGTCTTCGCTGCTGTCTACCGGTAACGCTCACATGCTATCTCCCCTCTCTTTCTTTCACATTGCGATATGCTCCGGCAACAGCGCTCCATAGCTGAGTAGGGATTGGAGCTACTCATGTGCCTTCTTATTTCGTGCTCCCTATAGTACAGATTGATTTAAAAAATAGTAACATATGTACTTGCTGTATTCTAATGTTACATCAGAAATCTTTGGGAATTCTGCAAGAAAGCTAATAAGAGTAAAATATGTACTCTAGCAAGTTAGATAACCAACATTGCCAAACTCTAGCAGAGCACTAAGACTATAGGATAGACAGAGACAGGGACATAGCATCCTATTAGGCTGTAAAGCTAGGCCTATATAAAAAACTACTTAATTTATTACCTTCTACATTTGAAAGGTAGAACTGGAGCTGAAAAATTCAATGCCAACATTGGATTTGATGAGCAAGTTTGATTTATTATATTTATTTATGCCAACAAACTTACTGTTGGTGTTTTTAAACACACAAGTCGTGTGTGGGCTTATAAACATTAAGTTTGTTGGCATAAATAAATAAATAATAATTACCATCTGAAGGTTATTTAATCCCGGGACATAAAGTACTTACAATAGTAAGTCACCGTTGGGGTAATTGACTCTGATGTGAGACTGCCTTTGTGGTTTACCAGGAAAAATCTGATGTGTTGCACTCACATGACTTTCTCTACTCTTGTACTAACCATTCTTACAAACTCTTATTCCTATATCTTCATTGTGTTAGTTAAGACAAACATTTGTACAACTTATCTTATTGCTTATTTCCTTGTAGGTGCAAGAGGAATGTTAGAATACAATAGGCTTTGTGCGATAGTCAAATGTTTTAAAGCTTTGAGATTCTGTTGTCTTTGCACACTTAACGTATAAAAAAATGAACAATGATGATCCATTTCACGAAAGTTATAAGTTTTCCGAAACTCACACACATGACAAGAAATATCTCCGAAATGGTTCACCCTACAAGAAAATTTATTTAGGCATAAATTGCGTATTTTAGCAACATCTACATTTTTTTGTGTAGTAGGATTTGGTCTATCTCTAACGGTTTACCAGTTATGCAAAATTCGTCCAGAGTAAATACGACTACAGGGGCTACAGCCAGAAAATTCAAGGTATACATTTCAGTGCCATAAAAATATCTCAAACATATGACATTTTAATCAAAATCGTTAGAGCCATTTTCAAGAAATTCAAAATTTTTGAAAAATTTTCTATGTAAAGGGTTGTTTAGGGTGGGGCTATTTTCTTCAAAATCTTCGTGTCGCATCCTTGAAAGACATTAAACTTAAATACCAACTTTGGTTTTTAACCGACTTTTTGTTTTTGAGTTATGCTGTCCACAGACACACACACAGACTGACACAGACACACACACATGGACCTTTTTCTAAAAATGCTTTTTTTGGATTCAGGGGGCTTCAAAACATATATTTCCAGTGAAATTTCGACATCGAATTTTTGGGTGGAATACAATACTTCCCCTACTTACCAGTAGAGAAAGTAAAAATATGAATTGGTTGGAGAATTCAATGTCATTCTGGCAGGTTGTCACAGTAGCTTAATAGTTACAGCACCCACCTGGTAAGCGGAGGGTCTGTGGATCAAATCCCAGCTGTGGCATTGAATTTTTAAGTTCCAGTTCTACCTCAAAGTTTGACTTATTTTATTTTGGATCTTTTTAGTTTGTTTTCATTTTCTTTTAATGTTTTAACGAATGTGTTTTTACCACTCAGTTGTTAAGTTTAACTCTTAACTGTTTTAACTTTTTAGCATTTTTAACATACACTTTTCAGTTTAAGAGCAAGGTTTCATAGGCTGAGTTTCCCTATTTTTCTGGTTTTCCTTTGGGCCCTAATGACGTAGTTGTTGATAGGCCCTTAAACCTTACATACTCATTCACTCACTCACTCACTCACTCACTCACTCACTCACTCACTCACTCACTCACTCACTCACTCACTCACTCACTCACTCACTCACTCACTCATTGACTCAAATGAGATTAAAGAGAGGTGTAGTATGGTTAATTTCCCTTAATACCTTTACCTCTTTGTGTACTGTAAGAGAATTGTTTGATTATTTGATATTTTAAGTAATATTTCTTCCTTTTAAGAACATATGTTCCTTAAATGAGAAATTGCTGTACTAACTTTTTTAACCAAGTACTACCATTAAAACTGCAGTACAATCATTCTGTTTGCCATTGCCAAACTACATAACCAGTAAAAACTTAGTGCAAATTTGGCTTGTTGAAATATTGGTACTGTTTACAGTATGTGTAATGAATCAGAAATGCCTCTTAAGAAGAACTTTTATGGAAAATCGGGCCTAACTTGCCCTGACATGTAATGTTGTGAAAAGTTCATAACTTATTTCAACATATTATTTATAATAAAGCAGCATTATATTGACATTAATCATAGTATTGAAATCAGGGTTGCCAACTTTTAAAAGTAAAATTATCATACCGGCTACTCAAAATTATAGATTTGGATTCAAAATTATCATACATCACAAACCAAATGCTGCAGCAACGAAAATATCAGCACTACACTTATGAAAATGCATTAATATGAATGTTAATGGTATCCACTTACAAGATTGATGACCTCAATCAGTATTTCAACTTTAATACTCATGTTTCTCTCACTATTCATCTGAAAGTTCATCATCTTCCTCAACTGTTGTAGCATTATACAAATTTGTTGCTGAGATAAATTTTAACATCTTCTCGGTAACTTGCACATCACATTCTTTCATAAGCTGAGAAGACAGAATAAGTCCATTTACCACATCTAGCGCCAATCTGTTTCTAATTTTGGCTTTTTTAAGCCCAGTTTAGAAAAAAATCTTCCACAAGAAGCGTTTCTGTTGGCGAACGAAATCACTGACAATGCAAACTCATCCGCTTCTTTGAAATCAGTATTTCCATCCAGGTAACATATGCGTTTATTTCACACGGAATATCATTTATCCAGAGTTTTCTCCATTGATCATCAATTTTCTGAACAGTGCCTTCTTCATTGAGATTACCAGATCTGGGCACACTGGCAACAAAAGGGTAAAGGGTGGAAGGATTAGTAGGATATGGAATCGTTGTCTTAGAGGGGTGGAGACAGGCCATAAGGGCAAAAGTGATGTCACTATTTGTAATTAATTTTATTTCGCTGGTGTGACAAACCAGTGAAAATGATAATTCGCCGGTATCGAACTATGAACATTAAAATTATCGTACACCCCCATAATTATCATACGGATTGGTTAGCATAAGTACAAACATTAAAATTATCGTATGCCCCATAATTATCGTACGGGTTGGCAACCCTGATTGGAATTAACATTCTGAAGCAATGCAAAAAATGCTTTTTAGTCGACTAAAACACTCTCCACTTCATACAGCTAAAGTAATTTTTCTTAGACAAGTTTACCATCAATTGATATCTTCGGCAAATATTCATACAAAGATAATTAGAATGAATTGAAAGCCTGTCATTAATCAGCTACAGTAATTGTCATGGATATTTGCATTTTAAGCCCAAAATATTCAACATACATTATATTTTCACTACTAAAAAAATTAAGTGATTTGTAATGTTCAGACAGCTCATCTCATGACATTTTTTATTACTGCAGAAAATAAATGTTCTTGTAAATTTTACATTTATAAACTGCTTTAGGCAAAATGAAGTTAAGTTTATAGTACCTACTTAACTTAAAAGTATAATAACCATTTGCAATTGATAATGGAGGAAAGTTAACCTTCGAAACGCATCCCGGAAAAATATGTTGTAAGTGTTGTTCAGTGTTATTAATTAACTCACCTTTTAAATTAAATTAATTACAACACTGTTTTCAAACTTCTATGAAAGGAATGCAAAATTTGTTGCATTGCCCGGTAAGGTCATGGCAATGATATTCTGGGATTCCAAGGAAGTACTGTTGATTGATTACCTGCCCTGTGGGACCACAATGAAAGCTTCTTGCTATTGTGACATGCTGAGAAAATTCAGAAGGGTAATTCAAAACAAAAGGAGGGGAAAGTTGAGCAAAACAAATTTTCTGTTCCATGATAATGCTCGCCCACATGCTGTTCGTGAAACTCAAGCCCTATTGGAGCAGTTTTGGGGTGCTTTCGGTCATCCTCCTTGCTCAGCTGGCCTTGCACTGATTACCATCTTTTTCCGTAGCTGCAGCAACATCACAGGGGAAGGCCTTCATAAGTGACAGTGAACTAAAACAAGAAGTGGAAAGACGGCTAGTCAGTTTGGTGGGAGAATGGTTTGACACTGGATTAAAAAACTGTTATCAAGGTACTAAAAATGTATTGAGATTCGAGGAGATTAAGTTAAAAAACAGTTACTGAATCTAGCTTTCAAAATATATGCTTTTTAAAATATTTAAACATTTGGTTATTTTTTTAAAAAATAGTGTAACTTTTGAGACACTCCTTGTATATACCTGCAGGCATATATATATAAGCAGTTATATTTTCTTAAAATCCTGAAACATATAATGTTCAATGTGATCATCAAGAGTCAGTCATACTTGTCCAAAGAACTAAGTTTTTGCAGTTAATAAGATTTTACTTTGGTGAATATATTTTGCCCTTTGGTCAACTTATGCCACTAAAATTTGTATTTGTATTGTTAGCTCCAAACATATCTTTTCTATTCCTAACCCTACCAAAATAACTTGAACATATGATGACATTGTTTTGATGGATTTGTATGATGCATGGTGATGAACAAAGTGAAATGGAAGAGTTGCCACTGCATCACTGATACAATATACTGACTGTGTGGGCTGAGCAAAGAAATCTTTAATATCTGAAAGTTTTATTTCTTGGAAGACACACTGTTTACTTTCCACTTATTCTTCAATAAACCAAAGTGCAAATGAAAGAGTGAGAGTAAAGCATGTCGTTGCCTCTAAGCACCACCAGCCTTGTTCATTGACTGTAGCTGGTGTAGCCATGTTGCCACAGTGAGTTGCAGTTGTGGCTAATAACCAATTATTCATTTCTGTTTTCCCAGTTTCCAGTTCATTTTCTGATGATCACTGCTTGTTTCTGAAAATGTCAGACATTACTGAATTTTTAAAAAATTCCCCTTAGACACAGGACAAATGGTTAAAATGTAGGACATGTATGGAAATTTCCAGGCACCTTAGTAACCCTACACTTCATACACATAGTTTATGAATAAAGTTCCAAAAATATGGACACATTTTGCATTTGTTTAGCATTTAAACTTTATTCCTTATTCCAATTCATATTGTGATAGGGTTCCGTCCATTCAGATATTTAAGTATTTTAGTGCATATAAATTCTAGCTGTGATAACTATTTTGTCTTCTGGTCAATTTCTCTCACATGGGAACTTCAGTTGGTCCTTCTTTACGTTTTCTTCTACATATAGTAAGTAGGTAGAGGAAGTATTGTATTCCACCTAAAAATTTGATGTCGAGATTTCACTGGAAATATGTTTGAGGCCCCCTCAATAAAAAAAAAAGCATTTTTAGAAAGAGGTCCATGTGTATTTGTGCATGTGTATATGTGTCAGTGTGTCAGTCTGTGGGAAGCATAACTCAAAAACAAAAAGTTGGTTAAAAACCAAAGTTGGTGTTTAAGTTTAACATCTTTCAAGGATGCGACTTGAAGATTTTTAAGAAAATTCCTCAACCCTAAAGTACCCTTTACATGGAAAATTTTCGAAAATTTTGATTTTATCTAAAATGGCTCCAATTATTTTGATTAAAATGCCATATGTTCAAGATTTTTTTTACAAGTGAAAGGTGTATTTTGAATTTTCTGACTATAGCCTATGTAGTCCTATTTACATTGAATGACTTTTGCATAACTGGTAAACCATAAGAGATAGACCAAATCTTACTATACAAAAGATAGTACATCTTGCTAAAACACGCAATTTGAGTCCAAATACATTTGTAGAGTGAACAATTTTGGAGATATGCCTCGTTATTTGTGTGAATTTTGTTACATGGAACATCGTTATTAATTTTTTTTTATATGTTAGCTTTGTAAAGACAATCAAATCTCAAAGCTTTAAAAGATTAGACTCGCTCAAAGCCTACTGCATTAGCATATTCTCCTTGTATCTACAAGGAAGTAAACAATAAGATAATTTCTGCAAAGGTTTATCTCAATTAACACGAAGAAGAAGAGAGTAAGAGTTTATAAGAATGGTTAGTAGAAGAGTAGAGAAAGTCATTTGAGTGCAACACATCAGATTTTTAACCTAGTGTTGGGTTGCATCTCTGAAATGCACAATTATTTATTTT
Source organism: Tenodera sinensis (assembly GCA_030765045.1). NCBI lineage: Eukaryota > Metazoa > Arthropoda > Insecta > Mantodea > Mantidae > Tenodera > Tenodera sinensis. The sequence continues at coordinate 82,329,496 of CM060963.1, forward strand.
GATCTTACTGTACTGCCTGTTGAAGCATTTGGATATAAAAACTATATGAAACTGTGATAGTCAGAGACCGGAACTTAAGCAGAATGCCTTTTTAAATGTGTCAAATGTATCTTCAATTTGAAAGTGAATCTATACGAATTATACCTTTGTGATTGAAATGCCACAGTTTTATGTTGCCTTTTTAAATATAAATGCCTATTTTGCAAAATAAACGCTTTTTGTTTCCTTTATTTCATTATTTATCATTATAAAGTTGAAACATTTTAAAAATTCTACAATGTGACAATTCTGTTGCAGTTGAAATAGTCATGCTATGTTTTAGATTTGCTCCAATAACCTCTACCAATGTTGAGAGATTATGTTGTCATACGAAAAATATGTTATCTCTCAGAAGACTCAACATGATCCCAGAGAACTTAAAAAAGCGTTTGGTTGTCATGTGCAACGAATTAGGTATTGCAATACACAGGTCTTTTTAAAAAATATTTCATTTTTGTGTCAATTACAACACTAGCATTTTGTTTAAAACTTGGAGAACTTTAAAATATGACAATAGAGTTATTGAATAGTGTAATCTATTAAATAAATGGGTTTCTCTAATTGCCTTTTGTAGCCTGTTTTAGTATTTATAATGCCTTTTTTCCTGCCTATTTTAGCTACTTATAATGCCTTTTTGTCTACATGTTTTAGCTATTTATAATGCCTTTTTGCCTGCCTATTTTAATTATTTATAATGCCTAAACTTCCGGTCTCTGGTGATAGTCTATTTAATGCAGTACTTTGTATTGTAAGAAGTAGTTTGCATTTATTGTCTTCCCCATTTTTTAAACTTTTTTCTCTTATTTTTCTGGAGGATGTAAATGAATGTGTTTTAATGTTTTATAATAAATAAAACTTTTACTCTGTTGTGTGTTATTTGTAAACTTGCAATCTTCAGGACTGATTAGAGCAAAAAGTATTGCTTTCAGGTTACCTGCCTGCTTGACAGAGTGCATATACAGTATGGAAGTATGGAGTGCATATACAGTATGGAAATAAGTATTCATACAGTGCTACAGTTGATATTGATTACTGATATTTCCATATTTAATTAAATAAAAGTGCTAAGATTTTGACTTGAAGGCTATACTATTAAATAGAAAGTATAATGGTAATATAGCCTTGAGTATTAAACAAGCTTCAAGAAAATTAACAATACTCCAGTTCTGGCACTGTTTGATAGGGAAAAAAGTATTCATACACCACTGTAAATGGAAACATAGAAACTACTAATGAATCGCTTGTAGCAAGGAATGCCTTCAGGGCAAGTTGCACTTCTTTCGTGTTGGTTCTAATAAGTGGTGAATGCCGTACAACAGAAAAATGGGCCACAAAATTAAATAAACAATTGTATTGGAAATGCAAATAGTCATTTCCGAATTTCAAAAGGGAAAGCAATTTTAAGAAATTGCTGATATTATTGGAAGAAGCCAGGCAACTGTGCAGACCATAATAAAGCAATATAGAAAAAAAAAATACTGTCATAATAGTGAAATAAGAGTTGACCACAGAAGCTAATGCAAAGAGAAAAAAAATCCTAAAGATGGTCAAAAAAGATGCTAAATTGACTGCATCTGTGTTGTCTGCACATGTTAATGATCTACAACAAGAATGTCAAAATATGACACCATAGTCTTAGAGACTACCAAAAAACTGGTTCATTCCATGCCAAAGAGGTTAGAACAGGAATGCCTACTTCTTTCTTCTTTCCCTGATTGCCCTCCTCTTATGTAGGACTTGAATGTATGAATACTTTTTTTTTTCCTATTACATGGAGCCAGCTGGTACGAAACTTTTATTTACTTTTTGCAGAAGACTAATTTGGTTATCAGTTTATACTTACTGAATCGTTAGGAAACCCCACACCGTTAGATTAGCAAATAACATCTCTGGTTTTGATCTTTAGTCCCAAAAATACAGTTATTCTACATAAACAATGGTGTATGAATACTTTTTTCCATGACTGTGTAGGTATAGTACAGTAGGCAGGAGTGAATCAGTTTTATGTAATATACTTCAGTCAACTTTTGTTTCCAGTCCTCAAGGTTTTAAGCCTGTTTATTTTCATTTCACTATTCCTGTCAGTATGATTGCTATCATTTTTACTTTCTCTACTGGTACTTGTATTCCATCCAAAAATTTGATGTCAAGATTTCACCGGAAAAGCATGTTTTGAGACCACCTGAATCCAAAAACAGCATGTGTATCTGTCTGTCAGTCAGTCTGTGTGTCTGTATGTCAGTATGTGTGTCTGTCTGTCTGTCAGTCATTCTGACCTAGTATAACTCAAAAGTGAAAAGTCCGTTAAAAACCAAAGTTGGTATTTAAGTTTAATGTCTTTCAAGGATGTGACACAAAGATTTTGAAGAAAATAGCCCCACCCTAAAGTACCCCTTACATGGAAAATTTTTCAAAACTTTTTGATTTTCTTGAAAATGGCTCTAACGATTTTGATCAAAATGTGATATATTTAAGAAATTTTTATAACAAATGAAATGTATATTTTGAATTTTCTGGCTATAGCCTATGTAATCCTGTTTGCTCTGGATGAATTTTGAATAACTCATAAACCGTAAGAGATAGACAAAATCTTACTTTACCAAAAATGTAGATCATGCTAAAACACACAATTTATGAGAGGTAGAACTGGAACTTAAAAATTCAATGCCACAACTGGGATTTGAACCACAGACCTTCCGCTTACCAGGCGGACGCTCTAACCATTCTGAAGGTTATTTAATCCTGGGATATAAAGTACTTACAATAGTAAGTCACCATTGGGGTAATTTGTCTCTGATGTGAGACTGCCTTTGTGGTTTACCAGGAGAAATACAAACTGGTTTGAGAGCTCAGTGGTTAGAGTGTCCGCCCGGTAAACGGAAGGTCTGTGGTTCAAATCCCAGTTGTGGCATTGAATTTTTAAGTTCCAGTTCTACCTCTCAAACTTTGCCCACACACTGCTTGTGTGTTTAAAAACACCAACAGTAAGTTTGTTGGCATAAATAAATAATAACACAATTTATGTCTCAATAAATTTTTATATAGAGTGAACCATTTCGGAGATATTCCTTGTTATTTGTGTCAGTTTCGGAAAACTTAAAACTTTTGTGAAATGGAACATCGTTCATTTTTTCTATGTTAAGCATGCAAAGAGAACGGCATCTGAAAGCTTTAAAAGATTTCACAATTGCTCAAAGCGTGCTATATTGTAATATTCCTCTTGCACCTACAAGGAAACAATTTCTGCAAATGTTTATCTTAACTAAAAGAAGATATAGGAATAAGAGTTTGTAAGAATGGTTAGTACAAGAGTAGAGAAAGTCATGTGAGTGCAACACGTCAGATTTTATCTTTATAGCTGCAACAACTAAGCATCATTGCATTGGAAAGAGAAGTTTTTCACTAGAAATTACACTGGCGGAAAAAAAAAATGCAACACCAGTAAGGACTGTCTTTATCAACACATGGGCATAGTATGTGAATATTGAGAGGTTACAGAACTGGTGATTGATGTATCATGGTCAGTGGACAATAGATGGCACTGCACAGGAGTGTCTCTATGCCTTCAGTGTCCACGGTGCAGGCAGTCACTTTGGTATTCTAACAGCTGAATGGTGGTGTCAAACAACACTCTAGGGTGTAGCAATGCCATGACAATGCGCACGTGCTCCTATCTCACAGCTACAGCCATTTGAACGGGGTCGAATTGTTGGCCTCTGCGAAGCTGGATGGACCTATCAACAAATTGCTGCACATCTTGGGCGCAATGTATCGGTGGTGTGTCAGTGTTTTCAGCAATGGTCTTTGGAACATTCTCACTCCCGTAGACCAGGTTCTGGGCAACCATGTTCTACAGACGCACGTCTGGATCGATGCATTGTACGGGCATCAGTGAGTGCCCGAACAGCATCCAGGGAGGCGATACGGGCTCAGGTAGCACCTGGAGTATCAGCACGGATTATTGGAAACCATCTTGGTGCAGCAGGACTCAAATCATGTGTGCCCCTAGCCAAGGTACCACTTACACCACAACACCATCATGCATATCTCCTCTGGTGTCGAGAAAGGGCTCTTTGGACAATGGAATGGCACTCTGTTGTTTTCAATGATGAGAGTAGTTCTGCCTGTATGCAAGTGATATGTACGCGTACGGTGTAGAGCTGGCGAGCAAACTCGTCCAGAGTGCATTCGCCCACGACACAAAGGTCCAACTCCTGACATCATGGTATGGGGTGCCATCACTTACAACTCGCGCTCGCCTTTGGTGTTTGTGCAGGGATGTGAAACCAGTGCCAGCTACATCCAGCAGGTAATTAATCCTGTGTTACTGCTATTTCTTCAACAGGAAGGTGATGTGCTGTTTCAACAGGATAATGCACGTCCTCATACAGCTGCAGCAATGCAACATGCTCTGCATGGTGTACAACAACTGCCCTGGCCAGCACGGTCCACTGATTTCTCTCTCATTGAACATGTATGGGACATGATGGGAAAGAAAGTGACTGGGTCTCCACGGCCAGTCACAACCATTGCCGAACTATGACAAGAGGTGCAAGATGCTTGGGACAGTGTATCACAGGATGCCATTCGCCACCTGTACGATCGTCTGCCTGCACGAATACATGCCTCTATTGCTGCGTGAGGGGGTTACACCAAATATTGATGCAAATATTGGGACATACCTCCTTGTGACATGTCTATGTCATTTGTACTGATTTTGTTATCATATGATACTATAATGACATACTACTGCTCACTTAACTCTGTATTAAATTTAAGCAATCCTTGATGGTGTTGCATTTTTTCTTCTGCCAATGTATAAATCTTACATATGTATGAGGTTTTATCTAGATAATTGTAGTTTATTACTGTCAATAGACTCATACAGAGTGTCTGACATTGTCAGGCTATTTACAATATTTACAAAATTTTACAAAAGATTTGTAATAATAGTAATATTTGTATCACAATATATACATAGTTTGCAACAATTCAAATTTGAATTATAGTTCATCTATTTTATACAAACATTTATGAATAAAATACTGCTTTAATTTATTTTTAAAACAATTTTTTGTACAGGACTTAATTTCACCAGGTAGTTTATTGCACAGTATACTGCCTACAATATATGGATTAGTACTTTTCTTTTTATTCACTGTTATTCTATGAAAGTCCATATTTTGTCTTGTGTTATGCGTATGTATTTCACTATTCATCTGGATACCATTTGTGCTATTTACAGTTAATAGAATGGTTTGGAGAATGGTTTTATACACATATATGATACAATAGTTAGAATGTTTTCCTTAATAAACACATTTCTGCAAGTTTCTAGTTTACGAATATTGAACATAATTTTTATACACTTCTTCCATAAAATTAAAATTCTGTTCATATGTACCTGTGCAGCTCCTCCCCAAACTTCTAAACAATAACTGAGAAGCAGAAAAATAAGACCAAAGTACATAATTTTCATTGTATGTTCATTCACATAGCTTTTCATTAGTCTAAAGAAGTAGATACATTTACTTATTGTATTACAGACACTGTTAATGTATTGAGACCAGGTTAGTTTACTGTCTATTTTAACCCTAATAAGGGATAAGATGCAGCCTGTGTCAGATTAACCATGGGGGAGATAGTTTCATTAATTTCATTTCTTCCTCCTAGGTCAAATATCATAACTTTGGTTTTTTCTTGATTTGCTTTTAGTTTATTACATTCGAAATAATATGTTAGTGTGATTAGTATTGATAATAGTATTTGCCAATGTGTTTAATTTATCATTCCAATATAGAATAGTAGTGTCATCAGCATAACCGATTGTACTAAAATTATTGCTTGTTGGTATATCATTTATGTATATAAGAAATAGAACAGGGCCCAAGACAGAACCCTGCGGAACTCCATATTTTACTTTCAACATTGCTGATTTTATTTTATGTTGTTGCCATCAAGATAATTGATTTCAGAGCACTGTTGTCTTCCAGTTAGGTAAGATGCAATTAGTTTGTTAGGTAGGCCTCTGATTCTATACAGATTAAGCTTATTTAATAAAATATCATGCCTTACACAGTCAAAAGCTTTTGATAGGTCGACCATTAGGCCAGCTACTTTCTTATTTTGATTAAATTTTACCATAATATCATGCACAAGTTAGATTACAGGTGTAGCGGTAGAATAAGATTTACGGTAAAAGTGAAGCAGCTGTCTTGCAGGGTTACCCTGGTATATTTGCTAACTGACTGTAGTGTTTGACTTGGCCATAACTTGGAGCCCAGCTTAGGGGACTATAAGTTCTAAAATAGTTTTCAGTCCCTTTTCAGAAAAATAAAGTTAATAAAATTGTTGTTGTTGTTGTTATTATTATTATTATTATTATTATTATTATTATTATTATTATTATTATTATTATTATTATTATTATTGTTGTTGTTGTTGTTGTTGTTGTTGTTGTTTACTGTCCATTCTTACTACCTATGGTACCACAGGCAGGGGCACTGGTAGTACACAAAATGAAATAATTGAGAATGGAGATTTTGGTATGAAATGTTCCAGTAGTACCTTCCCAGTGTTTGCCAGCATGAGCACTGAGGTAAACTTGGAGAAAACCGTAGTCAAGGAAGATGTTCTGGCAGGATTTGAACTGCAGACCTACTGCTCATGACTCTGTACATTAGCATTTGTCCAGTAAGAATACTAAAAAGCAAGTCAATATGATTGTTACCCAAGTTGTTGAAAGTGCTTTGTGCAAGCCAATAAGAAGGAAACAAATGGCCACTTAAGCATATTAAAGTGTGGAAAAATATACATGAACAGCAGCAAATATTTCAGAAATGGCTAATGCCACAATAAGGACATCTACATCTTCTTCTATATAAAGTTCCAGTCTGAGTTTAAGAAAATTCAAAGGTAGTCAAGAGAACTTAGTTTATAGAAAATTCAATAAACCTATGTGCTTTTTATTTCAAACATTAATACCTCATACTTAAGATACTTCAATCAAAATCAGTATAACCATTTTTGCAGAAACAAAATAAGACATTTTTCCATTAAATATTTGGTATGGAGGAATTGCTTGGAAATCTTTGTTTTATATTCTTAAATGACACCCTTGTGGTATGAAATCTGATATTTTTCTGACTTTCCATTTTAAGCAGTTATCCTATTCATACATTGAGATACACAGGCACATGTGAAGTGCTCTCTACACATACTTTCTGCTTTACTCAAAGGGTCTCAAAGCATATTCATATTTTTGGTGACATGTGTAATAGTTACAAGCAGTTTTTTTTTTTTAAGACTTTTTTGCAGTATTTTAACCTATTGATTTTTTAGAAGTCAGATTTGTTTTTTGGTTTTTAGATTTTTTAGATTCATTTTATGGTATTTTAAGTTTTTATCTTTTACATTTTACTGTTTTAATTGTTTAGTATGTATTTTAATCTTCTCCTTTAATTTCTCTTATTTTAACTCTGTGAGTGTGTCTTAGATTTTGTTTGACTATGGGCCCAAATGACCTTGTCGATGGGCCCCTAAACCCCACACATTCACTCACTACTTTTGGTGAATTTAAATATTTATTTTTTAACTTAAATGCAGTAGCTACTTGTCTACCTCAGGTAAGGTGTAGAGAAGGTAATAATACATTATAGTTAAGCCATGTGTTCAATAAGAATTCCTTAATTTCCTTTACTTAAAGTGCTTACATTTATAATATGGTCACAGCAGTTGAGTTGTTGGTGAAGCTGGATTCTCATATCTCTAAGTCACATCAGAGTCAAATTAACGGATTGTTTTTATGTATTAAAATTGTATGCTCTTTGAAAACAGAACAGAAAAATGATCAACTCTTGCATATGTAAATGCAGCCTCCAAATGCAAGAAAAATATTATTCACTGCTTGTTGAACTCATGTACACTCATATCTTAAATATTACGTTTATGTTTGGAGAACATTGTTAGGCTTTTCTCTCTGAAAAACTTCACACTATAGTCAAACTCATTTCCAATGCCTCTATTTCCACACATACACAAAAAAGCATTTTACTCTGCAGACAATTCTTTTATTGGCACTACATAAGTAGCACTTATGTGCAGTAGCATGTCAGAATAGTGAAAGCACAACTCACATAAACAATACACAGATTTAGGCCTGTGTAACACTGAACATATGAGGGCCATTTTTTTTTCAACCTCCGATAGGCTATAAATAAAAGACAAGTTCATAGAAAACAATTATTTTATTACCAAAAGTTTTGCACACTTATGGTTATTTTTCAACATAATCACCGAAAAGATTGAGCCATTTGTCGTAGGTACCTGTGGACAAGCTTTGAAATATTCTCTTCAAAAAATGTTGCTGCCAATGATTTCAAATGAGCATTGACGTGGTTTTGAAGATGTTCATTGATTTGAAAGTGCTGCCCTCCTAGCCACGTCTTCAGTTGAGGGGAAATGTGAAAGTCGCTGGGTGCCAGGTCAGGACTGTATGGCGGATGATCGAAAATGTCCTATTGACATTGTTCAAGGAGCTGTTGAGTTGTGCCAGCAGTGTGTGGAGAGCGTTGTCATGGATCAACACAATTCCTGAAGTCAGCATTCCTCTTCGTTTGTTTTGAATGGCTCTCTGCAAACGTCGTAAAGTTTCACAATAAACAGCTGCATTGCTAGTGGTTCCAGGCTGTATAAAGTCTACAAGCAACACACCTTTTTGGTCCCAAAACACGGTAGCCATAACCCTCCTGTTGTTGAATGTTTGTTTGAATTTTTTTGATTTGTTTGGTGAATTTTGATGCATCCATTGTTGTGATTGTTGTTTTGTATCCGGTGTGCCGTATTGGATCCAAGTTTCATCTCCAGTAACAATTGATTTCAAACATTTCTCTCCATTGTGATAACAGTCAAGGAAATTCAAAGCTAACGCCATTTGGTGACTTTTGTGGGCATCCATCAACATTTTTGGAACCCAACGGCCACAAAGTTTTTTGTAGCCTAAATGCTCAGTAACGATAGTGTTTACTTCCGGAATTTCCATAGACAAAGCAGTTATGGTGAACCTACGATTTTCTCTAACCATTCTGTCAACTCGTTCAACAAGGTCAGCTGTAATGACAGACTTGCATCCTTGGCCCTCTTCATCATGCACGTCATTTCGGCCATTTTTAAACTTTTGGCACGATTCACGCACAACACCATCAGTCATGAAGTTATCACCGTACACTTGGCTCATTCTCCAATGAATTTCTGCTTGCAGAAACCGAATTACACTTTGTAACGCACACTTGGCGGGAGCAACAATGATGGCATCTATGTTTATGTGGCTGTAGTGCAACTCAGACCGATGCCTTGAGATCGGCAATGGTGGAGTGTGTAGTGCGAGAGTTGTGCAGTAGCCTACAGTGCATGTCCACATTCTGCCGCTCGCATAGCTTGTATACTAAGCAATCAGAGGTTGAAAAAAAAAAAGGCCCTTGTACAACACCAGATTGCTTTTATCTCTTACCCTCTTTACAACCAAGAATATTGGCCATACATGGCTGCCTGCTCCACTGTAGCTGACATCGTAGGTCTTGAATTTGCTAAGCCAATAGATGTCAACACACTATAACATGAAATGATTTACAAGCTATATTTGCTGTTTAAAACTTCAGAGAGCTTTTATGAATGTGTAAACCACTATCTCAACACAATGGAAATGTGTAAAGGTCTCTTTAAATCCTGTGTTTCATTCATTATATTACTACATATGCCTGCAAGTTTCATTCATTATGTTATTGCATATGCCAATAATTTTACATTACTAAGACACTGCCTTGCCTAACAGAATCACCAACTATGCTGAGGATGACAAGTTAAGCTTAATGGTGCCTCAAGTACTAGCATTCATTGTGATGCAGATAGATGCTCATCATATGGAAATAGCTGTAGACCCAAGCAGTTTGTCTTGGGTATGTGATCATCAAGGACTTCCGATGCAGACTGTTCATGCTATATAGGTGACTACTGGCCAGAGAAAGCAAGGCTATATATTTTTTTTTTTGCCAGAATGTTGGCAAGAGCCACTCCTATGTGGATACCTTCCTGAAGATGGAAAATGCACTAATGTAGGAAGAGCATATCACAGTTGTCTGGGTTAATTTGGCTGTCTGCAAGAGGCAGAACTGTGCAGAGAGCAACTGGCAGACATCCTCATGAGACCATTCCTCAGAAAAGGGGAAGCATAAATTAAACCACAGATGAAGTTATCACACAAAGCATATCAGTGTGTGTGCACTTGTATGTGTGCATAGCTCCAGATGGGGCTGCGTATGTAAGGATAGGTTTAATCAGTGTTTTGTATAGGATAAATCTGAGCTTAGGTGAGATGTGAGAGCCAGTTTTGAGGAGAGGTTAAAGTTTCCTTAGTTGTGCTTGTGCTTTGCAGCAGGTTTGCTGGATGTGTGTATACTAGGTGAGGCCCTGATCAATGGTAACACCCAGGTATAGCTTGGTTGGTCCAGTTGAAGTTTTGGCCAAATGGTTCAGAGGTGGGAGTGTATGTGTGGGGTTCCTGTGTGAGGTACGCTTGCTAAATATTGCGACTTGTCATTTGGTTTGATTGGCTTTAATGCACCACTTGAAAAGTCAGTCTTCCAGGCTAACAAGTGAGGTTTGAGTGGTTTGCCTGATTGAGCAGTGATAGCTGTGTCGCTTATGTGTAGATAAAGAGTAACATTTGGAGCCTTTGGCATGTCATTAAAGTAAATATTAAAAAGTGTAGGCCCAAGTAGGCTATCCTGAGGGACCTACTCTTCTATCACACATGGTGAGGAGAGTGTATTGTTCATGACTGACACAAATTGACAGTTGCAGAGGTAGTAGGCAATAAGTTTAACCATTGAGTCCGACATGTTGATGATGGTAGGTTTGCACAGTAGTCCAGGGTGCAAAACTCAATCGAAGGCCCATTCTACTTGTATATCCAGGAGGACTCCGGTGGACATATTCGTGTTGAAACTGCGAATAGTGTGCCCTGTAATGCGGAGAAGTTGCAAGATGGTTGAGTGCTTGGCCCGAAACTCAAACTGTTCCTGTATGAGAATGCCATGTTTCTTGAGGTGCAAGCTTAAGCATTTAAGGATGATTTTCTGGGGAACTTAGTGAGTTTGAAAGGCTAGTTGGGCAATAATTGTTACCTATGAAACAATCTTTGTTCTTTTTGGGAAAATGAACTTGGGCCTTTTTCCAGTGCTGAGGAAAGTTGCCACTGGCTAGTATAAAATTAAGTATTTGGGTCAGCCATTTAACTGCTGCCGGCGGTAGGTTTTTAAGTGCAATGATCCATTTGATCTCGTTTGGCGAGGTTTTCGGAATTTGTTATGTGTAGTGGCCGTGTGAATGTTGTGTGTAAGGGCTTCCGTTTTTGCTGTGAACTACGGTGTCATCGTTCGTTCAAGAGGGTCTACTAGTGTTTCCGTCTTGTCTGCGTCTAAGGTTACTATACCTTGGGCTGTACACAAGGGTGGTATTGCGTTGTCTTTGCGAGTTACCTACGTATTTGGCAATGCGCCAGACCGACGTGCGGACGACATCTAAGAGTGTCTACTGTCTTTTCCCATTGCGCAATCAAGAAATCAACGGTGTGGCGCCACATTTGAGCGTTAAGTTGTATGGGCGTCGCGAGTGCTTCCATTTGCGGCGCATTTTATTGCAGGCTGCTGACAGTGCCGTAATGTATGCCGAGAGAGGCTGAGGACCAAGTGAGTGATTGATAATGGGTACTGAAGCGGTTATGGCGTACTGTAGATATAGTAGTTTCTAGGTTCGCTCTAATGCTGTTCATTTCGTCAGCAGAAGAGATTCCGTAATGCAGTTCGGAAGCAACAATTCGGTCAAACGTGTTCCAGGTTGCTTTATTGTAGTTTCATGTAGGCGGGAACACGACAGGCGCCAAGGAGCCGCTAAGGCTGAATAGTAGGGGAAGATAGTCCGAGGGTAGTGCATTAATTACTTTTAAGGTGACCCGGTGGTGTAACCAGCGGATGAGCGCAATGTCGAAGGTGTCAGGTTTCGTGTTACATTGAGTAGGAATGAATGTGTATTCCGTGGGTGCGTAAATGACGTAGTCGGAAGTGTTTTCATGTCTGAGGAGCTTGTTGCCCGCTGTATTGCTTGTGCAGCAGTTCCAGAGGGGGTGTTAGGCATTTAGATCTCCTGCACTGAGAATGGAGTTGACAAGTCGGAAAAACGTATACAAATCATCTGTGTTTATGTCGCCCGTGTTGTAAGCGAGTGTCAGGTTGTTGTTGACTGTGACGTAGGCACCAGAAGCTCCACGCGATTAAGCGCCGGCGGTGCTGCCTGTTCGTGAAGGATAACATTTTGGATTAATACTGTGACTCCGTCACAGTCTGAGCGGTAAATTTTGTATCCGGTGATGTTAAACCGTATGTTACTGCCTAGTCAGTGGATCTCGCTGACAAGGGCAATGTCTGAGTCACATTTGAGTAGAAAGTCATTAAGCTCACCTTTGCGGTTGTACCTCCACTTGCATTCCAGTGCATTATCCGAGTCATGGCGATGGTCGTCATGGTTCAGCACGAGGGAAAAGTGCACATCAGTCGCCACCATTTGGCCACCCTACATAACCTCCGTCCTCCCAGGGGTCCTCCTCTGACCTGAAAGGCCTTTCCGACATATTTTCCCTATTAAAATCCTTTAACCTGCCAGCTCTTCTCCCAAAATTAAACCCCTCTTAACAAACTTCAGGAGCTGTACGAGCATTAGGGAAAAATCACCACCATCGTGGAGTAAATGGCTACTCCAAAGGCAGCGGACTCACCTGTGGAATGCTGACAGCGTCTTCAGGAAGCAATATGAACTGGAAAACTACCTGAGGCGTAAAGTTGAGGTCGCGTTTATTTACTACGAAACAAAATTACAAGCCAAATTTGCTTTTAAACTCCAAAGGTACATCATTTTTAGGACTGACAGACTTGGCCGATGGGTGGTAGGGGTCAGGAGGCACAGCCATTCTATTGAACAACGCAGTTGCTCATGCTTCTGTCCCGCTTCCAACATTAGAAACACTGGAGTGCACAGTACTAAAAGCACAGATAAACGACAAAACTGTGATATTGCTAGCACTTTACCGGCCTCTTAATTCACCTTTCTTCTTAAGAGACTTAAAAAAGTCCTCGATTTAGGTTAGCATGTAATCGTTGCAGAAGATCTCAACGCCGCACCCTTGGTGGGAGTCACGCCGGGCAAACGCGACCGGAAATCTTCTAGAAGATTTTATTAAGGAACATGGCATGTGGAGTTACACACACTCTTTGACCCCACCTTTTGGCACCGCGCAGGTCATTTTGACCCTGAAGTTTTGGACTTCGTACTTACAAAAATGCGACAATTTCAGGAAACTTTATGTCTATCATAACTTGAATTCCGACCATACACCAGTAGATCTTTTCTCTGCGGTACCGTTACTACACAGACGCCCAAAATATTCCATCGCGCGGTAACAGATTGGCAGAAAAACAAAATGCGCAATGTGGCGCAGCCCAGGCTATCATTCTCCAATGAGGTGTAAATAGACACCGCTATCAAAAGTTTTACCGCCTCGCTGTACACAGCCAAGCGAAGCGCTACCGTATACACTAGAAGTTCACCCAGCTTCTGCACGTACCCTTGTCCGTGTCTTATCCACTGCTGCAAGCCCTGTGGCAGGAAAAGTATTTAAACACGTAATTACAAATAGCCAGTGTTTTAGTGTGTATTCGATTCTGGAGCTTAGCGAGAGTATAATTCATTACAAAATCCCCTTTCATACTCTGCAGAAGATACTGATAGTATTATTTGTAATCTTTGCATCAGTTCACTTAAGTGTTCACCCATAAAATGCTCTTTTTGTACTTCTTTGAAGTGTTCAAATTTCACAATGTTGGATTTTTTTTCCCCCAACAATAGAGCTATAAGGGCTGGTTCACAACCAACGGCAACGAGAAACAGAACCAGAACGAGAAACTTGAAATACAAGTATTGAAATGGAATGTTCGCAACCAACAGCAAGCTTTCCCGGGCTCTGGGAACGACAGGCAAGATTTGGCCAAGATTCAACTTTGGTGCTCCCGTTAATGGACACGGCATATTATATCCATTAAGTGCAGTGTCGTCGATGTTATCGTAACCGGGTGGTTCAATGGCATTAATTTCAGATTCACAAGCAAGCAACATTAACTTATTTTCTTCCTGCGGCCAACACATTTTATTTAAAACTTCGCACTCTTTCCAGAACAAATTCCCACCAGCACTAAAAAAACCTTCCAGTTGTGCTGTCCACTAATCTTTGCTTGGAATTTGTGAACGAATTAATCACTGTGTATGAAGGTTTGAGTATATCATGATCCTTGAATGTTTTTGTAGCTGAATATTTGAGTTGAGCAAGTTGAAATGTGACAATGCCTTTCCTTGCAGCTAATGCACCAATACACAATTTTATTTCCGAAATAGCATTTATAGCATCAGGTTTTCTTGACCGCAAGTACAAGGAAAATTATTTTATTGTTTCCAGGGTAGCCCTAAGTAGTACCAGCTCCATGATAAAACAATTCCATGAACTCATTTTCTGGAGGATTCCTCACAAAGTTACACAGCTTCATTGGTGCACCGCGGGATGATTTTCTCGATTTGTGGAATAATACATGAGAGAACTGAAGTTTAACTTTATAGCTGTCACGGTTTTCCATGAGAATGCTACCCAGCGAATATAAAATATATTCCCTATTTTTACTTTCTCCAAAGTAGAGGAACTATTGTATTCCACCTAAAAATTATATGTCGAGATTTCACCGGAAGTATATGTTTTGAGGCCCGTTGAATGGAAAAAAAAAAAAAAAAAAAAAAAAAAAAGGACAAAGATCCACGCGCGCGTGTCAGTGTACTTCTGTCAGTCTTTCAGTCTATGAACAACATAACTCAAAAGCAAAAGTTGGTATTTAAGTTTAACATACTTAAGATTGCGACACGAGGTTTTTTGAAGAAAATTGTTTCACCCGAAACTACCCTTTACATGGAAAATGTTTCGAAAATTATTTTCTCGTAAATGGTTCCAAGAATTTTGATTAAACTGCCATGTGTTTAAGAGATTTTTTTGTGACAAATGAAATCTACATTTTGAATTTTCTGGCCACAACCCATGTAGCCCTGTTTACTCTTGTTGACTTTTACATAACTGGTAAACCGTAAGAGATAGACCAAATCTTACTATACAAAAACGTAGAGCTGGCTAAAACACACAATTTATGTCCAAATATTTTTTGTAGAGTGAACCGTTTCGGAGATACTCCTCGTTATTTGTGTAAGTTTTGGAGAACTTATGCCAAATACTACATCGCTACTCATTTTTTATATGTTAACTGTGCAACGGGAACGGAATTTGAAAGCTTTAAAAGATTTGACTATCGCTCAAAGTCTATTGTATTCCCATATTTCCTTTGCGCGTGCAAGAAAACGAGTAGTAAGATAATATCTGCAAATGTTTTTCTCAACTAACACGAAAAAGATAGAAAAATAAGAGTTTGTAAGAATGCCTAGTACAAGAGTAGAGAAAGTGGTGTGAGTGCAAGTTATTATTATTATTAAATCTGACCTTATATAAAGGTTTGCCATGTGACACAGAATAGTTTTTATGTGTTTGAAATGAATACATAAAAAGGTTAATAATTTTTATAATTCATGTCCCAATTTCATGGCAAATTGCGTTGGTTCTTTTGCTTTTTTGGGGGGGTCGCCATTGAAGATGGTCATACCCACTAAAAAATCCCTGCCACCGGAGTTGGAAGCAGAAAGCCTTCTGCGGTACCGCCTCTAGCACCCGCGCATTCAGTGGCGAATTTGGGGCTGGTCCTCAGTGCGTAACCAGAGGTGTGAGGATTGGGAGCTGGGAGACAAGCTTGAACGAAGCCCAGCCTGCCCCCTAGCAGAGTAATGGAGAGTATAGATTAAGTTCTGTGTGATTGTTGTCAGGAATCAGGGTGCAATTGTATCTTGTGTAACTTTGCGACGGAACACTGCGTCTTGTCGTGCGGCCTCAAGCACGGTGCTTGTGCATGCTGCGTTCCTGAAACAGTCTAAATTAAACATTCACATATACATAACATAGTTTTTACATTATTATAGTTGAATAATTTAAATTATTGGTGAAATTGGTTGTCAGTGGTGTTGTGGTATACTTTGTATGATTACTCCGCCTAATGGCGTCGTCTTCATCTATTATCTAAGTGTGTATTTGTGCCATTTGGCATCGTAGAGTATGTTGCTCGTGTCCATTAGAACGCCAGGTCATCTAAGTGCACACTCGGCAGGCAGTCTGCCTGAACTGCAGGTGCGAGTCAGTGCCATTCACGGGAGCAGGGCCCTGTATCCACTGGGTCTGCCTTATAATAAGAACGTGAGGGCTGCTGTTACCTATGGAGAGAGAGAGAGAGAGAGAGAGAGAGAGAGAGAGAGAGAGAGAGAGAGAGAGAGAGAGAGAGAGAGAGAGAGAGTGAATGCTAGTGTGCCACAGTTCACATGTGAATAACATCTGGGTAATTCACTAAGTTGTCCAGATGCATTTGGATGCCCATTAGCGGTTCCCCGAGACCGATGGTTCTCACAAAGAGAGATGGTGGCCTTGAAAGTTTATCATAATATAAATAATATCGTATTCAAGTACTTGAATTAATTCATTATGGCATTTGCTCTTTTTCTCAATTACGTAAAGCTGAGCCTTGTGATGAACTATTCTATGGAATTCATTTTAACTCCTCATGTAATTGGAGCGCTGGAGCCACTTCCGGTAGCCTAGCAATTATACGGAGTACTCTTTTTTGCAGTTTGGAGTCTTTTTATGTGTGTTTTGGCTGCATGTCTCCATACGGGGGCAGCATATGTTGGTTTTTTAAATTATTTTGTTGTTTAACGACGCTGTCAATTGCCAGGATCACATCAGCGTCGCCGGTGTGCCGGAATTTCGTCCCGCAGGAGTTCTTTTACATGCCAGTAAATCTACTGACATGGAGCTGTCGTTTTTAAGCACACTTAAAAACCATCGGCCTGGGCCGGGTTTGAACCCGCGACCTTGGGATCAGTAGACCAGCGTCTAACCAACTGAGCCACCCAGACCGACAGCATATGTTGGGGTGGGTCGGTTTAGTGTTTTGTAAAGTGTTGTTCCCATCTCTAGCTTTAGAGCGCTGTTTGTATTGATGATTGGATAGTTTGTTAAGCTGGGTATTCGCTTTGACTCTTGCGATGTCAATGTGTTGTTTCCACGTAAGGCCCTGGTCCATTGTTACACCTAAGTGGGTGATTGTACTATTCCATTCAATTGGCTCTTGTCTGAGTGTTAGTGGCTGAAGGCCACTCTTACTTGTGGATGTTTGATTCGCTTGGTGAATACTATCGCTTGACTTTTCCTTGTGTTTACTTTAATACGCCTTTTCATGAGCCAAAGATCTAAGGGTTATATTTATCACGAATGTATGTAGCTGCTTCTTTATAAACTCCTTATGAATTTGCAATTTGCAGTTCCAACTGATTAGGGAAAAAAATTCCATTACTAATGAAACAGGATACAATACTGTCGGCAATTATTTCCCATGCTAATGAATTTAACTCTACGATACCATAACAGTAGTTGCATGGTGTGCCACTGTAGACGCAACGAACGTAAATAATAAATATATGTATTTCGGCTTTCACTGCGGTGTCTTGACTATTCGAATAGTAAATAATAAACATGATTTATTTGCTTGGTTAGTTCTTTCGCCTACTAAAACGCTGAAAACACAATGGGAATCATAAGCGTCGGCAGACATTTTTCCAGGGGTGGGGCCACATGTTTGAAACTTGCAATCAGATAATTTTAATTCATTATCTTATTGTCAAAATTTATATTTGTTGCATATAACCATATTAATTCGTGCTAAATAAAAATTGATCTTTTAAAATAGTAGTTTAATAGTTATCAATTGATTGCACATTAAGTTGACCAACTTCCGGGGGGGGGGCGGCCCCCTCTTGCCCCCTTTCGCGACGCCCATGATGGGAATTGATAGGAAAGATGACATGTGCTTGTTAATGAACTATATTGTATTTGCACGCGTATGATCTAAATGAAGCTTACTCCTTTATATCAAGCTCATTTATGACTTGCAATTTACATATTTGTTTTAAAAAGTAATGTGAAGGAAGTTCAGTTACTTTGTTTGTAACTTTATTTCCCTTATAATTGCATAATAAAACAGTCTACAATTAATCGTGACCTTGCAGCTCACAGTTGCTCTGTCCGCTCGTAACCTTGGCATGCTGTCTTTCAGGGCTTTAGTTGGGCCGGTATTCAGTACCGGTAGTTATTGAATTGTCCGAAGTGAGTACTGGAAATTCTGAAATATGCAGTGCCAGTGTTCTTAGAATACTATCGATATTTGCTTATTTGGATAAAATCCCAATAATTTACAGATCAGAAAATAACCTTATAATGCGTAGTGGAGGGCAGACAATAATACTGCAGAAATTGTTTTTTGTCGCATGCTATATGCATTGAAAGAAAAATGAATTAATTTTAACCATTTGAATGAACAGTTGCTGTCGACCGCTTGGGCGAACCAAGTGAAATATAAAATAGTATTTCGAAGAATATTTAAAATAATATATAATATATCATAGATTTGTCAAATAATTGTGCCTCAGCAATAATAGGCAGAGTTGTAGGGCTGCAGCTTAAATAAGTTTTTGCGTCTATTATAATCTGGGTTTGCTGTTACCACAGACAAGCGCTTGCTGTGAAATACTGCATGTAATAAATTACTCTGAGATATTCTTAGAAAACTATATGATACCATCAATCTATTAAAAAAAAACTCCTCCCAAAAGTTTAGGTTAACTCATTGACCTAAGTGCTGGATTTCTGCTTTCTGAATTTAATCCAATGCCATATTATGTGACATTCTGGCTCTCAACTGAGGTGCGATCACCAGAAGAAAATTCCTGTCACAAAAGAAAAGTGACCGCAGGACAACGTCCCTTCGAACCAGCCTGGAACAATTTAAAGTTAGTTGAATACCGGTAGTTTTAATTTTCCAAACAAAACCCTGCTTAAACAGGCTTAGCTGAAAACTGCTCCACACAACAAACAACTCCGACGTGACGATTAACTTTCTACAACTGACAGCACTCAAACTTTCTCAACCACGACTACCATATATACCCACACACTTAAAACTATAACTACTAACAGCAGTCTCGTTCTATACCTAACGACTGGCTTCGTCAACACTGCATTCACTTATATAACCGAGAATGAAATTGCAGGTATTGTTCTTAAAGCCTTTCCGTTAACAAGTCCGGCACGTGAACAGTTTCAAGAAATATCTTGAATCGCTTTGTTCTTCCGCGCCTATTCTCGTTTTGCTTATTCGCTGCGTAGTGGTGTGAGGTAGCTTGAGCGTGTATATACGCATAAGTAATCGTTTGATCGGTTGGCAATAGGGAGGTTTCTTGTGTTTTATAATACCTGAAGAGGTTTAATGAATTTTTCTCGAAAACAGAAGGTGCCCAATAGGCCTAGTAATACGATAAACCTAGCCGTACACGAAACGGAAAGGTTTTCAGACACATAGTGCCAATCACCCCCTCTGATTTGTTGGTCTAGTCCAATCACAATCCAGACTGCGGACCCAATATTTTCGAAACACAAAAGCTTGTTCTTCAGATTGGTCCTTCGAATTTTGTTGTATTTACCGAATTAGTCGGTTAAGACGTTCTTGTTTGTTTTTTAAAGAAATTACTTTGAACTTACGTTTTGTAAATATTAAAGATATACGTTTTTTTCTCTTTCTTTCACAGTTATGAAATTTCATTCTGTCAAATGCGTTAAGACGAATATAAAATAATGTATGTTTCTGCTTGCTGCAATCTATACTGCTTTTTTGTTTATTTGTTTTTTTAAATAATTCCGATCACAACTTGAAACAGGTCACGCTACGAACAAGATCCTTACATCATTGCCAGCTCTGATAGCAATTTTTGCTTTCTGGTACCTATTGCAATTTATCGCAGGTTTAGGGGACATTGTCACATAGTGCGTTTACACACAACAAAACGTAGAGCATTATCTTCGTAGTTAGCAAAGGAATTTGTGAGCCATTAAAATATTGTGGTAAATTTTTGTTTTATACAATCTGAATTATCTTCACATTTTATCGTGGATCAATGAAATCGGTTGTACATGCGGCAACACGGGTAGAGAAATGAAGTCGAATCAAACTGTCGCCTGAATTCGAATTTGATCTTGTACTTTGTAATGCTTAACTAAACTGTTTATGTACATTGAAAAACTAAAATCAGGAATACACTTTTAAAACGTATTTGCTCTGTAACTTTTCCTTACTTACAATAGCTAACTTAGGCTTAAAATTATGATAACTTTTAAACTCACTTCCGTTTTTCAGGTGTGAGGAGGGCAAGCAGGCAATAATGAAAATGGCGTGGCAACCGCAAGAAGAGGGTTTAAGGCAAATATTACAACTTCTGAAGGAATCTCAATCCCCGGACACAGCAACACAAAGGGCTGTACAACAAGTATCCTTTTATGAAGGGATTTTTAATTATAAAATGCATGCTATTTGGTTTCATTACTTGCGAAATTGTTCCGTTTTTTCAAGCAGTGCTAATGACATCAGTGCTGTGAAGTTAGATGTTGAAGAAATTACACCGTCGAATTGAAAATAAAGACATAAATGGTGAGCATAATCGCTGTTAGGAAACGGAATTGCAAGCTTTGTTCATATAATGAACAGAAGACGTTTTATGTCCCGGCCAAGTATTGATTTCAGTATCGAAAGTTGACATACCGGTATAGGTCACGGAGGCAAAACATAACTAGTGCAGTTATAAAGCAGATAAACATTGATTAAGCCATCTATTTACATCATAAACCTCGCTAAACCTGAAAATTCCGAGCTGTCCGTGCTATTTACTTTTAAAAAAGCTTGAAAGCGTTAAAAATACCTAAGATGGAATTACTTAGGTCTGTAGATGCATTGGAAGTAATTTCAGGCTATAGTTTATATTAGTGAACGGTCGTATGATGTTATAAAGAAAATACGGTGTTTTAAGGAAAATATGTAAGGGTTATGATAACAATACCATAAAAGAAACCTTCAGTGCCATAAAAATGTAAAATCTGAATTTCAATAAGTTTGCTACAATTTTCAGTTCTTTTTTTTCTTTACATATACGCGGAGTTAAACTGCGTTTGCTACACAATTCACATAGAACCCTTTACTTGGGGTGACCTCTCTTTATTTCAAAGTTCAGATTCCCAAAATGATGTGCAATGTATGGAAAAGTGTGACGTTTTGGAAACACATGGATTATTTGGCAAGTGCTATGCCAGAGTGAACTAAGCGCCAAGAACTATGTGCTTGCATTGGGAAAAATTAAATATTTCATGTATAATAAAGCAAGCAGGATTGGCCAGATAGCATCAAAATTGCTTAGGAAAGACGAAAGAATGTTATTCTAGAATTTGACACAGTTATGTTTTATAACAATGTTGTGACATTGCCGTTTCATGAACAATATGGTACATAGTTCACTCTGGCTTAACACTCACCATTTATCCATGTTGATGTAACAAAGGGTTAGGATTTTATATCAGGGAAAACAATCAACATAACTTATTCCACACATAGCATTCTAATGACATATATGTATGCCTACTAATGACATATGTATAAACATTAGCATTATAAGGAACAGAGTGATTTGGTTGTAACTATGGCTACGTGCCAACAATTACTTTCTTGTGAACTGCATTGTTTCAGCTGCACGCTGTTATGGTTATGTTTACTCATTCGCAGCAAGCTCACCTGCCTTTCCCCCTTTCCCTCATCTCAGCCATTTCAGAGAGGGAGGGAAGGAAAGCCACTTCTCTTATGTGCAAGGGTTGTTCACGTCTCACCTCACGACCTATAATAATTTTCAAATTTTTTTACAATGTTCAGTGCAGGACAAATCTTTTTCAAATACTAAAAATTTTGTTGTCCAGTTTTTGGCTACGATTCTTCATCTTTTAGGTGTAAATACTGTGATAGCTTCTGAAAATGTCAGTGTCATGTATTTTTCTGTGATATGACAAACCCAAAAGTCTCCTATGAAGTAATCCCTAGTTTCGTTAAGATCTACCATTCCCATATAAATCAAACCTCCTATAAATGCCCTGATTTCCCTCATATTGGTTTCCTCCCATCAAGAATTTGGTTTTTGAAGCTGGCACAGCCTTGCATATTTATTAGTCTCAGTTGCAATGACCACACAAAATTCGTTATCCATGACCAGACTAAAATATTCAAGTTTGGCACTTTCCACTTCGAAATCATGGCAAGACGACTATGGCAGCATTTGTTCTAAAGTGAGCTGAGGTGAAGATTTGAAGGGTAATTCTCTTGGACTGTTAGTTTTCTTGTATTTTAGCAGAATAACTATCGTTTCTGGCTGCACTACTGTCATTGCACTAATTGCTGTGTTCTGTATCATTGTTGTGCATGTACTCGGCAAGCCATGATGCATCAGAGCTATTGCTTTCATAAACTAATTCCTCCTCAAGTGTGTATTTCCTCATTCTAAAACTAATTTCTGTTAATTGTCACGACCTTCCTCACAATCATTGGCTCACAGTAGGCTAAAAATCCAAAGCAAAGTATGCAACGCAAGCCATAAATCTCACGCTCGTCATAGTTTATTTTCACAACAGATGCCAGGTGTTTCTCAACATATGGGTTCCAGGACTGGTAAATAACCATTCAGAGTTGTAAAAACGAAACTTTTTGTCCTTCGATGGCCTTATTAGGACTAAAGAACTGAACTATGCTGTACTACATTATGCAACACATGCTGCATTCAATTTCATTATGCTTTCTTACAATATGCTGCGCAGAGGTTTAAAATCACATTCTCTATCTCCTTCTCCCACAAGTATAAATATTTGCTCCTTCCTCTCCCTTCAACCTGAGGGTAAAATCTAGAAATCATAGAATTCAGTGATTTCATTGTTGATTACTCTGAACTGTTGACCAATGCCTCTCTCTTCCTACTCAATATCTAAGAATACAGAATGCTGCCAGGTAATCTCTGGCACCTTAAATGAAAGAACTGAAGGCAAACTTCTGAATGTGGGTTCTGTCTTAAAATGAAAGAATTATAACATGAATAATACTTACTAGAAAACTTTAGGAGTTGCTTTTAGAATTGAGGACCTTAGAATAGCAAGTGCGTATGCGCTAAAAGCTAGTTTTGAGATAAATGCAATTAAAGTTTTACTATGCAGTACATATTAAAATCATGTATAGATAGATGAAAAATTGCTCAGATGTGAATCTAATGCATTAATACTATTAATTAGGAATGTAAAATGTTATTTGACAGATATTTAAGATTTCAGAAGGTTAATTTCATCAACAATATAATTTAGATAACATATGCTTTCATGCGCGTTATAACCAAAACGTTTATGTCTAAAGTTAGCATTCTGCAAGCAATACTTTAACTAATATTGGTAAATATTTGTTCTAATACTAATAAACAATACTTCTAAAGTGAATATAAAGAATTAAGTTAACAAAAAGTATGGTTAGATCACCAAAGATGTTTAACCGCTGTGCTGTGCCGTGAGGAACCAGAGTATGTTAGTAATGTGAAATATTGTCATCTGTCACTGCCTCTTCTTCTAGCTCTGGGGCGTGCCTTTACTACATGTTTGGTTTTTAAACTTACGTGTTCTTCACCTGTATTTCTCTTCTTCTTAGCCATATGTATTTTCCGTTGGTTTTTCTGCATGCAGCGTTTTCTGGGACGACTAACTTGACGAGTCTGTGCCACTCATAGTGCTTAATAAAAGTAAATCACTACTCTAAATGCACTTAAGGTTTGTTCAATGGTATTGTTAGTAAACAACACAACTACTCTTGAAACATAATGCTAAACAGAAGTTAAACCGAGAGCTGCAAGCCACTAAACACAGGTTTCTTTAAAAGCAACAGACTGAACTAAAGAAATGCTCCGTAAATCTAGGCAAAAACTATTTACAAAACCACAAAAAATGTTTGAAAGTTTAAGGAATAACCATTTATGAGGGGTAAAGGCCTGAAAATAAACAGTACCCTCTCTTAAGTGATTTATTGCTACATTCTCTTCAAGAGCAACTGTCACAGTGTAGCAATCGGCTCTGTCTGGCAGGTTGGCTTATGCGCCTTTGCTATTCTCGAGATTCGGCTGAAGCGCGTTAGGCCTAACACCGTGCTGTATTCAAATGGAGAATTCGTTCATATCCAGGGCGTATCAAGCATTCACACTTAACGGACATTAAAGAGTAGGCTTCATACTATATGTTGCAAGAAAAACAAAAAATTCGTATTTTGGTGCATACGCCCTTGCTATTCTAAGCACCTCAATTGATGTGAGCACATTTAGAGCCTGTTGTTGTTGTTGTTGTAGTGTTTAACGCCCGCTTTTACTACTACGGCACCGCAGGCGGTGACACTGATGATACATGAAGATGGAGCACCGGTGGAATGAGATGGCGGGGTAAACCGGAGTACCCGGAGAAAACCCGCCCTGACGCTGCTTCGTCCACCACGAATACCACATGCGGGTCCCTGGGATCGAACCCGGGCCGCCTAGGTGGTAGGCGAGCGCACTAACCGCTCGGCCACGGCGCCGCCATTTAGAGCCTGTGATATACCTGCTGGCTCCCTTTAGTACACTTTCTTTAATAGGAAAATTATGGCAAAGAACATCTGGTATTTCAGCTGCAAAGCTGCCAACATAATTGCCAAAGTTTAGCTTAGGGTTGGGGGCTTCAAGCCACAAAATCAAAGGCTGCAACTGCAGAATGAAACAAAGTATAGCTTAAGATCTGTGAAGCTAAACCCCAGTGATCCAGGATCGTAGACAGTCTAGCAGATTTCTGTTTCTCAATTATACTGGCACTTGCCTCTGCTCATGTGCTACTGTGGCAAAATAGCATGTTTTGTTGACTTTATGCCATAATTTTCCCCTGAAAGAAAGCATCCTAAACAAGGGGATGATTCGGTCCTAGGCTCTGAAAGCAGTAAGTTCTATTTCATTTTAGCAGTTACTCAGTTTTAAAGCAGGATCCACATAGGAAGTTTTGTCGATTTGATTGTGTGCGTGTCTATTAAAACATGGTAATCTGTTCTGCAGGCTCTTTCCATTGCGTGAGAGAACCAGGAGTCGGGGAAAATTGTGCTGGTAGAGGTGCACTGAAAACCTTACTTTATAGTAGATGCTGTAAATGTTGAGCTTCTACTATCAAACAGACCATACATCTTATAAAAATGTGCTTGCTCACTTGGCTAACCTCAGCAGCTGAGATCCTTGTCATTTCTTGCATGGTGTTATCACTAAGTTCCTCTTGTTTATGAGAGTGAGAACAATACACTTGTCTTTCAAAGAAACCCATAAATAAAAATTGCAACCATACTCCTGCTGGTCTTAGAAGGGAAGCCGATGTAAACAAAACCAAGTTGCACACTGTGTGCATTGGCCACGGATTACATCACCATGTCTAACCATGGAAATTATTTTTATATTAAGAGTTTATTTTGTTAAAAAAAAAAAAACATTGTCAGGATATTAAATTTTAGTTCACTCTGCATTTTAAAAAACATGTATGTAATTAATAAAAACTTAGCAAAAGATGTACATAAGCAACATTTTGTATTACTAAACTACAGTTTATCGGTCTTGCTGCATTTAGTGGCACTTTCTTGTTTTCAAATTGTTTTTACAGTATGGTTATAGTATATTATATGAGAGCATAATGACAGCAGTTAAGATGTGAGTATATTTTATGAAACAAGTGGTAGCGATTTTCCTAATATTCATACGAGCATCTTAATTGCCATTATACTCAGATTTCATATGACTTTATGCTCGAGTGTGAGTCAAATTTAAAACATTTAAAATGTTTTTAATATTCTACACTACATGTTATTGCGCCTGGTGTCCAACATTTTAATAATGTATTTGTTTAAGAGGTAGAACCGGAACTTAAAAATTCAATGCCACAACTGGGATTTGAACCACAGACCTTCCGCTTGCCGGGCGGACGCTCTACCACTGAGCACACACGGCTTGTGTGTTTAAAAACACCAACAGTAAGTTTGTTGGCATAAATAAATAATAATTACAATGTATTTGTTATTCGATTGCACATAAAAGAATCTATAATTGTACCTTCAACTGCAAAATTATTCATTTTATTATGTTAGTCTTGACACATTGATACAGAGAATATTTAGTGAGTGAATGGGGTTTAAGGATCCATTGACAACAAGGTCATTTGGGCCCATAGAATATATATGTAGCAGTTAGACCATTTGCCTACTACCTAGGTGGCCCAGGTTCTATCCCTGGTGCCTGCATATGGTATTTGTGATGGATGAAGCAGCGTCTGGGCAGGTTTTCTCAGAGTGCTTTGGTTTCCCCTGCCACTCATTCCATCAATTGCTCCATTGTCACCTTTCCCTTCATTGATTTCACCTGCATTTCATATCATTCTCTTCCTCACTATATCTGATGCTGGGCTGACCATCCACTTCCAGTTCTTCAGTCTGTCCGGTCCATAGATTCCTCTGCTCCCCGACAGGTGTCTGACCCTAGGCACTGACTTATGATTCCTAGGAGGTGTAAATCCTGTATAAGGGGAGGGTAATCAGGTAAAGAAGAAAAAGAAGACTATAATGTATATGCTATAACTTTTAAAAATGTAGATTTTCAAAAACGAGAAGACAAATTGAATTTATTAGAATCTTACAATATTAACACTAATAATTAAGCAAAGTAGCTTTATCTCTATACAGAAATTGATAATTTTGCTTTCAGTTGCATACCTTCCACAGAAACTTCCCTAATCTTGGTGTCTGCTTATGGTTCTTGATTATTTTCCTCAAAGCTATTTCTTTGTTCCTAAGTATACATTTCCTACTATAGTAATGAAACTTTCTCTCCAACTTTAGATCCATATTACACCATCCCCCTCTTCTCCCCAAATTTCCCCCCCATAATATTTCTAGAATAATGTGACAAAAATGACTAGACCAGTCTGGTTACTTTACTATCACATTATTGTCTTCTAAAATGTTACCACATTCACTTTTGTTCTCATCAACAGTTTTCAGTCTTTCAGGCTACTGCAACCCAATTTTTACTTCTCATAACCTTGCTCAGTTCTTTTAATGTCTTTCTCCACTTCCTCTGTCTTTCATACCTGTATTAAGATGTTAGTCACTTGTCATGCTTGTTGAATCTTCTTATGAGGATACATATATGCACAACTGTCTTATACTCACTGACTTATATCCTTAACTCTATAAAACTGACTCACTGTCCTTCTCAGGCCTCCTTGTATATTGACATGACATCACATGGACCTTTCCCAACTTCCAACACTCATATGCACCAGAAATGATTCAGCTGGAAGTCTCAAAACATTCTTGGCACTGCTGCCTTGATTGTTAACAGCCACGTACACACAGCAGTCTTGCAAGGCAGTTTGGCCTTGAATGTCTTAGCCTGCTCGCCAGCACGGCATATGATGTGAAGTAGCTTGACCCTATCTGTCCTTTGTTGAGCACTGAGTCTGACATCACAATATGATTGCAATGAGAAACATGTGATCCCCAATTTGAGCTATGCACTGAGGCTTCTTACTACCTCTTGAATTTTCAGAGACACCTCTTATTCATAGGTGGGGAAGCCTTGTGAATCCTACGCTGCAGCAGTCTTCCCTTTTTTATGTCATGAAGATTATAGAACGCTTGTTAACAAACAACTACTTCCTTTGCATGCACATTAAATTAAAACATAAATAATGCCATATAGAACGCATATTATTTCAGTTGTAATATGATCACGGGGACATGTCATACCTTGTAGTAAAATAGTCTTTCTGTGTTTTGTAATGTATGCGGACTCAGTTTGGTTGCATTGTTATAGTTCTTTTCTTTGCGGTGTTAAATGAGGACATCTAAAATATAAATTTAAGATTCCTAATTTGCACATTATGCAAAACAGTTTTATTTCTAAAATAAAACTGCAGTATTGAGCTCGGACACTATTGCGTGGTGGAGTTATTACCATGTGCTTTATTATTTTGTTCTGCACTTAGTCACAAAGTGTGTTAAGGCCCAGCTTTTGTTTTATACTGTATAGCATGTATTTATTTATGATTCATATGCGTTAACTCAGCTCGCCAAGTAAGAACCAGCTGTGTTGTAATTTGCCTATACATGTCCTCGGCGCTTGTCCCAAACAGTTGGTGATAGAACAGCACGGATGAAACCATACAACATTTTAAAAACTACTTTTAAAAGGCTTTACTTAATGTTATAAAAGAAGATGCTGAAACTGGCTACCGTTGTTGTCCATACATTTTTGGCACCTCTAGGGAATCACTCGCTGTAGTTCACGTTGAAAAATGCTGGCAATTTCCTGGTGGGCATTTTGTTTTAATTCTGCTAGGGTGTGTGGGTTTGTCTTGTATACTTTATGTTTTCAGTTACCCCAGAGAAATCGCAGATCACCTGGAAATCTTTCTGCAAATTGCACTTTTGCTTGGCGAGCTGAGTTAATGACTATGAATCATAAATAAATATACACTGTGCAGTAGAAAACAAAAGCGGGCCATAACACAGCACAGGACCAAATAATAAAGCACACTGGTAATAACTCCACCGTGCGATAGTGCCTCAGCTCAATACTGGAGTTTCTGAGCAGAGAAAAATAAGTCAACCTTATGACATTCTGTACAACAGCTGGTTATAGTGTTTCCACTTGCGCAGTGGAAAAATACTGTGCAGCGGTCTGTACATCTCTACAGTTTTCCTGCATTTTCCTTTTCCTCTGAAGCTTTTGCACTTTATAATGCCATTATGACTTGGTATATTTTTAACATTTATACAAACTCCTGTTTCTGGTACAAAATATTAACTAAAGCAAACGGCAATTGCTCATTGCAAATAGTATATGTGTTTACAATGTTTTAAGCATTCTTTCATGAATTCTGAACTTAAATCAAGTCTGATCTCTGGTTGGCATTCTTTTTACAATCAGACCTTATAAAACTCATGCTCTTGCACGTGCTATGCTGAATACAAAATGTACTTACGGTGGACATGTTTTTAATGTAGCTATTGTGGTAATTCACGACTTCACCCATGGTATGCTCTCTGTTCCCCCTTAGACTATAGTTACACCTCCCAAGAATGTTCTGAGTAGAGAGCAGCATTTAGTTTATCTTAAAAATTGAACTATTTGTTATTTAGTTTAGTAATAGCCTTATAATCTCATCTTCATTTGCAGTATAATTCCTTAACATGTTATAGAAACTGGAAGAGCTGAACAAATTTCCAGACTTCAACAACTACCTGATATTTGTACTAACTAAGCTTACTTCTGAAGGTAAGGTGATAGTTTTTATAAAATAGCTTAGAGATATGTATGTTTAGGATGGTTCAAATGAATATAATCACAGCTATCACCATTTTTTTTTGTATTGTGTGGTCGTCTGCTTTGGGATCTTCCAGTTTTATATTGAAAGTTTAATCACAAAGCAAATGTGAACTGCAATGCAAGTTTATTAAAAGATGAAAGTAGTTTTTCTTGTTTGTTTTTCAAAAAGCTCTAAAGCATATAATTGGCATAAAGATGAACATATTATTTCATTGAAAAAAAAAATTCTTAATAAATTATGTTTATAGGCCCTGCAATTCCCCTTGTCCACTTGCATGTCGTCCACTACTGACATTTGTAGGAACCAATAGAGGATAATCATGTTGATGACATTTTAAAACTATTGAAGTTTTCATATTTTCCCCTGTGGTCTGTAATAAGTTACAAGGGGCACTATGGAAGTTTAAAGATACACCAAGAATAATTTTTTTAAAAATTATTGTGATTGTTGTACTTTCTCGAATTACTCGCCACCACACTGTATACACTTTTGCATTCACTGAAACCACTTCAGGAAGCATCCTGCCACATGTTTTCTTTGATGGCTACAAGCTGTCCTTCATAGGTTATAACTGCCTCTTCAGGGGCTGAAAGTCTCTGTGTATGCATTTTTGTATCATTTCCCCATGTGTAACAAGCTCTGTGACACATGAAGTGCACTCCATAGTGATACTGATGCCTATTGGTTCAACTGGTTACATGCTTTTCTATTGCCATTTCGTACATTCTACGTGCTCTAGATAGTTCATTTATTACTGTGTAGTTAAACATACCTGTTTATTGATTTAGCATACAAAAACAAGAGATTTAAATAATGTCTTAACAGTTAAATCCATTATAATGAACTTTTATCACTTGAGCTTCAGTATTTTGCAATAAACTTGAGCATGTTTTGGAGACTGAAGGTGGATTAAAATAGGATAGTATACGAGGTGGAATCAGGACTGGAAAATTCAATGCCATTGCCAGGAATTGAACCACAGATCTTCTGCTTCAGCGTAGCTGTTCTAATCACTAAGCTACCATGGCCAGCTTGCCAGTAAGACACTAAGTTCCCCAACTGATTTGCAAAGGTTACTTAAATCCGGCCCATAATGTACTTACGATTGTAAGTTGCCCTTGGGGTGTTTATCACTGATGTGAGATTCTCTTGTGGTCTTCAGGGAAAATATGAATCATTTGGGATATTTAATGTCATACTGGCAAGTTGGCCGTGGTAGTGGTTAGAACAGCCATGTGTAAAGCGGAAGATCCATGGTTCAAATCCTGGCTATGGCATTTAATTTTTCAGTTCTGATTCCACCTCTTAAACATTGTCCACACACAACTTGTGTGTTTAGTAATACTAGCAGTAGGTTGGTTGGCATAACAAAATAACAATTAGTATAGTTAGTGATACAAATTCTAATTTAAGCCATTTGATTTATTAGAAAGCATCAAGGTGCTTTCCGAAGTAGAAAAAATCAAAATATGTGAATTTTTTAGTGCTTGTTTTTGCAATTATTGGCATCTACATATGCTAAATTCGTTTAAATCTTGGCCTCATCTAAGTGGAATTATTAGTAAGGAATATATAATGGTTATAAATGGTATTTACTTGTAAATAATATTTCTTTGTCTGTTCACACAGATGAACCTACACGCTCATTGAGTGGCCTGATTCTGAAGAATAATGTGAAGGCTCATTTCCATAAATTCCTTCCTGAGGTAACAGAGTTTATCAAGCAAGAATGCCTCTCTGCAGTAGGCGATCCATCCCCTCTCATCAGGGCAACTGTTGGAATTCTGATCACAACCATCGCTTCCAAAGGAGAGTTGACAGCATGGCCAGAACTGCTGCCTGCTTTATGTAATATGTTAGACTCACAGGATTACAATGTTTGTGAGGCAAGTAACACAAAATTCAGTAATTTTTTGTAGTATCTTTCACAATAAGCGCATGTGGTTTCATGCATT
Source organism: Tenodera sinensis (assembly GCA_030765045.1). Lineage (NCBI taxonomy): Eukaryota > Metazoa > Arthropoda > Insecta > Mantodea > Mantidae > Tenodera > Tenodera sinensis. The sequence goes on from CM060963.1 coordinate 82,361,056, forward strand.
ATATTGTATTCACATACAGCAAAAACTGTTTAAAACTGTTGTCCTTAAATTTGAGAATACTGTTAATGTCAGCATGTATACTTTCAAGGGTAGAAAAAAATTAGGTATATTTCTTCTTACAAGGATGATGTGGGTAATGTGCTGCTCACATGCTGGACCTGAACCTTTGTAATAGGTACTAACTTATGTTAATAGAAAGCTTACCTGCTATGTTACACCTTCTTGTTGTCCACTTATATTCCGTAATATGATTATCAGTTCCTGTATTTGTTATTAACCCTTTGCGAGCGAAAACCCATATATGGGCGACTTGTCCGGACCCTGGCGAAAAAAAACCCATATATGGCTTGGAGTCATATAGCTATTGGGATCGGCTCCTCTCGCTCAAATAATTCATATATACTGCCAGTAGATGGCAGGAAATGTTCTTTCAGATGTTTATGGTCAGTTTATCCCCGATTTTCCATATTTAACAATTTCTGTCGTAGTTCTCAGTAGTGTAGGAATAAACAGTGCGGTGATTGCATCGAGTGAGAGTTTTTTTCATTTTTTGATAGAATGGCGGGAAAGAAAGGGTTGACGGAGCAAGAAATTGTAGAATTGTTGAACAAAAGTGGTAGTGAGTTATCAGATTTTGTGCTCAGTGTTGATGAGAGTGATATATGCAAGAATTCGTGTGTAAGTGCAAGTGAGAGCGAGAGTGACATAAGTGACGCTGTAGACAGCTGTACACCTAGCTGGGTAGAGATGAGTAATTTTGACCCTGGTCCTACACCTAATATCCCAGTGCACAATATCCAGCAGGGACCAATACTTCCTTCTCATTTTGATGAGAGTACGCTTCCAGCAGAATTTTTTGGCCTATTTTTTGATGACGAAATTATGGAAATAATTGCTGAGGAGACATGCATTCAGGGAAACATAAAAAAACAACAGGTGACACCCCAACGAAAAAAGCCAGGACTGCTTCTTGAAAATTTGCCCCAGAAATTGCCAATATAAAAGCACTGAGATAGTATTATCTCAAATGTACTGAGATAAACAAGTAGCTATGAAAATCATATACACATTATTTATTTATGCCAACAAACTTACTGTTGGTGTTTTTAAACACACAAGCCGTGTGTGGGCAAAGTTTAAGAGGTAGAACTGGAACTTAAAAATTCAATGCCACAACTGGGATTTGAACCACAGACGGAGAAATACGAACTGGCAGTTTGTCACAATAGCTCAGTGGTTAGAGCATCTGCCCGGCAAGCGGAAGGTCTGTGGTTCAAATCCCAGTTGTGGCATTGAATTTTTAAGTTCCAGTTCTACCTCTTAATCATATACACATTTCAGATACCCTGCCCTAGCTAGGTGTAACTGCACATTTCTATCAAAACTTTTATAATTTTTTATCATCATTACCATTATTATTACAAATGGAAGTATTAAATATCAGAATGTGACACTATTTAGTTCCTGGAGCACTGTTGGTTTATTTGTGAATACGTATATGTATGAACTATGCTATACAAAATGTAGAAGTGCTACTTATGCCGTTTTTGTAACAACATTTTTACGCAAGTTAACAAAACTACACTCATGGAGGACAATAATGATTCAATTTAACAAAAACCAAGGTATGCAATGTGTTTTAGTACATTTGAGCATGTTTGTATAGTTTTAACTTATTTAATAGAGTTTCATATTTTAGCACAATTGCCTTCTGCTCAGAGCCATAAAATACGTCTGTTTGGGAAGGGTTAAGTATATACAGGTTCCTTCATTTAGCCAGCTTTGCTCCTACATAAACTCCACGCGTAAAGCATGTATAATACTCTTACCTTATAGAAGATTCTGGAAATGTTGTTTATCCTCAGCTAAACAAGCATTATATCAGGAGAAGACATTCTGATTCACACGATTAAGTTGGGCCACTGTAATGTTTCCCATTTCATTTCTAGTATTATGTTTTAGTTCTTCCAATGTATGAAGATTTGTATCATAAACTTTGTCTTTCAGGTTACCCCATAAGTAAAAATCGCACTGTTAGTTTGGGGGAGTGAGAGAGAGGGCTATACACCAGCACTAATGACTCTCTTCAAACACTTCCCTAATTTTATTCATTGACTCCTCTGCTGTATGGGCAGTAGCAGAATCTTGTTGAACGTCAGTTTGTGATAAAATGGGGTGAAAATGTTATTTCAGTACTTCTCTGCATTTACAGTCTGCTTGTAGAATATTGGACCGATTATGCGTTCAGCGCTAACAGCACATCAAACTCCAATTCTCCGATCATAATGAGAAATTTATTGAATGCAATGTGGATTTTCGGAGGCTCAGTATGGACTAACTGCGTGCGCAACGGCTGCGGTAGTGGGAGAATCTAGAAGGATGGGAGAGATGTACACTCCCGAAACGTTGATGTCTTTTCATCACTACACCTGGCTCGAAGCCTGAGAGCATCTTGAATATGAACATATATCTGTTTCCATCTTTCCCCCTTGGTAGCTCGCCATGTTCATTGATGCATACCAATGCATTTTTCTCATCTCTCAAGATGGATTGTGGAACGATATCATACCTTACATTGATTGACTTGGCCTTCTAACATAGGTCGCATGAGGAAATTAACTTCCTGACTTTCTTGCCTAGATGTTTGATGTATAGTACTTCCTCAGTTGCAAGCATTGTTCTTTCAGTACCAGAGTGAAGCATCGAGTGATGGAATGCCAAAATAACCCTGTCCTGTAAGGAATTTGGTACCATCATTTTCCACTTCCTTACGTCGCATCCATGTAATTTGAACAAGATTTTCTAAATTTCCCTATCTTGGCTTCCAATTATGGTACTATTTCTAGAGCCTTGTCGAATAGCCTCTTCAATTCAGGGTCTTCTTGTTGTAGCTTCGCTATGTTTTTGAAGTCTTGTAAAATTTTGTTGCTTTCCTTGCTATTTATTTGCATAATTTTGATTTCATGGTGTGGATTAGATATCGTTTCGGGTATGTGACGTTCTGATTTTAACCTGGACAATACGACACTAAAGATGTTCTCCTTGCTTGGGATATGTCTGACCTCTATGTCATGTGACGTTATTTCATGTATGTACCTCGAGATTTTGGAGTTGGTTAGCTTGCATTTTTGGATGAAGGACAGGCTTACGTGGTCAGTATATATCATTATTTTATAGTGGTAGATATATTGCCGGAACTTTTGTAACGCAAAATGGATTGCACCTATTTCTAATTCCGTTATACAGGCATTGGCTTCTATCTTGGTTAGAAATCTAGAAGCTGTGGCAATTAGATGTTTGTTGCCATCTGCATCTTCTTGTGCTAATATTGCTCCATATGAGTGCGCACTAGCATCGGTATATATTAGAAAAGGTGAATTTGGATCTGGTCGTTCCAGGAGAATACTGTGTTTAAAAAGTTCTGTGATTTTCTCAAAGGCTACCTGGTGTTCGACATTCCATTCCCACTTAGTGTCCTTTCTCAACAGTTCCCTAAGGGGTACTAATTCCTTAGCGTAGTTAATCACAAATTTTGACTGGTACTGTAGAATGCCCAGAAACCTTCTTAATTGTTTCAAGTTACGTGGAGGTGGTATACACTCTATGGCCTTCACTCTCTCTGGATTACGTTGTATACCATCAGGAGTAATGATGTGGCCTAGAAATTCTGCCTCTTTAACAAAGAATTCACACTTCTCCAAGTTCAGAGTCATGTTGCTTTCCTGAAACTTCGATAACACATAATCTATGTGATGAAAGTGTGACTCGGGATCCTTGCTGTATACTTGAAAGTCGTCTACATATTGCGTTACAAAAGCCTCGATAGTATCCCCGAAAACTTTGTCAAGAGCCCTCAGTGGTGCACTGCTACTGGTTGATAATTACATTCTGTTATTTCATCTCTACATCTACCAATTTCTCCTTCTAATACAATCTTATTTTCTCTCATTTCTGATTCTATTTTTCCCATCCTATCTCCTATGATTTCTATCCTAGCTTCGTCTCCTCTAATCTCTAGATGAACAGAGTATATGTGTTCGGTATCTCGGTTCACCCCTTGGTATCGTGTCGTGGTACCACTGTCTCGTGTTCTCCATCCTTTCGCCATGATTGTGTGGTTGTGGGAAATGGTGTGCCCCTCTCCCCCTGTCATGGGTGCTCCTAGTATTTCTATCTTCTCTCTCATTCTGGTTGTTTGTAGTTTTGCTTCTGTTTAAGATAGGTGAGTTTGGGTGACCGTTTCTATGTCTATGCTCATTAGGCCACCATTTTGCGTTTCGAAGGCTGTTAGCAATTCTATCATGTCTGCAAAATCTACTGGCCTTGCAACAATTAACCCTGTTCTCACTGTGTCTGGGAAATGTCTTGTTATGCTGGTAATTAACTCTGCTTCCGACAGGTTAGGGTCTAATAGCTTCCCTATGTTGGCTACTTTCATAAAATAATCGACTAGCGATAACCCTTTGGTCGGATCTTATCTTCCTGTCGCTAACTCTACCCTTGTCTGGTTCTGCTTAGCTGGGCCCCAATACCTTGATAGGAATAGATTTCTGAATGAGCTATACGATTCATGACCAGCTAGTGTTAACCTTAGCCATTCTAATGCTTTGTTTTTTAAGCTTTTCTTGACTATCATCATCCTAAGCACATTTGTTATCCTTTTCACGTTAAAATACTCTTCCATCTCTTTAACAAAGAGTTTTGGATCGTCTCCCTTCTCGTCAAATGTAGGTGGTGTGATTTCATGTAGTATGCTGTTGGTGTAGCATGTGTTGTGTGATTGTTTAATTGTGAACCTCTTTCCTTATATGGTGAGTCAACATTTTGTACATTATTCAAATAACTTTCATCTTGAACATTACTTACATCTAAATCATCATTTTGCCTTTGTAGTGCATTCACATCATCATTTACATTAGCCAAACTTTCTTTTCCTTTTCTTATCTCTTCACAAATTGATTTTAAATCATTCTTTATTTCTAAGTGGCTTTGTTTTATATCATTTATAGCATCTTGTTGTGATTGTACTACATCAGTCATAGTCCTAATTTTAGGAATGACAATTTGTTCTACAGTTTCATTAATAATTCCTTTCTTTACTACCTCAATTTCTTTCCTTAATTCCTCAGTTATTTCTACTTTTACATTTGTAATCTTACAGTCTACACTTGCATTACATTCTGTTATTTCATCTCTACATCTACCAATTTCTCCTTCTAATACAATCTTATTTTCTCTCATTTCTGATTCTATTTTTCCCATCCTATCTCCTATGATTTCTATCCTAGCTTCTAAGGCTTCCTTTGTCTCATTTATGTTTTTATGTGCTAATTTCAAATTAGTTTCCTTTACTTTCATATTTTCTTTACACTCCTGTCTTCCTAATTCTATTCTCTTTCCCAAATCTAGCTCTAATTCTTTCCTATTAAGTTCCATTTTCTGTTCTAAGACCTGTCTCACTTCCTCTAGTTTCTGACCTATCCCTTTTTTATTATGTTCTAAGTCCTGTCTCACTTCCTCCATTTTCTGACCTATCTCTTTTTTATTATGTTCTAGTTTCTGACATTTCTTTTTTATTATGTTCTAAGTCCTGTCTCACTCCTTATATTTTCTGACCTAAACTTTGTTCTAATTTCTCAAACATGATCATTAGTAACCTTTGGTCTTTTCTTATTGCTACCTCTTCCTCACTTCCTGTTTCTATCTGATAACTAGGCTTATCTGCCCCTTCCCCTATTCCTGTCCCTAGTACTCTCTCTTTTCGCGACATTCTCGTTTTTTGATTCAGTTCACTTTGGCTTAAAAGTCCCACTATTTTGCCGCTTTGCAGTATCATAAAAATAAAAGGAATGTAAAAATAAAAATTTTTGGTCCTACTTTTTTCTCGTTGATTTATCTCGTTACGTGCGTCCCCTGGGCGGTTGACTTTGCTAGACGATCTCTGATGTTTCCCACGTCGATGGTTATCCGTTCATCGGCATTTTTAGGCATTTCCCCTGTTGATTTTCAACTTGGCGACGTCTCCGAAGTTGTAAATTTGAAAGGATTTTCTAATGGCGTCTTTTTCCTTAGTTCATTTCCCGTAGATTTTCATTCCAGCCGAAATCCGTGCTCCACGTTTGGGTAAGCCATTTGGTGCTGTTTTTATATTATGTTGCTTTGTATGTGCTGAGCTATGAGATTGTTTTTCTACCCCAGGTCGTGTTACTAGATGGAATGAACAAACACTCAATGTTACTTTACTATGATGTATTACTTTATTAACACTTTTTCTCGTCTTTACACTTTCGTTGCACCAATTTATATTATATTGATAGTCTTTCCAGTTTTTTAACAACTTTATAATAAAAGCTTCATGAAAGTTTAGTAAATTTTCTACTCACATCCAAGAGCACTATAAAAACACGTCTTTTCCCTTCAGATCATGGGACACTAATAACGATTCTAGCGCCACATCACATGATGCTACCTTCTTTTTGTGTACATCCATGTATGCGTTCATCAGATAGTTCCCGTATTGTTAGGGAAGCAATCTTCAGCTATTCTCCCTTCGCTTTCAATATTGAACACATATAATTCTTTTATTTATACATATATATTAAATTTAAATATGGAAATATTTATGACGTCTTTAGACAAACTTAATTTTTTGTAACAAGGAACAATAGCAACACTTTTTCGCCACTCAACCAACTCGTACCAACACCAAAAACAAATTACACTCTCAACAAATATTCACATAAATGATTTTCTTTTGGGGTCTTACAATATCCTGTCTCACATTGACGACCTGAAGACAGAAATTCATGAAGAAATTGCGAGAATCCCAGTAGTTATGTTGCAAAGAGTGATGAGAAAGTTTAAAGATCGATTACAAGAATGCGTGCGTGTTTATGGTGGACACTTAAAGGATGTATGGTTATAGCAAATGGCATACTATTTTCTAGATCTTAATATAATAAATATTCATTTAATACATTATCTAAGATTTCATTTCACAATTTCAAAATTTTCCGTTTCTTTGACCCACGCTGTACAAACATCCATTTTGTATATATTGATGATATGAATTGTCTGTAGAAGAGGGAGTAGCGAAAGAGATGTGAATGAGTTGTCTAAAAGTGAGTAGAGAAAACACTGTCAATGTAATACGTAGCATTTCTATTTTGAACATGCACAAAATTGTCTGACTTTATTTGTAGAAGAGTGAGTAGAGAAGGAGATGTGAATGTGTTACCTAAAAGTGAGTGGAGAAAACAGTGTGAATATAATAGCATTTGTATTTTAAACATACAGAACATGGTATGACTTATTTTAAAGGCAAGGATAAAAAGTCTTTTTGGGTGTAAAGTCACATTTTTTATGGAAAATTGTGTATAGAAGAGTGATAGCATTTCTATTTTAAACATATAGAACTTGGTATGACTTATTTTAAAGGTGGGGATAAAGAATTTTTTTTAGCCTAAAATCATGTTTAAGGAAAATTGTGTATAGAAGAATGAGGAGAGAAAGATATGTGAATGTGTTATGTAAAAGTGAGTAGAGAAGACTGTGAATGTAATATGTAGCATTTCCATTTCAAACATACAGAAAATAGTGCGACTTACTTTAAAAAAGGGGATAAACATCTTTTTTATGTAAAATCCCAGTTTTTATAAAAAATTGTAGAAGAGTGAATAGAGAGAGATGTGAATGTGTTATCTGAATTTGAGTAGAGAAAACAGTGTGAATGTAATATGTAGGATTTCTATTTCAGACATATAGAAAATTGTATAATTTGCAGAAGAGGGAATAAAAACATGTTTTTTTATATAAAATCATGTTTTTTCAGGCAAGACACTAATGTAAATAAACTTAAGAAACAAAACCTTATCTGAACACAAAATTTGATCAAAGTCTATAAAACCATTTCCAAGGGACCATATACAAGAATTGCTTGGTACAAGAGGGAATAAAAAATGTTATTTTTTGTGTAAAATTTCATTTTTTTTCCAGGGAAGACACCTATATATATAGGTAAACTTAAAATGTAAAATCTTATGTGTACAAAATTTAACCAAATCTTTAGAGCTGTTTCTGAGATCCAGGGAATAGGTACACAAGAATTGCTCTGTTGAAGCAGGAACAAAAAATGTTATTTTTTATGTAAAATAGCGTTTTTTCCAGGAATGATATCTATATAGATAAACTTAAAAAGCAAAACTGTCTCTGAATACAAAATTTGATCGAAATCATTAAGCCGTTTCCAAGTTGCACAGAATATATACAAGAATTGCTTGTTTAAATATATTAGTTTGGAAATATTAAAAGCCTAAGCATGTATAAATATTGTTGTTGTTGTTTTCTAGTGCCTTGCATCTGGCAATGAAGCCATTAGCATGTATAAATATTAAAATAACCAAAATTTAAGATCTAGATGAACAATGATGACATAAAATGTCAATGAGGAAAACAGGTATCTTTTATCTTTAACTGACCGCCTCTGTAGCGCAGTTGGTAGCACGCTTGCCTCTGGCGCAGAGGACCTGGGTTCGATCCCTGGTACCAGCATGGGGATTTTATCCTCTGGGAGGTCTGGCAAGGGGTGCACTTAGCCTTGTTAAGTCCCGGGATGGAGGGAACGAAGGGGTGTGTGATGGTATTGTTATTGATTGGCTCCTGCACACGTGTGGTTGGAATGCGGTCACTGTCTTTGAGCTGTCTCAAGGGTCAATTTAAAGTATGGTGATAGTAAGTGAGATTTAAGGGCCTGTCGAGAAGATCATTTGGGCCCATAGTAAGATATGCACACAATAGTTGCTGTGACCTTAAACATGTGAACAAATTAACTGATGCCAAGTTTGTTCTCTTGCTGAATAGTATTGATATTTTCTTTGAGCAAACACAAGTACTTATAACTGCAAACATCATATGAGGATATATAGATAAGACATAAATATTTGCAGCCATTGCAATAGTTGTAATATGTAATAAAATTAAATGAGATCTATAATCGCTCCACCGTTAGAACCGCACTTGATGTAAACACAAGCCATCAACAACGAACTCGCAATACTCTGAAACCAAAGCACACCATAAAATATAGTACCTTAAATATGGACGATTATCTGTGGTTTTTCAGGATGTACGATAACCCTGGTAAAGACTACTTAAATGTAACGCGATATTTCTAAAATTCCTGAGTAAATATCGTTCTGTTGCAACATAAATACGAGGTATGAGTCCACGTGGTGTTTGTTTTGTGTTAGTTGCATGTGATAACATCAGGTTATCGTGGAGGGATACAAGGTGCGGATCTAAGGCTGGATGGACTATAGGTGCTACAGTATATCTTTGCACTGCTTCACACAATAGTCTATCAAAAAATAGAAATCTTGAAACAACTCCTGCACAAATTGTGTACTCTGCCTCGGTAGCATGATGGTTAGCATGTCTGTCTCACATTCAAGAGGTTGCAAGTTCGAATCTTGCTAAGGGTAAGTTATCTGGGTCAGTTTTTTTCCCGAGGTTTTCTCTTATCCTGAGAAGATGAATGTTGGGTAACTTAAAGCTCCATGGACCTTGGGCTCATTTGAGCATCATTTCACCCATTTCAGTCACTCACCGTCTGATATGACATTACGTTGGAGGACGTTTAAAAAAAGCACATTTTGTAGATACTGAGCCAGTTGCAGATGGGGTCTAATCAGTTGCTTGCATCCTTTTGAAGATTTAATCTTATACCATCTCTCAATGATTAAGATTACAATAAGTTTACCACATGGAATAGGAAATCAGAGACAAGAGTTACTTCACTATTCATGATCTGTGCTTTCCCTCCTGTACATGTGTAGAGGCAGGGGTGTGGTCTTCATATTTATACATGCATGCACACACAAACTGGCCTAAGCTAAGTAGAGGGATGCACACTCTCATCACCATATACGTGCTGCCATATTTATAATTTGGGATTAAATTGTTACAGCAATTTCTAACAGGAATGTGAGCACATTGATTTTAATTTGCAAATTTCTAAGGTGTTCAAATTATCTTCATTTTCAGGGTTCCTTTGGAGCACTTCAGAAAATATGTGAAGATTCTGCTGAGCTTCTTGATAGTGATGCACTAAATCGACCTCTGAATGTACTTATTCCTAAGTTTTTGCAATTCTTCAGGCACACAAGTCCAAAAATAAGGTTTGTTTTAATTGAAATTGAAGTGTTGTAATATCTTAATTATTTTAAACTGCTCGATGGGATCCTTAAAAGCTCCAATGTGCTATGAATGTGGAAATTTATGTTAAAACATGGAAAATGTGGATTTTCATTATATATTAAATGTATAGAATTCAAGAATGTTTGCAATTGTTCTTAGCAAAAAATCTTCGAATTATAATTTCCATCAGTTATAGCTAAACTGCTTGTTATTTAAATGTTGCACTAGTTTGGGTTGCAATTACATAAATGTTGATTATATTGGCTTTAAGTTTAAAAATTGTACCTTCTGATTCTTTCAGATCACATGCAATCGCTTGTGTGAATCAGTTCATCATCAGCAGAACGCAGGCTTTGATGATTCACATAGATTCATTTTTAGAGGTAATTCATTTTTTACTTCCTTTCATCATAAACTTTGTTTTCCTTTCTTTTTTCACTTTTCTGTGCCTTTTTGTGCATGTAAAAGCTAAGGATGGGAACTAAAGCTTTTAAAATGTGTTCTGGTCACACACCAAGTATGTGAAATGTTAGTGCATGAACTAGTTGATCATCTGATTAAAATAAACTTGTTTTCCTCCCCACAGAATTTATTTCATTTGGCGACAGATGACGACCCAGAAGTGCGTAAGAATGTTTGTCGAGCATTGGTCATGCTTCTGGAAGTAAGAATGGATAGACTTATTCCACACATACATAATATCATTGAGGTGAGTAGCAATTTTGAGACACTGTTCTTAGCAGCTGTGTTTTCTAGAAATCTGTAAAATGGGCTGATATAATTTTTGAAATTAACTTAAGAGTAGTATTTCATAAGGTTTGTGTATTATACTGCTCGCAAAAGATAAAGGCATGTGAACGCTGGCCAATGTTCAAGCGGAGCGCGGTTGCCAAGCGTGGTGCGTGTACCGGCAAAGGTTCTGTACATAAGAGCACATGAGATGCGTGTACCACATTCGGCAGCTCTGGTAGGAGGGGCAAGCTTAGGATTCGCTGGAATCTGCGGTACGGCCCGCCTCCATATGCCTTTAAGTTTTGCGAAGATTATAAATGATGATCATTATCTATAGAGGATGTTAAATTGTTCCATTTGAATTTCATAGCTGAAAGCAAGGCAGTCGCAGGTTTAGAATGATAAAGTCTAGGAGAAAGGCTTATCTTATGTGCCGGTTTTCTTCTACACACATTTCATAGTTATATGACAGTTTTTTTATCAGTTGCATCAGCAATTGAACTCTTTATCTCTAGAGTGTTGATGGGTTAGCAGATAAAATTTGGCAAGGGCTTACATATAAAACTGATGAAAATGAAGTGTTCAGAACAGTGGAGCACATTGATAAATTGAAAAATATGTCAATATTTTTAAACATAGAGGAGTTGGAATCAATTGAGAACTCCTTGGAACTCATAAAAAACCTGCAAAATTACACTATCCCTGAAGGCCACATTATGGTGTCTTTCGACGTTAAAGCTCTGTTTACCAGCATCCCGGTGGAAAAAATACCCTTACTTATTAAAAAATGGTTGACTCCGACTACAGTTGACCCCATTGAAATAAATGACATCATTAACCTTACAGAAATTTGCACAAAAAGTAATTACTTCTCATTTAACAACAAATTCTACAGACAAACAAAAGGACTAGCAATGGGGAGCCCACTATCACCGTTTTTATCAAATATGTACATGAGCTTTTTTGAATCTCATTTAGTTAAAGCCTTTCCACATATATTCAAATTTTGGAGAAGATACGTGGATGACATTTTCGCTATAATCCCCCAGAAACAAAAAGACGACTCTAAAATTACTGAATCTACAGGACAGCCATAAAAAATTTACAATTGAAATAGAAGACAACAACACATTACCTTTCCTGGACCTCAAAATTACTAGAAATATAGATGGTATAAAATTTGGTATACATAGAAACCCCACACATGTAGACAATTACATCAAGAAAAACAATTGCAACCCAATTTCACACCAACTGGCAGCATTTCGAAGCTTGATACATTGTTTATATAATGTCCTGTTAAGTAAAGAGGAATTTCTGAAAGAACAACAACACATAGAAGAAATTGCAATATTAAATGGATTCAACCCAGCCACTGTTAGGAAGATGTCAAAAAATGCAGAAAAGCTCAAGATAATTTCGCAGACCACTACATTAACACCACTCGCAAACAACTGGAAATTTAGGAAATTCACGTACCATCCCTGGGCCTTCAGGAAATTTGAAAAAATCTTCAAGAAACTATACATAAAACTAGCACCGCAAAACCAATACAGTTTGAAAAACCTGCTTAATAAGCCACTTAACAATACCATCCCATACAATAAAAAATCGGGGATTTACCAGATCAACTGTAATAGTTGTGACAAAAGCTACACAGGGAAAACAAAGAGAAATTTGGATATAAGACTTAAGGAACGCCAAAGAAACATAAAATTAAAACAAATTGAAAAGTCTGCTGTGGCACATCATTTTTGGACTGAAAACCACAATATCGGCCTTAACATAAAACTGTTAAAATCTATTAATTCACCAATAGAAACTGAATATTTGGGAAAAAATATACATCATCAAGAACAGTAATAAAGTTATTAATTTCGAAATATCAGCATTGAATGAAGTGTTAAAGCTCTGCGCCCCTAACACCAGATGGCAGCAAAATAGAGACAGCAGAGAAAAGGAACAAGAGGATAACTTCAGTCACCCAACGGCTGATGATGGGATCGAATGGTCCTGAAAACGTTTCCGCTTTAAAAAAGCAGTTTAGTGGTAAAGGTAAATAAGTGACTCAAAATAACCTCAAACAGTTGGAATCAACTCGAAACATTGTCAACTTTGCACCAAAGAACTTGCAATATTACTAAGATAAGTGAAGTTTTTAGTTTCTAATTTTGTTCTTACTTTAGATTTTTGTTGCTTCACTGTTAATAGCTTCTATTTCCTTTATTTCACTAGTTTATTTAACTATAGTGTATTGATGTTCTTAATGTTAGCGACAAGCATTTGAGTATCATCAAGTAGGAGCAATGTTGGCAGCAATATTTCTACCAACTGGGCACATGCGCTGTAAGCAGATTAGGACATACCTATACTCTATCCAGCCTTAGATCCGCACCTTGTATCCTTCTGCGATAACCTGGTGTTATCACCCACAACTAACACAAAACAAACACCACATGGACTCATGCCTCGTGTTTATGTTGCAACAGAACGATATTTACTCAGGAGTTTTAGGAATATTGCTGTTGTCGCGTTACATTCAAGTAGTGTTTAACAGGGTTATGGCGGCGCCGTGGCCGAGCGGTTAGCGCGCTCGCCTACCACCTAGGCGGCCCGGGTTCGATCCCAGGGACCCGCATGTGATATTCGTGGTGGACGAAGCGGCGTCAGGGCGGGTTTTCTCCGGGTGCTCCGGTTTCCCCCGCCATCTCATTCCACCGGTGCTCCATCTTCATGTATCATCAGTGTCACCGCCTGCGGTGCCGTAGTAGTAAAACCGGGCGTTAAACACAACACAACAACAGGGTTATCATTAGGGCTCGGAAGTTCATGCCCTAAAAAACACTGAAATATGCATGCCAATATGCTCTTAAAAACTTGAAAATATGCCAAGAAATATGCACTATTTAATTAAAACAATGTTCCTTTGCAGTAGACAAGACGAGTTAGTATAAATAATAAATCAAGTTACCTTATTCCTTAGAGGTTGAAGCAGAAGTGGTCCTGCTGCTAGTATTAACTGCTAAATTGTAGTTCACAACCAACACTTTGCACAAATTTTCAACTGTAAAACATCGTCTGTTGTCTCGCAAAACACTTTTGTAACGTGAAAAACTTCTCTCCACGTCACAAGATGTTATTGGGGCATATTTAAATGTTAACTGCTTCACAGAGAGAGTCAAGTCTTTTGGTGTGACAGATAGTTATCTTTCGAGGATGTCTCGAATATCGCCCATATGTTTATAATCAGAATTTTTTGAAATTACATAATTCACTTTCTCTTTCACTTTTTGTCCTATGCTACCAGGAACCGAACTTAGATCACATATTGTTTTTTCAAGCACAGTAAGTGATTCATGCAAGGGAGATCCTACAGCTTCCAATGGCTGTTGGTAAGAGAGAAAAATGGACAGATATGAAACTAAGATCCTCTTTTAACCCAGTGCCTGACAGAGTATTTTCCACAGTTTCTACTGATGAAGCATCTTTAGAGTCCAATGAATTAACAACCTCTTCGACTATTTCTATGTGCTCAGCATAATATAAAACTGCATCGACCCATATTCCCCATTGAGTTAGCATTGGTGCAGGAGGAAGTCGGATATTAGGTGCTGTTGAACTAAGCAACTTAATTCTTTTAGGAGGTTTAACAAAAATTCTCTTTGTACTGGACACAAATGTATGTACCAATAGGAAAGAATCATGTATTGTCTCAGAAATGTGATGAAGAGCGTGTGCCAAACAAGTTATATGAATTAAGTTAGGAAACATACCTTTCAGAGTTTGTCCTGATTTTACCATATAAGGACCTGCATCAGTAACAAATAAAAGTAACCGGTCGTATTTGATTCCACATGGCCATAGTAATTTTAAAGAGTCTATCACAAACTGGGTCACAGTTACATTGCCAGTGGCCGACAATTCGCTTACATTAAGAAGATAAGGTATCGTCTTTTGTTCATTATTTAAAGCACCCATGATTATATTAGCAATAGAACGGCGCTCAGAATCAGGGATTTCATCAACAGACAACCACACAAACTGATACGCTAATTCATTTTGTATATTTGACAATACCTTATTGTAACAGTGTCCTACATAAGTCTTACGCAGTGTACTTTCTTCAGGCACATGTTGTCGAGTGTGCTTGGCAAGAAAGTTTTTAAATGCCAGATTATTAATTTTGAACAAGGGAAATATCAGCAGCTAGAAATGCTTGGCACAAGCCATAGGAAAATTCAGTAACCCTACTTCATTAACACTCTACTAGCTGTTTTTGAACCGGTTCTTTGTTTGCGAGTTTTCTGATTAAATTCTCGTTATGTTTTGCTGTGTTTATGTGCTGAAGTATTTGAAATCTTTTCTCACTCCCTACATTTTTCTCACATGCTCCACAAAACAGTACCCTATTATCTGTAGATATTAATTCACCCAAAAACTCTTTCTGTAAATTAATTAATTAGGCTAGTCCTCGAATTTGGTTTTATTTTCAGCATTTGAAGAGCTTTTTAACATTTTATATGCCTAATTTAATTTGGTAGGAACCAGTTCACAACACTGTTACGTTTGAAGACCACGACACTATTACTGCTGGACAGGCAAGCGTTGCTATAATCGTGCTGCTCAAAACGTTGACCTGCACTTTATCTTTGTTAATATAGACCTCTCAGATAACGCACTTATTATTCTCTACGCACATACATATAATGAAAGCGTGGAAACAGGGAATTCACTGCTTGACAACATGACTCAGCATTAGTTCTCGCCACCTCGTGAGTTGCATCATGATGTGCAATACTACCAGTATGAAAAATATTATACAGATGGAAAAAATAAAAAACCATAAAAATCATTAAAATATGCAATATGGCAGCTATAATATTGAAATCTTCGTGAGTTGTATCATCATATGCAAAACTACCAATATGAAAAATATTATCCAGATGAAAAAAATAATTAAAAAACCATAAAAAATCATTAAAATATGCAATATAGGGGCTATAATATTGAAATAATATGCATTTATCAAAATCAAGAAAATATGCCGTTATATGCACTATAAAATCATGTCCAAATAGCTGAAAATTCCATAATTCGTGCACATAACGTAAAAGCATACATTTTTAACTCCTAAGAAAAAACATGCAAATGCATGAACTTCCTAGACCTAGTTATCATACATCTTGAAAATGACAGATAATCGCCGATATTTAGGGCATTACATTTTATGGTGTGCTTTGGTTTCAGTGTATCGCGGGTTAGTTGTTGACGGCTTGTGTTTACATCAAGTGTGGATCTAAGAGTGGAGCGATTATAGTATGCATTTCATTTGAAGTGAATTTATGTCTTTCTGGCTGTATGGAGCTTATTTAAAGTTAGTATTTATTTTTCCATCATATTTGTGGTTTCCTAAAGGATGCAATACCGCAATTGATGTCGAAAGTTAGAAAAAATGTTTGCAGGACATACGGTGAGGAATAGACCAACCACACTTAATTAAAACATGCGTTCATTGGCTTATCATGGCGTAAGCCTCTCAAATAGAACAGGAAACAATTCTGGCATTAAAACATATCAAATAAAATATTGTAATTATGCAGAAATGTAGAATTCGAAGTCAGTTTGGTTTGCATACAGTGCAGTGAACAATAACCTCATATTTTCACAGAATTTTCTGGGTTTCTGCCCAGTAGCAAAACATCTGAATTCGATTCATGGCCGACGTTACTTAAAATGGTTTTCATGGAACGTTAGAATAGGTCATTGTCCTACTGGCAGAAATAAATTATGCAATCAACAAATGGCATGACGCTGCCACATACTCTCAGCTTTAAATGCGGTTATCTAGTTAACGGTACAGTTAATTTAAAAAAGGTGTCAGAATTTTTTGTTTATTTATGTCCACCCTTTCACCTCCTTCAGTCTGGCAGATTGACTTCCACTCTGTATATAGATAAACTTAAAACCCTATCTGAATACTAAATTTGATCAAAATGATTAGAGCCGAGAGTTGCTCATTTAAATATATAAGATTACCCCAATGGTGACTTAATATTGTAAGCACTTTGTCCTGGGATTAAATAACCTCTCAATATATTGCAATATACCACCTTGGAATATTAATAATATAATTAGAGCTTTTAGTTTCTAATTTGTTCTTAATTTAGATTCTGTTGCTTCACTGTTATTAGCTTCACTTTTTCCTTAATTAACCTCTCAATCATTTTCTGTTGAGTGAATCAACTGTTGTAAAAAATGGAACAGATAATTCTGCACTCACTCCTTGCACCCGAACCAAACTTTTGCAGCATGGTGAAGAATTTCATGAATAATATGAGGATGTTTGGTAAACCAAAATATTTTTAGGAGATACAGGCAATGTGTTCGTGTTGAAGGTTATCCGTTTCAACATCTGTTGTGATGCAAGTAAGCCAAATGTAAGCTAGCACAGTAGTTTGTGTTCTGTACCCATGACTTGCCAGTTGTTTATACGTAACTCTGACAGAGGGCACACTGGTCCTTGCCCAGTCTGGTGCCACCAATGGATGTTCCGGTCAATTTATGAACGCACTGTAGAAATATGACTGGAAGAGAGATAACATAAGAACTTAGAAATTGTATGGAGACGGTTAAGAAAATGAAGGTAAAGTGTATGAGAAGTATAAGCAAAAAATATTGGTAGTTTGTAAGCTTAGCAAGGCTGAAACATAAGCAGTATGTTGTATTTCTGTATGTATAGCAGAATTTTTAACACATGCATGGTTCCGCAGCTGTGCAATAGGCTGTTTGCCCATCACCAAGGTTCGATCCCAGGGACCTGCATGTGGTATTTGTGGTGGAAGAAGTGGCCTTTCGGCAGTTTTCCCCACCGCTCATTGCACCAACTCTTCCATCATCACCCTTCCAATCATCCATTTTGCCTGCATTTCATATCATCCTGCTCCTCACTCTCACACCTGGTACTGTTGTGATCACCCGCTTCCTGATCTTCACTCTATCCAGTCCAGAGCTTCGTTTGCTCCCTCACATGCATCTGACCCTATTGTACGACCAGTGGATCTCCAGCTCTGACATTTCTTGCAACCACGTGGCACGGTATTGCCAGTTCTTAAGCGGGAATTTCGAACAGGTTATTTTAAACCATTTATACAACGCATCGCTACTTTGTAAATTTACGTGGACACTAGGCATATAAATGATCACAGAATAGTAGAATATGGAGATAATTGTTACACAATTTACCTACCGGGAAAAACCAACAACAAATTTATTGTATAATACTAATTGAAATTGGCTATTAAGGAACTTGCATTTTAATCTAATGGAAAGACGCTGCAACCCTCATAAATATTGACTTCATCTTCATCACTGGAGTCGCTGCTGTTTTCACCTGGACCGAATGAAATTATCAGCTGTTCCACACAATTTTCCATTGCGCCACCAGCTTCCCTTGCTTTTCGTAAAAGTTTCGAAGGTGTGATCCTCGACATTTTTCCATTCATCTGTTGTCACTTGTTGCACTCCCTGTTGCACTAATGGTTCTACATCAGCAATTCGAAACATTTTGTTGTTTTGCAACATAATCTTTTACTTGTGCCCAAATCAATTCAATCGCATTGAAGTGACAATGGTAAGGAGGGAGCCTGATAATGGTATGATCGTGAGCAGCAGCAATGGTGTCTATCTCATACGTACAAGACCGTGGCTTATGCAATTTTTAAACTTGAAAAAGTTCCGCTTTGTCATTTCTGCGCATACTCCAGGTATTCTTCTCCAACCACTGCAGAATAACATTTTTTCTGTCGCTCGTTGTTGGTGCTTTGTTTAACTGCAAGTGGTAAGGTGCATTGTCCATAACAATAATGGAGTTTGCACCAACGTTTGGCAGGAGGGATTCTTGGAACCAGCGTTTAAACATGTTTCCATCCTTTTCTTCGTGATAATCATGAGTGCTCTTTGATTTAAACTAGAGCATAGCACCTGGAACAAAACTGCCTACACCACCAGCATGAAGCAGAATCAATCTACTTCCTTTCCCAACCAGCACTTTAGTTGTCCCTGCAAGAGTGTCATCAGTCCATGCCTTTGACTCCGTGTGTCCTGCATTTACTCACTTTTTCGTCAAGTCATACAACCTTTTCGGGATTGGTTTTAAGAATTTGTAAAAATTTGCCATGCCATGCAACAATGTCACTTCTTTCCATCACAGCTTTCCTCCCAGAATACTTTTTAAATGGAAAACCAAGTTCTTTCAGCACTTTACTTAGGCTGCTTTTTCCGCCATCGAATAAGCCAGCTTCTTTCAGAGTACACAGCAGCTTCTCACAAGTAGGAAATTCCTTCCTCACATAATACTGATACACATGCTGCCAAGTTGCATCCTTTTGAAATGTATCAAGTGAAGTTTTAGGGGTCTTTTGTGGCCTTTGTTTTCCCGGAGTACGCAGAACTGCAGAT
The DNA here is from genome assembly GCA_030765045.1 of Tenodera sinensis. Lineage (NCBI taxonomy): Eukaryota > Metazoa > Arthropoda > Insecta > Mantodea > Mantidae > Tenodera > Tenodera sinensis. The sequence goes on from CM060963.1 coordinate 82,380,439, forward strand.
GGTGTATTAAAATCTACTGGGCACTCCTCCTTGTCACACTCTTCACAGTAGTTTTTCCCACTTTCAAAGCGTCACAAACTCTATCCAGCACCTTAGTAACAGAAGGGGTCCACCATTGTTGCGTTCCTTCTCAAAGTACTCACGTAGCCTGAATATAAATTCAGCTGAGTTTTTTCTTCGATTCCAACGAACCAGTAGCTATGTTATTACAGTAACAATGTAATTAATAACACAAGAAACGCTTAAATCGGAATTCACGCATGCACACAATAGCTAACAAACTTCACCTGCACAAACACTAAAAGCAACTAAACCACATGGTCCTTGTAAAACGGAGTTAGATTTGAAAGCCACACCTAACAGTCAGAGCGCTGATTGGTGCTAGCAGAAAGTTTTAACACCCGGTGCGTTACTCACTTCCAGTATTGCCAATAGTAACAGCTACTGCCCGTAACAGATGTAACCGTAATTTTTGAACATAATAGTGGTAACAGAAATATTGCATGAAAATAAAACCAAAACTTGTATTTTAATGTTTTAAACTTAATAAACATCATATACTTTCATTCTTAAGGTAATTTTGAGAATCTAGTTTCTGAAACTCATTACAATACGTTGGCAATGTTAACCTTCCCCCTCCAGCTCATCACAGCTGTTAAACGTCAGAGCCGGAGATCCACTGGCCGTACAATACGCACAGGCATCTGACCTTAGGCACAGGCTTGTTAGTCCCAGGGGGTACTCCTCCATATGGGGAGTGTAATCAAATGAAGTAGTACACGTGCAGAGGATGGCCTTTGTACTGTTAGCAACAATGGCAAAGAGATACAGGAAGAGTAACTGAATCAAGTAAAAATAGTAATTGTATTTCTTGTGAAGTGAGGCAAACAAACTTTTTCTTTTCCATGCATGGTATACTGCGTGAATGTTGTGTTAAAATGTTAACCCTTGTTTGTGCTTAACAGCCAATTCATAAAGTATGGTGAATAAATATGTGCAGTGTTCACTAAGACAAGTTTTTTATATTTTTTCCTGTGTATCTGTAAACAGTCCAGGGTCATCTTATCTTTAAGGTTATATTATATTAGATCCAACACACTATCAGTGCTGTGATGGTTCTTTTTATCAAAAGTATCTTAAGTTATAGTTGAGATAAAATTATGAGGGCAGGAATTTTTTTTAAATTAACATTCAATTTTAACAAAGCATGTGTTTTTTATTTGATTAAATAAGTACAAATGTCTTGCCATCTAATATCTGTGTTGAGACTGTCTGAAACTATTCTGTGTGGAATATTTGTGGAAGTAGTACACTGTTTTTAACATGGCAAGGTTTGTGTGAAGAACTTCTGAGAAATTAAGGAAAAATTGAGAATAAATTGAAACTTGAAACTAGTCAGCATTATGCTACCTTGCAATATTAATAAGATAAGTGGAGCTTTTAGTTTCTAATTTGTTCTTAATTTAGATTGAGAAATTGTTGACTTTTTTTTGTACATACACAATGTATATGATGACAAGCATTTTTAGTCATATTTCTTTAGACATATGAAGTAATTATATCAATGCAGGCTGTGTGGTTCCTTGCATTTTATATGAATTAGGCTTTAATATTCCATTTGATTTAGGTTATAGTTTCAGACATCTGTTAAATATTTAAATATGACAACAAAAAGCAAAATTAACACAGTAACATTTCCAGTTAATGTATTTATGCTCTGGAGTCAACAAAGAAGTCATTCTCCTTCTTGCTTCCTAGTACTTAAGATATTATATCTTGATAATTTTGTAAAGTTGCACAGTTTTGTAGATGTTCGCTATCCATTTCTATATCTTGAGAGCACAATACACAATTTGGAGAAGTTAATATACCAGTTCTACGGAGATGTTTTCCCTGGCAATCATGTCCAGTAGTAAGCCTCATTATGGCAACAGCAGATTTACGTGGCAATTCTGGAATTACAGAGGGATTTTCTAGAAATATTTTCATATTATGATTACCAATTTTTTCAGTTCAGATTTGTAATTATCATTAATTTTTTTCTTTTTATCCTTTTAATTTACTCATATGAAAAATCTTTTATTTCTTTCTGTTTAATTTTACATTCCCCCTTTTTTTCTTTTTTCTTTTCTAATATATCAGTCTTTTCACTACCCTAGATTCTACAATTATTTCTCAATTAACTCAATATAAATAAATATTAGTCATATTTAGACTACTTGTGAACAATTACAAGGCATTTTTCTTTTATAAATCACAATATTCTTTTTGGTTATATAGGGTTATATTGCTATCTCTGTTTGGTTAATCCTGGTCATGAATCTGCTTAACAGTAATCAATATTGATTTTTGCAGTATATGCTGATGAGAACTCAGGATTCTGATGAAGGTGTAGCGCTAGAAGCTTGTGAATTCTGGCTATCCTTAGCTGAGCAGCCGATTTGTAAAGAAGCTTTATCACCACATCTTACAAGACTTGTTCCTATTCTTGTACGAGGAATGAAATACTCAGAAATAGATGTCATATTGCTGAAGGTATGTATCATTATAAAACATATAACATAATCAGAACATGTGTCAGAATATTAACTGAATAACAGATTTCATAGATAAACATTTAGCCATACTATATAAAATATCAACAAATGAACTGTGGCAAAACAGCCCTTTCTGGATCAAGACCTACTACCTGGCTATGGTGTATCCCACCTCTGCCCACCACAGGCGTCATGACTAGGTAGGGTGCAGCACTAGAGGTGGGATGTGGTCATTGCCCAGTCTGGTTATGTGGTCTTTACAATCAGGGGCTGCTATTTTTTAATCAAGTTGCTCCTCAATTGGCCTTTCAGGGACCTAACAAGGCTGAGTACACTCCAGACCAGGTCTGCCAGTGAGAGAAAATCCCCACACCGGTTCTGGCTATTGAACCCTGCTCTCCTGCTTGCTAAACAGCAGCACTAAAGAGCAGTAAGGAGACAACCCATAAAACATACTTAAAATAAATATCTGACATTTAAAATTTCTTATGAATATTAGATGCTAAAGCATCAAAAGCTTTCACTTTTGGCATCTCTAAAGGTACCAAAAGTACTAATTAAAAACTAGTCAGTAAAAAACCGCAAAAGAGGTTGAAAATTAATTAGTAAAACACTTCATTTACCTGTATCTAGGTGTGATCTTTTTGTGATAATTGACCAATAGAAAAACTACCTAAGAGGATAATTATTATTAGGATTCGGAAGTTCATGCCCTAAAAACAGTAAAATATGCTCTTAAAAACTTGAAAATATGCACTATTTAATTAAAACAATGTCCCTTTGCAGTAGACAAGATGAGTTACTATAAATAATTTATAAAGTTACCTTATTGCTTAGAGGTTGAAGAGGAAGTGGTCCCGCTGCTAGTATTAACTGCTAAATTGCAGTTCACAACCAACAGCGGTTGCATTTCACTTTTGGACAAAAAATCATAACATAAGGCTAGAACCGAAACTTCTCAAACACATAACCGGAAAACAAGAACTGTCCACATGGGAACAAATCTTTATTTTAAAAAATAGAAACCGAGTATTTAATTTCGACATTCCTCAGAGAGACATTTTCAGTAAGTTCATTGAACCGCCACCAGAAGAAACACCAGAAGAAGCATCACCATCTGCACCATGAAACACCATGGAAACCCAGTTATTGTCCGGTTGATAATGGAGGAAAGTTAACCTTTGAAACGCGTCCCGGAAAAATATGTTGTAAGTGTTGTTCAGTGTTATTAATTAACTCACCTTTTAAATTAAATTAATTACAACAACACTGTTTTCAAACTTCTATGAAAGGAGGATACCTTTCAGAGTTTGTCCTGATTTTACCATATAAGGACCTGCATCAGTAACAAAAGTAACTGGTCGCATTTGATTCCACATGGCGATAGTAATTTCAAAGAGTCCATCACAAACTGGGTCACAGTTACATTGTCAGTGCTGACAATTTGCACACATTAAGAAGATAAGGTATAGTCTTTTGTTCATTATTTAAAGCACCCACGATTATATTAGCAATAGAATGGCACTCAGAATCAGGGGTTTCATCAACAGACAACCACACAAACTGATCCGCTAATTCATTTTGTATATTTGACAATACGTTTAAAAGTATTGGAAAGCACGAATGTTAATGACTTCATATTAATTTAATAGCAGTGCAGTCACAGTCAAGTTTTCATAAATATCCATACAAAACAATGCAAATTTGAAATTTCACTCCCAGTGCCGCTTAAAACAAAACTTGAGACATACATGTTATGAAAATAAAAGGCAGTTTCTCACTTTATCAATCTTCCAACACATTATGGATGCAATGGACTGCACTTCTGTTCCTGGCCATGTGGTGAAAATGGTGGATTTTTCAAAATCAGAAAGGGTATTCCTCCTACGTGCAAGTGATCTGTGATATAAAAATGAAGATTAGAAACTGTAGGATGCTCTTTAGTGTGTTTCCCGTTGCTCAAAGCATTAAACTTATCCTTCATGACTCCTCAGGCATTTCTCTTCCAGCATCTTCACTTTGTTTTTCTTTGCACTCTGTATTGATTAAATGACTTTTCATCAACAAATATCTCTTTTGCTGACATTTTTCCCCCTGATCCTATTACACATAATCTTATTCATGATCCTTCATGTAAATTGTGCGAAAGAAAGAAAAGAAAAACAATATCAATGCGCTCTTACTTCTGTAGTAGTAATTGAAAATTGTAGTTGAGCTCCTTGAGTTACTTCTGGAGTAAATTACTACTGTAATAAATTATTACAATGGTAACTTTAATTCCATTGTAAACCTTTCTTCAAAAGTAATTTACTCTAACCTGGTGCATGCTGTACTTTGTGAGTTTTGCATCTTGATTGATTATTGCACTTCTGCAGATTAAATCTAAATCAGTTCTGAGAAATCTAATTCTATTAAACTATGGATTTTGGGGTAAAATGTATGTCATATGTGTCAGTTATAAAAATAATATACGTTATAAGTAATTTTATTGTTTTCATATTACATATTGTGAACCGTTGGGTAACAAAAGCTATGAGCAGAAGGTCTGCTCATGTTATGTTAATTATTGATAGTTCATTGATCTAGTCTGTCGTGCCCTTTCTTTTTATTGTATCTCACTCCCTGTTTCTCTTCTTTCACTCTCACTTCCTCCTCATCTTTCCCTTTCTATTTTCTTCCCCTCTGATTAGATTTGTTTAGAAGTTTTGGCTTCAGGGTAGCCTGTTATATACATAGGTGTATCAATTATTCTTGCCCGCCTCGGTAGCGTGATGGTTAGCGTGTCTGCTTCATGTTCAAGAGGTCGCGAGTTCGAATCTCGCTTAGGGTAAGTTATCCGGGTAAGGTTTTTTTCCGAGGTTTTCCCTACCCTGAGAAGACGAATGTCGGGTAACTTAAAGCTCCATGGACCTCGGGCTCATTTGAGCATCATTTCACCCATTTCATTTCATTCATTCGTCCGATATGACGTTACGTTGGAGGACATTAATTTAAAAAAAAAAAAAAAAAAAAAAAAAAAAAAAAAAAAAAAAAAAAAAAGAATCAATTATTCATCCAAAATTGAAAATAACCAGAAAAATGTTGGTTACAATTTTGTTATATTATGTAAGCATTTTGTAATTTGAGATACAAGAAAGGAAAATAAATTTGGCTAAATTAGTAACAATCCTCACCCATGCTCCACCAAAAAATTTCAGAATGCTCTACTTTTTATGATTTATATACATACACTAAAAGCCTTTAAAAGTGTACACCTAAAAATATGAATTCTGCCTAAATGTCTGGTGTTTACATATAATCCATTACTCTTAATTTCGATAAGTACATGTGCAGACTTAAAATGGAGTCAGGTTTTATTTTCTAAATCAGATGTTAAATAACAAAACATTAGAAATTGTATAGTTGGGGTAAAGATTCTAACCTCTTGTATTAAGGGTTCAGTTCGGAATATTTATGTGCTCTATCTAAATGTCTGGTGTTTGTCTATAATTCTCTCAATTTCGATAAATATGTGTATAGACTTAAAATGGAGCCAAGTTTAAATTGCTAAAACAGGGATTAGATAACAAAACATTAGGAATTGCAGAGTTGAGGTCAAGATTCTTACCTCTCATACTGAAGGTTCAGTTTGGAAAATGGAATGGCTCTGATTGCTATGAGGTAGGTTTAGCTTGAGGTAATTTGATGGGTATTTTGTTAATTCTTTCAGTCATCTGGATACATGGATGAATATGTTAGCACCTCTTAATTTATATAACATTTTATACTAAATTGTTCCTGTATACCTTGCTTACTTTGTTTTGTTGTATAACCTATCTGGTTAATCAGATAGTCATTTTACATAAAGTGAAATATGCTTGGATTTCACTTAATCCAAAAGTTTTAACTACTACTATCATGGTCATATTGCACTATTGGCACAAAATGTTTTCAGGGAGATGTGGAAGAGGACGAAATGATCCCAGATAGAGAGGAGGACATCAGACCCAGGTTTCATAAATCTAGAACGCACACTATTAAACATTCAGAGGAAAATGGTGAAGAAGTAGATGAAGAGGATGATGGACTTGATGATGATAGTTCCTTATCAGATTGGAATCTGAGTAAGTTCTTTTAAAAATATATCTAAATGTCACTTGTGCCAAAGAAATTGCAGTTAGTATTAAAGCTCAGCATATTTCTTAACTTTTTTTGATTAATTCCATAAGTTTGAGATTTCTAAGATTCTTTCTGAACATAATTAGTGAGTGACCTATGAGTATATGTCATCAGAGTTTTATCAACCTGAAAGATAACTTCCTGTCCATGCAAATAGACGAGAGCAGTGTAAACATTATGTGCAGTTGCAAGAGCTGACTGCTGCAGTTGGACTACAGGTAACTGGCACCAGTCTGTCTAGTACTGTGTGAATTCAAGCCGCAGATAAAAAATAGACTGAACAATACCACCAGTTCAGGGCAAATTACAGGGAAACGTTTTGTGCAGTCAAACATAAGAAGTGATTGGTAATGTGTATCAATTTATGATGAGGAAGCTGCAGAGGGGACTCCTATGAAGTTCAAGTCTGTACAGAAACATATAGCAGAAGCCACTGGTGTATCATTTAGTTTGGAAAGATCCAGGAGACTGAGGAAGGCCGATTTAAACGATTTTAATGAGTGCATTGTTTGCTGTACATTAAGTGACTTTTATTACAAGAAAAGGAAAAGCCAATACATGAAAAGGTTCAGAATAAATTAAAAGCAACAATTGGTTTTTGAGGTTAGTATTAATACACTTTGCAAGATCCTACATAAACTGACTGATGATTCACTTGCTGGACTACTTACTCCTGTTTCAAAAGGCAGCAGACTGATGATTGTTCATACTAGCAGTAAACAACGGATGACTGTTCATGCTGGCAGTAAACAAGGCATCAAATAAAATGCATGTGCATTTTAAATCATTTTAGTGCATACATAACCGATATCTGCAGTTTGTTCACCAGCTCATGGTTCCAGTCAGTACGTCAGTAAATAATTCCAGATAAACGGCGATATCTGAAGCAGGAGTCATGCTTATCACGTCTTACAATAATGGTGCCAAGCTTGGAATATGTATTCACGCTAGATTAAAGCAAAGAACTGCCTCAAAATAACACAATTTAAATAGTTCATGTAGTATGTTTGGCTTATAAAATATAAATGTTTTCATCTACTGTCTTTCTCCCACTGATCATATTCTATCTTTCCTGTATTTTTCAAAAACCCTGCTAGTCTTGGTCTTAAATGATATATCCTTGAATGTTACATCATGCAATTCCAATGCAATTAAGTCACCTGTTGCATTTCTTTTAAATATTCAGTTTACTTTGGCTCACACTAGTCCTATGGCAGTGAGATCACACATTTATGGGGGCAAACAAATGACAGTGTGGCCTAATAAAACAAAAATGTGTGCGCTTTAAGAACCTCTTTAGGTTTGTTTCAATCATCCATAAAGATCTGTTTTCACATAGAACTGTCACTCTGAACCCCTTTGCTCTGCAACACAATATCAGAGCAGATTTCACAGCACTTCTAGGCAAGGGCTTGTCTATTTCTAAATTACTTTTACCGTTCTAGCGCCCCATCCATCAGTGAAAAATATTGGAGCGCAAGAGGACTAATGATTTCATTGTCAGAAATCCAGCATTAGCCAACAACAGCAACATTACTTTTACCATTACTCCCGACATAAAACTAGTCACTTGAATGATTTTACAACTGAAATAAACAGAACTTATCAGCGAGTAAACATAGTGGGAATAACATTGGATAATGTGACCAGCAAAGCAACCTTTGTGCAGGAGATTGCAAAACTCAGGTTACACTACTGGAATCTGTCCTCTCAAATTCAGTCCCCTAATACCACGAGCTGGTGAACATACAGTACAATCCATGTCTGTTACCAGTTTCTCATACTGTTGCATTTATGTATTGCTTCGTTATTGCTTGAAGGCTCTGCCCTCTCTCACCCCACTCTTCGTACTGCTCATCTAACTGTTCTTGTCTGTTTAAATGGACAGTAATGTGCTAAACATCAGTCATTGTTGAAAGCGAATAGAATTGCAATTGATTTAACATAAGACAAAATGGAAACCATACTCTAAAAGGTATTATATATTGTAAGATTTGTAAGATTATACATTTATTTCTGCTTTATAAACTTCCCTTTATATTTTTTATTTATCTTTCGTGGAAAGACTGAATGCAATCAATATTTTCTATTGCAGGAAAATGTAGTGCAGCTGCTTTAGATGTTCTTGCCAATGTTTTCCGAGAAGACTTACTTCCAGTTCTTGTGCCAATACTCAAAGAGACATTATTCCATCAGGAATGGGAAATTAAAGAATCTGGCATTCTTGCACTAGGTGCAATAGCAGAAGGTATGTAAAACAATGGAAACACAAATTACACATTTTAGAGCAATTTAAAAGAGTGAATGATTTAAAAGTTGTTTAATAATCCTGGAAACTAAAGGTACTAAAATTTGTACTTTCCTTGCTCTTCTTCTAAGAGATGATGGGCTCATGGGCTCTTGTCTCTGGGTTGTATGATGAGTAGTGGATAAAAATGGTAAGGGCTGTACTCGGTGCCAAATAAAAAGGGGATTGACAGTTGCTACCTACGTGGTGGAAGTCTAAATGAACAGGAGGGGTTGGGTGCGTCATGGCAACGAAAAGAGCAACCAATTAGAGCTGAAATGTTTCCATAGCAACGAATCAGTGTTGTTGATATTTAACACGTGATTAGCATGTGCCTGGCCTGCAATCTAGCAGTAACATAAACTGTAGGTCTTATCTTGTTTTCCCTGCAATATATACAATGCCTTCCTCCAGCTCCAGCTTGCAATGTTTGTATCAGAGATTGCGTGTGTGCTGACAAGTTCGTTTCCATCATTCTATTTATTGTGGTTATTTGCCCTGTATTTACATGTCTGAATCTGTGTATCTGTGCGTATGTTGTGAGCATTTACAACTGTCTCACTCTTTTAATGAATAATTATGTCCAAAAATATTGACAAAGACAGCTTAGCCAAACGAAAAACTTAACGTACTCACGAAGCGAATGAAATTGTGCTTGGTAAGGTACATATTCCAATTAAAGGATTATGCAGTTGATGGTATTGCTGAAGAACATGGTTGGAAAACTCTTTGGTTTCACCCTTTCCTAGTGTACTCCGATTTAATTAATTTGGGCCGAAGTAAAGGGTTACGTTGTGCGAAACAAAGATTTCACTGAGTCATCTGTAATAAAGCCACATCAATAAAAAGCTGAAAACTGCGAACAAGCGGTTACTGATACAAAGGGCGCAATAACTGTAACATGGGAAAATGGAGTCTTAGAAGCAAGGATAGAACATATATTCCTTTCATAGAAGTTTGAAAACAGTGTTGTTGTAATTAATTTATTTTTTAAAAGGTGAGTTAATTAATAACACTGAACAACACTCACAAAATATTTTTCCAGGACGCATTTCGAAGGTTAGCTTTCCTCCATTATCAACCAGACAATAACTGGGTTTCCATGGTGTTTCGTGGTACGGATGGTGATGCTTCTTCTGATGTTTCTTCTGGTAACGGTTCAATGAACTTACTGAAAACTTCCTCAGAGTGACATTTTCAGTAAGTTCATTGAACCGTTACCAGAAGAAACATCAGAAGAAGCATCACCATCCGCACCACGAAACACCATGGAAACTCAGTTATTGTCCGGTTGATAATGGAGGAAAGTTAACCTTCGAAACATGTCCCGGAAAAATATTTTGTAAGTGTTGTTCAGTGTTAATTAACTCACCTTTTAAAAAAATAAGGATAGAACAGTTTGTCATTTCTGCGGTGATTCCAACAACAGCAATAATGCAGGCGAGTCGGATATCAGCGGCATTTCCCATTACAATATTTCACAGGTATGTTTCTTTTGTTAACATTAATCTTTACATTGATATAATACTTCCATATTCCATCCTTTGCATGTAGAATAACCACAAAGGCAGTCTCACATCAGAGACAATTATCCCAATAGTAAGTCACCATTAAATAACCTGGGATATAAGTACTTACAATAGTAAGTCACCATTGGGGTAATTGTCTCTGATGTGAGACTGCCTTCGTGGTTTACCAGGAGAAATACGAACTGGTTTGTGACTTACTATTGTAAGTCACCATTGGGTCTCTGATGTGAGACTGCTTTTGTGGTTTACCAGGAGAAATACGAACTGGTTTGAGAATTTAATGCCATTCTGGCAATTTGTCACAATAGCTCAGTGGTTAGAGCAGCCGCCCGGTAAGCGGAAGGTCTGTGGTTCAAATCCCAGTTGTGGCATTGAATTTTTAAGTTCCAGTTTTACCTCTAAAATCTCTTGTGCAATATTTATCAGGATCTTGTGGTAATCCACTCTTTGGTTACAGATCACCAATATGTAGCCCGATAGTTATATATGCACTCGTTGAAATCTACATCTTTACCACTCAATGTATAAATTGCTAATGTAGAGGGTATGGTATTTGTTCTTCCTAGTTACATAGCCATCAACTATTGTTTCTGTTTTGTCTTTTATCATAATCTTCTCTTACGATTGATGTTGGCCATGTTTTCTATTGCTGAATAGCTTCAAATTTGATAATAACTTATACAAATATGATCACAATATTCAAATAAGAAATTTACATATATTCAATGGATTATAAATTGACATGTAAATGTTTGGGAGGTAGAACTGGAACTTAAAAATTCAATGCCACAGATGGGATTTGAACCATGGACCCTCCTCTTACCAGGCAGGTGGTCTAACCATTAAGCTACTGTGACAACCTGCCAGAATGATAGGTCATTCAGTGTCATTCTGGCAGGTTGTCACAGTGGTTAGAGCACCCGTCTGGTAAGTGGAGAGTCTGTGGTTCAAATCCCAGCTATGGCATTGAATTTTTAAGTTCCAGTTCTACCTCCCAAACCTTGCCTACACATGACTTGTGTGTTTAAAAACATCAACAGTAAGTTTGTTGGCATAAATAAATGATAATTGACATGGTAAATGTCAAAATGAATTTTCCTATTTCATCAAATACACAATTTCTGTCAGACACTTGAACCAGAGGCTACCTGAGCCCAAGTGAACACATTTAGGTTGGCATGCCCCAACATAGAGTAAGCTCTACTTCTGTAGTAAAGTACTATTCAAGTCAACAGTGTGACATGCACTACTTCCTAAGTATTCACGTCTTTCAGATACTCCTGGAATAAATTACCACAGAAGTATATAAATGTCGGAGAGCACTATCATGTAATTGTTAATTTGGAAATAAATGAAGCACAGACATAGGTTGGAATACTGTCATGACTTGGAATAAATTACCTATTGATTGAAGTGCAATACTGCAATTTTCAAATTCAAATTTATTCACCATAAATACAACAAAATATACATGTTTTTTCAGTTTATATCAATTTAACTACAATATTTATCATTATAAATTTAATTAGCTATTAAATTAGGTCTAGAAACTCATCTATGCTATGCGCCTGAAAAATCCTCGCCTTCCGCCGGGTTGAAACATCCAGGCCATATAAAGCTTCTCTGTAGCAAGCTCTTCGAATCCGTTTTGAAACAATGATGGCCTGTTCTTTTAAATTTGCTGGCAGCAATTTAATAAATTGTGTGTGGGTGTGGGTGGGGGTGGGGACGGCCGGTGTGGGTGTGCGCCTAATGCTCAGAATGTGATAATAGAATCGTTCTTCTTGCCTCCCAATATTTAGAGATCTTGATTTTGGAGAATTTCTCATACAATTAGGTGAGCAATGTTCAATAAGTCATTTTTTTTTTACATAAACAGCACTGTGGGGAAGTCATTAATCCAATGTTGAACAAATGTCCACTCAGACAATCATAGTTTGAGATTAATCAGAACATTGCAGCTGATGATTTTCTTTTTTGTGAAGATGTTTTAGATTAACCTTTTAACTGTGTATTTATTAAATAATATAGTCCCACAATACTTTACCCCTTTTGCATAAAGGGATGTTTTGTGTTCAAGAACTCTTAAATTTGTTTTGTTTCTGGTATTGTGGAAATGAATAACTTCATATGTCACAAAATTAATATTTTGCTTCACATAACATAATATGATAGGTATATAAATACAAACTGGACACTATTTTTAATTCTTTAAAAAATGATCTACACGAATCCACTTGACCTGTATGTGTAATGGTCCTGTGGCGATTTTTTTGTCATGGCGGTGTAGCAATGATATTCTTATCTTCAGGGCAGTCAAGAGTTAGCTGATATATGATGGTAATTATTAATGTATTTTCAATAAATATTCAGTCTTCCACCAATTTAACTTTATTACAATGAAGTTATAATAACACAAGTTAACTTCACCTTGAGACAGGATATTGTAAGACCCCAAAAGAAAATCGTTTATGTGAATATTTGTTAAGAGTGTAATTTGTTTTTGATGTTGGTATGAGTTGGTTAAATAACGAAAATGTGTTACTAATGTTCATTGTTACAAACAATTAAGTTTGTTTAAAGACGTAAATATTTCCATATTTAATTTTAATATATATGTATAAATAAAAGAATTATATGTGTTCAATATTAAAAGCGAAAGGAGGGTAGCTAAAGATCGCTTCCCTAACAATGCAGGAACTATTTGATGGACGCATATGCGGATGTACACAAAAAGAAGTGTAATGCGGCTCCAGTTGTCTAGTTAATAGCGTTCGCGTCTTTGTTGTAGATGGACGCATTTTTATGTGTGCGTGTCATGAAATAGTGAAAGTAAATTTACTAAGTGTTTAAAGACCTTTAATTTGTGTAAAATAAGTGAAACATTAGCTAACTTTAATAAGTTAGTTAATACGAAGTTTGCAATTAACCTCTTGAGGGATATCGACGTGAAATCACGTCCATTTAAAATGACGGATGAGCGATATGGGCGTCCTGTGCGTTTAAGCATTTAACCCTTACTTATCCCTTATCCAATTCAACTTATTATAATTTACCCTTTATGAAACATTTTAGTAAGGTCTATATACTTTATTGGCTCACCTTAATATGTTCGTTCTGCAGTGATTTACCTCAAAACAGGGATAAACACACAAGGGTACGTACATCTCCACATTCGCGAATTCCCTTCTTGCAGCACACGAAACACTTTGGAGATGGGCGGGACTTCTTTGCTGTTGGTGGTATCCTTTTAGGATAATGTTTTCCTTGAAGTCTGAGGGGTGCAGGGGTTTTGGATTTTCAACCCCCAACGTTGTATTGTTCAATTAGGCTGTGAGCTATTTATAGTCGGTAGTCAAGGTCGGTCATTGTCCTGTGTGGGTTTAGAGAGCTCTCCAAATCCCCAAACAATTGTATATGGTTATATCCAGTTGGTGCAAAAACACCTTTTTATACCACTTCTCCCTTCAGCTACAAGCAGGAAAGAATACGTATGTATTTCAACAAAGAAAGACATGGACTCTACTAAGTTACGAAACTCGCATAAGCAAAAGTTGCAATGTTGATCTATTCTGATGACTCAAGAGACCATGCATACAGTAGCGCTTTATTACACAGTATGCTAACGCATAAGCCACACATACAATGGGTGTTTCTTTACTGTTTCTTTCTGAGAACTTAGATGCATTCAACAGAGCAAAGTTGAGTTTTCACCACAGTGAAACAAAATTGTGCCATTTCAACGTTTTGTAAATACAACTCAACTTTGCTGATGATGTACATTTAAACTGCAAATAACGAGTTTTATACCAGTTTTTCTTTCATTAAAATAACTTAATATTTACACAAAATACAGCTGTGTATATACGAAGCACTTTTAGTGCATTTAACCATTTAAATGCTAGCAGTTCTCGGCTCGCGGACGTTTTAAATGGCCATCACTCAAGAGGTTAAATGAAAGGACGTAAAATAGACAAAGTGTAAAGTGATAGAAAAAACATTTAGCGAAATATCGCTAAATTTTCAGATATTAAATCTCGGCGATGCTAGGGAAGTTGATCTACTGAAATAAAAGACTTGCTACTGTGATACGATTTAAATACTGTGAACAAGAAGGTGCAAATAAAATATTTCACTAAAGTTAACCCCGAGTGTGTGTTTATTCCATCCAGTACCATGATCCGAGATAACAAAAGAGTCAAAAGCTCATCATCATCACCGTATTAATGTATAAAAACAGCACCAAGTGGCTTGCCCAACGTAGAGCACGAATTTCGGGTGGAATGAAAATCTACGGGATGTGAACTTACGTGAAATACCAAGTGACGCCAAATCTTCACGCCAAAAAGGAAGAAGACACCATTAGACAATCCTTCGAGATTCACGACTTCGGAGACGTTACCAAATTGGAAATCAACGACACAGTACCTAAAAATGCTGATGAATGGATAATCCACGTGGGAAAACATCAGAGATCGTCTAGCGAGGTCAACCGCCCAGGGGTTGCATGTAACGACACCAATCAACGAGAAAAAGTAGGTCCAAAAATGTTTATTTTTATATTTGTTTCATTTTTATGTTACTGCGAAGCGACAAAATATTAGGACTTTTAAGCCAAAGTGAACTGAATAAAAAAACGAGAATGTCGCGAAAAGAGAGAGGTAGGAACAGGAATAGGGGAAGGAGCAGATAGGCCTAGTTACCAGATAGATTTATTCTCCTTTTTTAATACAACTCATCAGCATATCATCCTCAAGGAAATCCAACAGAAAGGATGATGAGGAATATATGTATATATTTCCGCCTACTTTGCCACACTTCCTGGACGGAAAAATGCAGCTACATAGAGGAGGTGATCAACAATTCAGTGAACCCCACGACCAAGTTTGCCCCAATCGAATTGATGACCAACACAAAACCTAAGCGATTGACAATTGACATCAACACTACAATGGCTGTCCAAAGGGAATTGACAGAAAAGGAAAAATGTCAATTGGCATTCAGGAGGTTGCAGCAAAAAGCAGAAAAAGGGAGAAATAAATTAAAAAGGTTCATCAGGAAATGGTCCCCACAAATTGGAGAAAAGGTGCTCCTAAGAAGGCACAAAGCATCCAAGGCATCTGAAAAATGATCTGGGAAAATGGAACTACTGTATACTGGACCGCTGGTCATAACAAAACAGTTGGGCGACCATACATATGAGCTACAGAATACAAATGACAGTTGGTAGGAAGATACCATAAAAACAAATTAAAACCATACAAAGAAAGGACCAAATAGTCTTTGCCAACAAATATGTAAGGCAGGAACAATAGAGATGATGAAAAATAATAATTTTTAATGGGTGTCTTATAGAAAATTATATACAGGTTGGAAAATACAACAAGAAAGAAAATCAACATAGTCATTGGCTATAATGACCACCAAGAATATTGTCAACAAGAACAGATGAGAATATTGTCATTAGAAAAGTGAATTATAACAACGAAAAAATGTGTTTTTGACATAAGGATGTCAGGGACAAAAATAAAAAGGAATCAATTGTGATGACAAAGAGAAAATATTTTTGACACAAGGGTGTCAAGGGTGAATTAAGAAGAAAAATAATATAGTTGCAGAATAATTATAAATATAGAAGTTTTCTCTTATAGAGATAAGAGATAAAGAAGTGACAATTAGTGAAGTAAGAAAAACCATAGTCAGAAAAGCAATGCCCATGAAGTAAGACGGGTATAGCCAATGTTAAGCTTGAAGAAATGCCGAACTAAAATAGTGAATAAGAACCCAATGTCACAATAGCATCATTAATAACATCAGAGTTTAAGAGTTGACTCAACGACCTGCCTATACATAATAAGCTTGCAAGACAGAGGACAAAGAAATGAATAAAATTGTCATAAATGTGACCATAATCATTAGCTCAAGATTTGTATCCTGTTTTTCTCTCTTCATAACAAGGAACATAAGTCAAAAGGCACACAATAAACCATAATACACTTAAATAATATTTGTGTCAATGTCAAATGTAAAAACTTAGGAATATACTAGGTGTTGTATCGTGTGGTAACTCAATATGTAAAATTTGTAAAGACATGCTGTGTCATGCCAAAACAAAAGACAAAAACATACAGCAAAGAAGACTGTAAAGAAAATAGGGTGTTGTACAAAGTATTAAGTATTAGAGGAGTAGAGAGCAGTCTTGTATTGTGTTTCAGGATTGTAAATGTAGGTGACAACTTGAAAAACAAAACAAGGGGCATGTGAGACAGGATATTGTAAGACCTCAAAGGAAAGTCGTTTATGTGAATATTTGTTAAGAGCAACGACAGGTGTGGTCCTCCAGACACTCTGGGGGTTGTGAGAGAGCGATGTGACCGCCAAAACATAAAAATATGGTGCTCTCTAAAAAGCGGTTACTATTATTGCTATTGCTCTCTTGTGAAGAATATTGTAGAGCAAGAGGATTAATGACTTCATTGTCAGAAATCCAGCATTAGCTAGCAACAACAAATATTTGTTAAGAGTGTAATTTGTTTTTGATGTTGGTATGAGTTGGTTAAATGACGAAAACGTGTTACTAATGTTCATTGTTACAAACAATTAAGTTTGTTTAAAGACGTCGTAAATATTTCCATATTTAATTTTAATATATATGTATAAATAAAAGAATTATATGTGTTCAATATTAAAAGTGAAAGTAGGATAAAGATTGCTTCCCTAACAATGCGGGAACTATTTGATTGACGCATATGCAGATGTACACAAAAGGAAGTGTAATGTGGCGCCAATTGTCTAGTTCATAGTGTTCGCGTCTTTGGTGTAGATGGATGCATTTTTATATGTGCGCGTCATAAAATAGTGAAAGTAAATTTACTAAGTGTTTAAAGACCGTTAATTTGTGTAAGATAAGTGAAAAATTAGCTAACTTTAATAAGTTAGTTAATACGAAGTGTGCGATTAAATGAAAGGACGTAAAATAGACAAAGTGTAAAGTGATAGAAAACACATTTAGTGAAATATCGCTAAATTTTCAGACATTAAATCTCGGCGATGCTAGGGAAGTCGATCTACTGAAATAAAAGACTTGCTACTGTGATACAATTTAAATACTGTGAACAAGAAGGTGCAAATAAAATATTTCACTAAAGTTAACCCCGAATGTATGTTCATTCCATCCAGTACCACGACCCGAGATAACAAAAGAGTCAAAAGCTCATCACCATCACCGTATTCATTTATAAAAACAGCACCAACCTTTTATAAATATTGATGTTGCAAGGTCCTGAAATTATGTGATTCAAGATCTCCATAATTTCTATGCAAGTTAAACTTACTGAAACTGTTGTTGTTGTTGTTTTCTAGTGCCTTGCATCTGGCAATGAAGCCATTAGCATTCGTGCTTTCCAATACTTTTGAACTGTAGTTTCTTCTGTTCTTAATGCTTCACAGGTCTTCAAGTAACTTACTGAAACTTTCCTTGTAAATATTAGGTATTATTTACGATACGATTGCACGTGGCAAATATCAATGCATGATACTTTGCCAGATGTCTCTCAGCAATACAATCCAACATTATTGATTGCAGACACATATTTGGTTATGATTAGTAATACAAATTTACGTCCATCTTACATGACATATAAATCAATAGTCCTTATTGGGTCACTTGTTTATTTTTCTCTTAGTTACATGCCTAACAATTGCTGCTTTTCAGTTATCTACTGTTATCGATCGTAACATGTTGATCATTGGCTATGTTTTCGTTATACGAATAGCTTCGGAACCAAGGTTATGGAATATTGACGAGAATTTTCTCATTAGTTCATTTGGACATAATTTCTACCACAGATCTAATTATTTTTTTTGTGTCTTAAAAACTTGACTCTCTTTACTATTTCCCCAAAACATTATCCCATCTCTCAATATGCTTTACGTGTATGCAAAATATACAATTTTTATAGTATTCATACTTGGTTCTTTCTTAGAATTTTCTCATTAGTTCATTTGGACATATAATTTCTGCCACAGTTCTAATTATTTTTTTCTGTGTCTTAAAAACATGACTCTCTTTACTATTTCCCCAAAACATTATCCCATCTCTCAATATGCTTTACGCATATGCAAAATATACAATTTTTATAGTATTCATGCTTGGTTCTTTCTTTATTACTCTAATAAAAAATAGAATCTGTTTAATTTTGCTATTAAGTTGCTATCAGAATTTCCCAATTGTTGATTGTTGATCTAGCCATATGGCTAAAGATTTTGTATTGTCAACTAGTTTTACTTTTGCTTTATATGTTTGAAGGTGAGTAGTGTTCTCGTGCTTACTTTTCTTATGCTTGAATGCAGTTACTGTTAATTTTGAAGGATTTAAAAGTAATTTGTTATTCGGCTTAACAAACTGGAAGTAGCATACTATGAAGCTCAATATTAAATGCTATAATAAACATTGGGTTCAAATGAACGCAAGTGCTTCACAAAAGAACAGCTGAGGACGCAGGAAAGTTGCTATGAAACTAGTTGTGTATAAGCCATGGTGAAACATTTTTGTGTTTGACTCCTATGTCCCCTTTCTACAGCTAATGAAATGAAGTAGGAGAAAGTCATGTGATAGTAACGCAAATTCCTTTTTTTTTTAACAACTCTCACTATTGATATGACATGAGAAGCATTTCCAAATGTTGTTATAGTTGTATTTAATGTAAAACATTTCTTGTGTTTTATTTTATTAAGTGTTCTAATGTGTGTTTCAGGTTGCATGTCTGGTATGATTCCACATTTGACAGAGCTTATACCTTATCTCATCAACTGCCTATCTGACAAGAAGGCACTTGTTCGGGCAATCACATGCTGGACACTTAGTCGCTACTCTCATTGGGTTGTCAGTCAGCCTCATGACAACTATCTCAAGCCACTTATGACAGAGGTGAGCATAACTTTATACCTTGTATACTGAGTATTGCATTTCATACTGTACACTGAAACATTTACACTTTCAAATTTGCTTTTTTCTGCATGTTGGTGGCCACCCCTCACAGAGATAGTGTTAGTTCTCTTACTCCATTGCCTTTGTAATGACTGACTTGCCAGACACAGCAATATATCGGTTTGAGACAGAATATATGGTTAGACCTCGAAAGGAAAGCATTTATGTAAATATTTGTTGGAAATGTAGTTTATTTTTCATGTTGGTAAGGATTTGTTCAGTACTGAAAATGTATTGCTATTTTCTAAATTGTTACAAAAAAGAGTTGTTTAAAAATGTTGTAAATGTTAATTTGCATGTTCAAATTTAATATGTATAAATATAACAACCATATATATTTAATGTTACAAGTGTAGGGATGATAGATAAGGATTGCTTACCTAACATTACAGGAACTATTTAGCATGTAGGAGGGTTTCAAAGTGTACTTCGCGGCAAAATGAGTGCATATGTGCATGAATACAAAAGCATTATGTAAAGAGGTGCCAAGTTTTATATTATTAGCATCCTAGGCTCCGGAGAGTGAAGACACGTTTTTGTAACGTGCGTAGATGTGGATCTAAAATAACTAATAACGTGAAAAGACTGTCAAGAAAGTATATACAGGTGCAACGAAAGTTAATTTAATTGTAACGAGTGTAATTTTTGACGAAAAAAGTACAAATAAAAGTGATATAGTAAAAGTTACATACTGTGTTCGTTCATTTCACCCATACCATGACCTGGGATAGAAAAAAGAATCTCATAGCTCAACTCAAAGTATAATTATTAAAAACTCAACACCAGGTTCAAGGACAAATGCAGTTACTCTGTTCACCAGCTCATGGTCCCTGGCAGAAATGCAACGAGTCAATAATCAGTAAATAATTCTAGATACACAGCGATATCTGAAGCTGGACTCATGCTTCTGGTGTCACTTACATTGCATGCAACCAGAAACATAAGCCCAGACAGAAGCATGATATCACTGTGTACCTACAATTATTTACTGATGTACCAACTCGTTGCATTTCTGCCAGGGACCATGAGCTGGTGAACTAAGTATATAAGCATTTTCAGTTTTTGAGGAGTAGGAGATTTGTTTACAGCAAGAGCCAAGAACTTTTGGTTTTTGAGAGACCTCTCCCGGAGAGAGATGCATGTGTTAAGTGATAGAGCTAACAATTGTGATATCACAGTTTCAATGACAACAGCTGAGAGTTGAAAGGTTATGCATTGTGAATTTTAACAAGTATGACAACACAGCTGTTATAATTGGCGCCAATCAAGATAGGGATTGACAATTCTCAGCAAGAGAGAAGTGATGCTGCTGTTTATCGTGACCAAATGGAGAGTAGGTTGGAATTATGTGTATGAAGATGGGACGGATTGCACTTGGAATGTACAGCGGGTGTTATTTATATTCATATTCAAAGACAGTCGTAAAATAGTGAATTTATGTGCAAAGGATAGAACAGGAACGTATATATGAACGTAAAGATTTACTTTATGAACAACTGAAGTTGTTAATAGTGAGGCAATACAGTTATTGGAGATACAAGAGTGGCACTGATGATACAGTAAATATACTGTGGAACTACGTAGACTGCTTTTAATTTCAAGAACTTCCAGCAAATACTAAGATAAATGAAGCTTATAATCTCGTAAGATATTTATTATAATTTATAGTAAAGATTTGCATTAGCAAAAGACACACCTGTTAAGTATTGTAATGGAAAAATGCCACTGATACACAAATTGTATGCATCATTGCTGTTGTTGCTGGAATTCTCTGTGGAAATGACAAGGTGTTCTATCATTTCTTCCTAAACTCCTTCACTTTCCCATGTTGCACTTTTACCTTTTGTATGAGTAACTACGTTTTCACAGTTTTCAGCGTTTGCTACTGTTAGGACCTTCTTTGCAACTTAAGACACAATGAAGTCTTCGTTTCGCGTAACATAATTCTTTACTTTGGCCCAAATTAGTTCAATTGGGTTAAACTAGCAAAGGGATAAGCCAAACTATTTTGTGATCAATACTCTGCAGCAGTACCATTGACTGCATAATCCTTTAACAGGAATATGTACCTTTACCAATTACAATTTTATTTGCTTCTCGAGTACACTCAGGTTTCATTTGGTTGTGCTATCTTGTCAATATTTTTGGATGTTGTTAAATATTCACCAAAGTGTAAGATAAATTGCAAATACAGCATATGCATATACAGACTCAGACACACATGAATACAAAACAAATAACCACATAAATAACTTGTCAGCACACAGTCAAGCTGACGCTACAGGAAGGCATTGTATATATTGCAGCGAAAGCAGAAGATGAGATGTACAGTTTGTTATTGCTGGATTATTTGTCAGGTAGGCACATCCTAACCACATGTTAAATACTGGCAACACAAGTTTCTCGTCTGCTGTTGTTACAAAAACATCTTATTGGTTCTTCTTTTCGTTGCTATGATGACTGGAATGACATATCCATCCCTTCTCATTCGTTAAGACATTCCTGCCGTGTGTCACTCCCTTTCTTGATTGGCGTTGAGTATAGTTAACCTTCTGCTTACCAGAAAATCTGTATAATGTTACTTACCAGCCAGGTCTCTCAGGACCATCTTGTTTCAATCAATATAAAGTGACACTATTTTTGCGATTTATAATGTGAATCATCTTTGAGATAGAAATACTTTATAATAATTTTATTTTCTTAAAGTTTACATTTTACAAAACACAATTTATACTTTTGCTGATGACTTTTTAATTAGTTTTGAAGATATATGTAGTTTATTCTTGTTCTGTGCCATATGATTGTACAGTCTGATTCTTATTGTAAGTTTGCACAGTGTCCGCAGACAATAGTAGAATGTTCTGAGCATACAGGTTTGGTTCACTTATAACATGTCATTTGACTTTTTCTATCTTTCTTCTCTACACAATATGCGCATCTTCTCCTCTTCTTAGTTGGAGGCTCTGCTGCCCTTCCTAGATCTGTTGCTTCTAACAGTGTCACTGACTTCTTTATTCCTGCTAGCTGCTTTCCACAATTGATGATAAAAGTCTGACAGATTTTTCAAGTTCAGTCATCAGGATTTTCATAACATGCTCTCCAAGTTGCATGGCTCCTTGCTCCTTCCCCAAATATACCTTCATTTTCCAGCAGTATCTTGTTGCCCTATTGCAAATTGCCCAGAACTTGATTCCATATCTGCCAGGTCTCGATGGCATGTATTGTCGAAATGGACAACAACCTCGAAATGTGACTGTTCCTCCAGTCATGCACCATCCTGGGATGTAGGCTTCCCTGAGCGTGCTTTCCCACATTTCAAAAACTTCTCTAATTGGTCCCAATTTGTCATTTGACCTGTGTTCATGTCGGGCTGCTGCCTTGTCAAAGCGCAACACTCTCAGAATAATGTGGAAGCAGTTGTGAGACATAATTTCACTGAACAATGGTTGGCCATTCTCAACACTCCAAAGCTGACTGATATCTTCATTTTTTGACTTGTAAACACCAGTAAGGATCAAAACACCAAGAAACTTTTTCATTTCTTCCAAACCTATATTCATCCAACCCTTGTAAACTGTTCGAGCTTCCTTGTTGCTCCACATACACACTTTCTCAATAAGGGATATACGAAAGAATAACATAAGACAAGATTGTTCATTATTGCAATTTCTGATGGAATACCTTGTAGGTCCCTGGTCTTGAATCAACACATCCATTTTGCTCCGCCTACCAGAAATTCCAGCCTGAGGCATGGTAGCCCATATTTCATTCCCATTACAAGAAAACAGTAAGTCACACTCAAAAGAATTTGCCCCAAATTGTTCTTCTTCACAAAGGTGTTCATCATGATCATTTTCATGTTGTTCTAAATTTTCAATGTCTATCTCATCATCATTACTGGAAAATTCAAACTCATTAGGTATGTTTTCGGAATCAGAAAACTCCTGCAACAATTTCGTTATCTCATCTGACAGTCCCCTTCTCCGTAACAATTCAGTTCGTAGAACACACAACTATTATGAAACAAGGCGCTAAAATAAACGTGCGCTTATCACAAGAAGGACTGATGAACACTGAAGCAATAACAATGGGAGTCAACAGTAGCAAATGATGTAACACACACGCGCACATGTCATATTACGTTATTAGCTATTACAGACAGCTGGCTTGTAACTGCACGGGCGTGTGAGGCCCGCATGAGAGGAAACATTAGCCAGTTCTTTAACATAAAACTATAGGTACATTTTTATAATTCTTTTACACAGTTAAGATGAACAACACAAATTAGGAAAAGCCCTAATGTCGTTGAAATAAAACGTATAGGTACTAGTACAGATGATAAAAATCACAAACCGGTCTCTGAGGCCCGGTGGCAGTTAAAGGGTTAAGAAGAAATAAAGTGACATTAAAACCAACTGAACTTGTCATTTGTCACAATAATAATAGCTTGCTCTGCTGCTGGTATTAAAATTATGTAGACAGATATTGTTTCCTGTATGGTGAGCATTTTTCTTAGAGTTTTGGTATTTTCAACAGTTTGTAAAAATGGTTATGCAAGTAGTCTTGCAAGCTTATTGCCATCTTATAAACTTTGACTATTAGGTCTGTCCTTAGTAGGAGCAATGCAGTTAATCTGAAGTATCAACTTACAGTGTGATATTTGGAATTCTCAGGGTGGCATGCAGAGTAAGGCCTATTCATGTAGTAAAACTGTAGTGTTTTAAATGTAAAACTTGACTATGCCATATTTTACATTCTAACGGATGTAAAGAACACTGCAGATGGTTAGTTTATGTGGGGACTTAAACAGCTTTTGTTGCATCTGTGTACAGCACTGTTATAAATACAGTTTTTTTTTTAAATGCAGTAAAATTCTTTTTTATTTCTGGAATTAAAATTATTTCCATCATTTATACCAATTTTTTTGTGGTCCCTTAGATTTCTGTGTAGATATGATTACATGCAGTCATCAGTAATAAATGCCATTGTTATGTATAGTTCCAGCCAAAATGTTAGGGAAAGAATTGTAATTATTTTGAAATATTTGTGTGTATGATCTTGAGCTCATAATGGATCAGTTGTAAGCTATAATTGTTATTCTTTTCACAGTTGTTGAAACGAGTGCTAGATGGAAACAAGAGAGTCCAGGAGGCAGCATGTTCAGCTTTTGCAACACTGGAGGAGGAAGCTTGTACTGAATTAGTACCATATTTGGGGTTTATACTGGAGACATTAGTATTTGCATTTAGCAAATATCAGGTAAGTTAACAAATGATCCGTATATTAAATTAAATCCATTTGCATTCTTCTATGCACAAAGAGGAAAGGAAAGGAAAGCAAAGCAAAGCATTTGCCTAAAATGATTGCAGAATTTTATTTAAGTGCTCAGGGTAATTTTTGAAACCTCATTTTGTACATGGTCATACATTTCAAATTCTGTAATTGCTCCATATGTGTATTTGTATATTTTTATTCTCTCAACTACATTTTTACTTTCTCTACTGGTAAGTAGGGGAAGTATTGTATTCCACCCAAAAATTCGATGTCGAGATTTCACCAGAAATACATGTTTTGAGGCCCCCTGAATCCAAAAAAAGCATTTTTAGAAAAAGGTCCGTCTGTGTGTCAGCCTTGGACAGCATAACTCAAAAACGAAAAGTCGGTTAAAAACCAAAGTTGGTATTTAAGTTTAATGTCTTTCAAGGATGCGACACGAAGATTTTGAAGAAAATAGCATCACCCTAAACTACCCTTTACATGGAAAATTTTTCGAAAATTTTGATTTTCTTTCTAACGATTTTGATTAAAATGTCATATGTTTGAGATATTTTGATGACAAATGAAATGTATATCTTGAATTTTCTGGCTATAGCCCCTGTAGTTGTATTTACTCTGAACGACTTTTGCATAACTGGTAAACCGTTAGAGATAGACCAAATTATACTGTACAAAAAATGTAGATCTTGCTAAAATACACAATTTATGTCTCAATAAATTTTCTTGTAGAGTGAACCATTTCGGAGATATTCCGGAGATATTCCTTGTTATGTGTGTGAGTTTTGGAAAACTTGGAACTTTCGTGAAATGAATCATCTTTGTTAATTTTTTTTATATGTTAAGTGTGCAAAGACAACAGAATCTCAAACATTTGACTATCACACAAAGCCTACTGTATTCTAACATTCCCCTTGCACCTACAAGGAAATAAGCAATAAGATAATTTGTACAAATGTGTATCTCAACTATCAAGAAAGAAGATATAGGAATAAGAGTTTGTAAGAATGGTTAGTACAAGAGTAGAGAAAGTCATGTGAGTGCAACACATCAGATTTTTGTAGCAAGTAATACACGTTTTGGGACTCGTTAAAAAAAAGCTATTAAATACAAAACTTGGTAATTATTACGAGGGCCGTTCAGAAAGTAACCTCCGGTTGATTGCAAAAAATTCACCAAGTTAAATAAAAATATTTTAATATATACATCTTACAACTACATCTTTGCACTGTTTTTCTACATAGTCTCCATAACGATTGAGGCACTTATCGTATCTGTTCACAAGCTTTGAAATTCCTTCTGCATAAAAATCACCTGCTTGTGCCTGGAGCCAGCCTGTGACCGCATCTTTGAGCTCTTCGTCGTCATCAAACTGCTGGGACCCGAGCCATTTCTTCATATGCATGAAGAGGTGATAATCGCTTGGCGGCAGATCTGGGCTGTAAGGTGGATGGTTGACAACGTCCCACTTGAAGGACTCAAGAAGGGCTGTTGTTCTGCGAGCAGAGTGAGGACGGACGTTATCGTGCAAAAAAACGATACCGGAAGTCAGCATACCACGGCGTTTGTTCTGTATAGCCTGTCGTAATTTTTTTAGTGTTTCACAGTACACGTCTTGATTAATGGTCGTCCCACGTTCCATGAATTCAACCAACAACACCCCTTTTGCATCCCAAAACACCGTTGCCATCAATTTTCGGGCAGAAAAATCTTGCCAGGCTTTTATTGGTTTGGTAGGCGAATTTGAATGTGCCCACATCTTTGATTGTTCTTTTGTCTCAGGGTTCACGTACTTAATCCAGGTTTCGTCCCCGGTCACGATTCTGTTTAACAATGGTTCACCTTCGTCCTCATAACGTGACAGAAAGTCTAATGCAGAGGCCATTCTTTGAATTTTGTGGTGGTCGGTAAGAATTTTGGGCACCCATCGTGCACAGAACTTACGGTAACAGAATCTTGCTGTCACTATCTCGTACAAGAGAGTCTTAGAAATCTGTGGAAAATCAGTAGACAACTCCGACATTGTGAAACGTCGGTTTTCATGAACTTTTGCATCAACTGTCTGAATGAGTTCGTCCGTCACCAATGATGGTCTACCACTCCTCTCTTCATCATAAACGTTTTCTCGTCCACTTTTAAATAAACGTACCCATTCACGGACCACTCCTTCACTCATAACTCTTGGTCCTTACACGGCACAAAGCTCACGATGAATAGCTGCTGCAGAATATCCTTTGGCTGTAAAAAACCTTATAACAGCATGCACTTCACATTTGGCGGGGTTTTCTATTGCAGCACACATTTCAAACGGCCACAAATACTAAACTAGCGCAGGTATAACGTTCACTCGACCACGGCTTGATGCCGACTGACCTGCTGAGTGTGTGAATGCACAGATGGCATTGCTACTCCCCCCACTACCCGCACTGTGACCGATCGGAGGTTACTTTCTGAACGGCCCTCACATTTATGCCAACAAACTTACTTCTGGTGATTTTAAACACATAAGCCACATGCGGTCAATGTTCTGATTTTACCTCTTAAACAAAGCTTAGTATTTAAGTTCAGTGTCTTACTATCCTTTACATTGAGCATTTTTAAATGTTATTTTCTCAAGAATGGCTAACAATTATGATTAAAGCCCCATAGAGGAATATGAGAAAAATGAATGAAACCATTTAAATCTAGTTTGTGTGTGTGAGTTGCTGTTTGCCTGTCGGACACACAAACAAGCTGTGTCCATCAGACATAACATATGGAATAGAGACTATCAATAAATTAAGCTGCATGTTGGAATATTGCCTTATGTAAACCACACTGCAATACGATGTGGGACTTAGAAATGTTCTGCTCTCCTAATGCATTCAATCATTTTTTCCATGGGTGTACATGTCTCTATCTATAATAAGAAATGTATAATATTGTATTACGCATCTAATATCATATGCGTTATGTAAACAGACAAGAAATAAATTGAATTGAATTTATTAAAGGTGTTAAGCTGTGGAGAAAGGAACTAAGTTCATTTTCTTCAAAATTCCTTTTTGGGATAAATAGTAACAATAAAGCCAGTACATTAAATATATATTACTAAGACTGCAATAAAGAACATAATAAAACATAAAATGAAAAATTCTGAAAGAAGTTATTTGGTCAGTCTTTTGCCTCTCCTGAAAAGTATTGAAAAATGACTTAGTTTGTTTCTGCACTGACTATTCGATTATGATTTTCCAGCAGGACTAGTTTCACAAATCATTTGCATCAGCTTGTTGAATGCTTGTTTAGATGAAATAAATATTTAACAAGCTGATGGTACAGTTGATTGTTTTGTGAAAAAGTTCTACTAGAAAATATATAATTATGAAAGATATGTGAAATTTTAGTCACTAATATTTATAATTTGTTCTTCACTGTCAAGAGCTTCAGTTTTTGTTTTGTTTTAAAGGTGCAGTTGTTTTGTTTCACAAGAAAATGTTCAATAATTTTTTTTCAAATTCATTTTGTTTACTTCATAAAGTTATAATTGAAGATATAAAAATGTTATTGTATGTCCACAGCACAAGAATTTGCTGATTCTGTATGATGCAATTGGAACACTGGCAGATTCTGTTGGGCATCATTTAAATAAGCCTGACTACATTAATCTTCTGATGCCACCACTCATACAAAAGTGGAACATTCTTAAAGATGAGGATAAGGACCTCTTCCCTCTTCTTGAGGTAAGTTTTTGGTATAAATTGAAAATACATTACTGTAATACGTCTATAAAGCAAAGCTGCAAGCATTTGACTTAGGCAGTTTTATTTGTCCAGTTTGTATAATTCATATGTGGAAAGTATGAAGAGCAAGAGGGAGGGTGTGGCAGGAAGCTCAGCATACAAAAAGACTTGTGCAATATTTAGCATACATGAGCTTTTGCTTAAATAAAGCCAAGTTAACAAACATGAATTGAAAATCTTAATACATTACAGTAGTGTTGTGTTGTGTTGTTCATTACAAAACTACTGTCAAGGGCATGAACACAGACACCCAGAAAACTGTAGTATTGATTGTCTGAAAATTCTTGAATAAGAAATGCTATAGTAAAATTAAAATTCTGAAGTAGATGCTTTAATTTTGCTGTGGATTATAACAACTAAATGTTATCAGAGCTAATGACTTTGATCACTAATTATTGTTTATTCGCAGCTGTGGCATTGAGTTTTTCAGTTCCGATTCTATCTCTCAAAGTTTGATCACTATTTTATTTTTTTGTATCTCTGAGATGAGTAATTAAGCGGTTAATGACATCCAGTTACATATATCAAACAGGAATTTCCCTTGCTAGTTAATGCTGTTTAACTTTTTATTTAGTTAAAGTACTGCAGTTCATTTAATATATACCTAGAAACATTGCAAATACATAGCTGCATTACTTGGTAATAATGTTTTTGGCATTAAAAAAGCCACTATTTAGTATCTTAAACTGGATAAGAATTTTAAGGGATGGGAATGGTCTAAAATACTAAGAACTGTGAAATATAAGTTTCCTTCTTTGGTCTATTGTTACGAGAATGAGGAAAGCATCCTGATGGCCAACTTATTACCCCAAGTCATAACTTCTCTTAACTGTCCACAAAACTTCACCCAAGGAGACTAGTTCTCACGAAGGGTGTTTATCATCTACCAGGATCCTCTTAAGAGGGGGATATAGGGCATATTCACTCGCTGGGCTACTATTATTAAACACAGGTGGTTACAGGCATTTTGATGAATAAAGTAATGCACCAGTCTATTTAGAATGGTTTTATTGCATCCCGAGAATCAATCCAAACCTTCCACATTTACAATACTTCATTAGAATAGGTGCAAAAGCTTACCTTTGCCAAGGAAGATGTAATTGGAATCATCTTGGAGGAGTTGTCTACTAGTCAATTTTAAAGCATCGATCACATTTGTCTAAATCCAGCATTAGCAAACAACAACATTTGTCTATTAATTTCCAGGCAAACATTGCAGAGACACAAATCCTGAAGTTTATAAGTCATTGCAGCTCTATGTCATGCCAAAGTGAATACCCTCTCAGCATCTGCCCTGGGCTCTGAACCGCACTGTTGTGTTCTTCTAAGAGGTGAGAGAGTGTATGCCAAAGTTAAGTCAACTTTGGTCCACAAGTGTGTTTGATTTCCCACCATATACCTCCCTCCCTGAACAGCCCAAATGACCTAGTTGTAAATGGGCTCATAAACTCCACTCCTCGCTGAACACAGTCTGATGGATACTGTAGGGTGGTGGACAGGGAGTTATAAAGTGTGACTGTGTAATGCACAGTACCCCAGCCCTGGTTATCATGGACTGTGTTCGTTTCCACTGATAAGGGTCCATTGCATTAGCTGATGCATTTTTGAAGGTGATTGAGTCGCTCTGTCTGTAACGTAGGAAGTGAGACTTTTAGCGACCAAGATCCAGGCCAGGACTTTCACTTAACCTCTTGAGGGATATCAACGTGAAATCACGTCCATTTAAAATGACGGATGAGCGATATGGGCGTCCTGTGCGTTTAAGCATTTAACCCTTACTTATCCTTTATCCAATTCAACTTATTATAATTTTCCCGTTATGAAACATTTTAGTAAGGTCTATATACTTTATTGGCTTACCTTAATATGTTCGTTCTGCAGTGATTTACCTCAAAACAGGGATAAACACACAAGGGTATGTACATCTCCACATTCGTGAATTCCCTTCTTGCGGCACACGAGACACTTTGGAGATGGGCGGGACTTCTTTGCTGTTGGTTGTATCCTTTTAGGATAATGTTTTCCTTGAAGTCTGAGGGGTGCAGTGGTTTTGGATTTTCAACCCCCAACGTGGTATTGTTCAATTAGGCTGCGAGCTATTTATAGTCGGAAGTCAAGGTCGGTCATTGTCCTGTGTGGGTTTAGAGCTCTCCAAATTACCAAACAATTGTATATGGTTATATCCAGTTGGTGCAAAAATATCTTTTTGTACCACTTCTCCCTTCAGCTACAAGCAGGAAAGAATACGTATGTAATTTAACAAAGAAAGACACGGACTCTACTAAGTTATGAAACTTGCGTAAGCAAAAGTTGCAATGTTGATCTATTCTGATGACTCAAGAGACCACGCATACAGTAGCGCTTTATTACACAGTATGCTGACGCATAAGCCACACATACAATAGGTGTTTATTTACTGTTTCTTTCCGAGAACTTATATTAGATGCGTTCGACAGAGCAAAGTTGACTTTTCACCACAGTGAAACAAAATTGTGCCATTTCAACGTTTTGTAAATACGACTTGACTTTGCTGATGACGTACATTTATACTGCATATAACGAGTTTTATACCAGTTTTTGTTTCATTAAAATAACTTAATATTTACACAAAATACAGCTGTGTATATACGAAGCACTTTTAGCGCATTTAACAATTTAAATGCTAGCAGTTCTCGGCTCGCGGACGTTTTAAATGGCCATCGCTCAAGAGGTTAAGCCGTGTGGGCACCCTGGATGGGAGCATGCCATCAGACACTTGCAGTGGTACAGGATGAAATCACCTGGTACTAAATGAAAAAACTAACAAAAGCCTTCAGTGTGTATAAAAGAAGTAGCCAAGCCCAGTGGTAGTCGCTACTTAATATTAATAGAATAGTGCAAGGAAGGAGTGAGTCTGTTCATGATAAAAAAGGGTCTGGATAAAATTGCTGGTCCAGATAAATCATATCTTAGAACTAGCAATGGCTTGCTCCTGGTGGAAGCAAATAAACCATCCCAGGTAGAGAATATTGTGAGCAAACATATTAGCCAGTTAACCAATAAGGATTGATATACACAGGACTTTGAACTCCTTGCACGTTGTTGTCAATGCCTGTGCATTGGACATTATGTCCAATAAGGGGATTGAAGAAAATCTCAAAGATCAAGATGCTACATCTGTATATTGGTTTCAGAGAAAAGAAAAAGATCACATTGTGCCCACATACTTTAAACTGAATTAAGGCAGGGTATGAAGCCTTCGAAATTTAGCCATGTATTCCGAGCCTGCTCAGATATAAGTATTAATGCTTTGGTCATACTTCTGATTTCTGTAAAGGAGAACCTACAGTGTTACGTGTGGCAACATCTTGCATGATGGAGCACATCTTAATGTTCTGTGGTATTTAGGATATACGTTTTATAAAGTGTTTGTAGCTGTCCTCTGCACAGCACACAGCTCAGCTGAGGGAGGTATTGGCAACCCAGTGCATGTGCATTACAGCCAGGCAGTAGATGTCAGAATGAACTTGTTTTAATGGAACTATAGTAATTAGATGAACTGCATCATAAAAAATTTGTACAACAGGTAATGTTGCCGAATACAGGCTTAGGAACCATGTAATGCAGGGTGCCAATGTATGAGAAATGAAAGTAGCGAGTGGTAGTAAAACATCATTTGAATGACATTACAATTGTATAGTTGGCAATGCGTAAAGATCAGAATGGAGATAACTTTTGGCATTGTGTGTACGTAGGTGATGTAGATACGAAGAAGGCAGTTCATAATGACGAATTTTGGCAACTAGAAAGTGGGGAACTCTATTTTACGTATGCATACATTTCTCAATTCTCATCCATCAGTGAAAAATATTGGAGAGCAAGAGGATTAATGACTTCATTGTCAGAAATCCAGCATTAGCTAACAACAACATTTCTCAATTCAGAATTGGGATATACTCTTCACCACTCTGTCATCTATGTGATCTGCAAGAGGAAAAGGACCAAGACCCTTTCAAATATGTCCTGCCACTTCTAGTGCCCCATCCATCAGTGAAAAATATTGGAGAGCAAGAGGATTAATGACTTCAGTGTCAGAAATCCAACATTAGCCAACAACATTCCTCAATAAGGAAATAATGAAGCTATTAACAGTGAAGCAAGAATAATCTAAAGTAAAAACAAATTAGAAACTAAAAGCTTCACTTATCTTAGTAATATTGCAAGTTCTTTGGTGCTGACAAGTTTCAAGTTGACTCCAACTCATTTGTATAGCTTCATATTATGGTCAGACAAATTAATTTATGAATCACATAACCTGAAGTAACTATAAAGTCATAAACTTATACGGTTTTGCAGTAGGTAGATAACCTTAAATGGGAATATATATTTGCAAATGCACGTTTATAAATGAAATACAAAGTTGAATTTTAAGAGGTGAACCGTACAACCTGACCTAACTGTGAAATCAATCTCATGCAATTGTGCATGAGATACATATGGTAGATAGCCATACAATATGAATGTGTTTCATAATGTATGTTTGTGACACAAATACAGTTTCATAAGAGTTACATATAGAAGATGATTGACAAATGGAATGCTTTAAACATTGGATTTTACTGGAAATAACTTGCAAATTACTGGTGATTTCAATGTTATTTAAAATGTGGATTTCCATTAATAACACCAGGGGAATTAATAATAACAGGGAAATGAGGAAAAAGGAAATCTTCGCTTTGTAACACTTTCTGCTATTGTTGTTTCTCTTTTATTTACATTATTCCACTATTTAGCATGCGCTTCTATTCCAATGTTTCAGTTTGAGATTGTGCCTTCATTCCATTACCTGTGTTCCTCTCTGATTCGTAGCTGCCAACCTCTTTGTCCAGTAGTGTCAAACACTTTCTGCTATTGTTGTTTCTCCTTTATTTACATTATTCCACTATTTAGCATGCACTTCTATTCCAATGTTTCAGTTTGAGATTGTGCCTCCATTCCATTACCTGTGTTCCTCTCTGATTCGTAGCTGCCAACCTCTTTGTCCAGTAGTGTCAAATTGGTGTGGTTTAGTGACATTGCATATCAAGAAGCCCATATTTCGCAACATTACCATACTGCATGTGATCACTATAAATCAAGATACAAACTGGAGGCCAACATTTGGGTATATATGCTCGAAGCCAACAAAATAGAAACAAAATAGTTTCTCTGTGTTCCCTACTCATTCCACAGAAAGCAAGTAATTTGGTTATCTTCCTTTCATAGAAGTTTGAAAACAGTGTTGTTGTAATTAATTTAATTTAAAAGGTGAGTTAATAACACTGAACAACACTTACAACATATTTTTCCGGGACGCGTTTCGAAGGTTAACTTTCCTCCATTATCAACCGGACAGTAATTGGGTTTCCATGGTGTTTGATGGTGTGGATGGTGATGCTTATTCTGATGTTTCTTCTGGTAACGGTTCAATGAACTTACTGAAAATGTCACTCTGAGGAATGTCGAAATTAAATACTCGGTTTCTATTTTTTAAAATAAAGATTTGTTCCCATGTGTACAGTTCTTGTTTTCCGGTTATGTGTTTGAGAAGTTTCGGTTCTAGCTTTATGTCATGATTTTTTGTCCAAAAGTGAAATGCAACTGCTGATTTTTCTAATTGTTTACTCTTAATGTTTCTAATGTGTGCCATTAAGAGTAAACAATTAGAAAAATCAGCAGTTGCATTTCACTTTTGGACAAAAAATCATGACATAAAGCTAGAACCGAAACTTCTCAAAAACATAACCGGAAAACAAGAACTGTACACATGGGAACAAATCTTTATTTTAAAAAATAGAAACCGAGTATTTAATTTCGACATTCCTCAGAGTGACATTTTCAGTAAGTTCATTGAACCGTTACCAGAAGAAACATCAGAAGAAGCATCACCATCCGCACCATCAAACACCATGGAAATCCAATTACTGTCCGGTTGATAATGGAGGAAAGTTAACCTTCGAAACGTGTCCCGGAAAAATATGTTGTAAGTGTTGTTCAGTGTTATTAATTAACTCACCTTTTAAATTAAAATAATTTGGTATTACATATTTACCAGCAGAGCTATATTACTGCATTATACCAACTCATCTTGGTGGCTTAGTGGAAAATCAGAAGCTAAAATAGGCAAAAAAAAATGCATTTTTTATTTTAGCCATTTAACCACGTGCAACGCCTCCCTTTTTTATTTTTTCAAGTGGAGGAAAACTATTTACGGACTTACTCCAACTGTGCTGGAATGGCACAGCCGGGAGTGTGAGCTGTGCCTGAAGGCACTACCCACTAAAAAAACAAGACCTGATTGCACCCTTAGGAATTTGTGGTAAGGATTTGAAGGGAGTCGGGTGAGGGATTAGTAAAGTTTCTGACGTCCATGGTTGTGAGCTGCCAGAGCTTTTGAAGTGTGCCCCCTGTGGGAGGTGAGCCTGTGTGGAGAGTAGTTTATTCAGCATGATCTGAAGATCTGCCACCTCTTCCATGATGAGTCTTTGGATGGAGAGAAGATGTTCATCCAGCCATGTAGAGATATTTTCATGCGTGGCTAAGCATTTGATGTCCAGCATTGTTGAGAACACCTTGAACTTAGTGTAGTAGATAGCAAGATTGTGGCTGAGGTGAAACACTGCCTCCTTGAGTGTGGCAATCTTGGCGGAGAGGTTAACTATCTCAGCCTGAGCATGCTCAGCTTCTCCAGGATCACAGGCTCAGGTGTGGTATGGATGGCACCAGCAGTTGTTGGTGCATCCTGGTGTGGTTGGGTTTATGTTAACTCGCAGCAGGTGAGTCTGCTGTTAGCGCATGTTGACTGTGGCCCGTTGTGATGGTGTGGACGCATCAGCAGCAAGCTTACCTGATGAAGTGGTTGAACCCCCAGCAGGTTGCACAGGAGTGGAGTCATTGTTTAAGGTCCTGCTGCTGGCAGGTAGATGTCTTGTTCGTTGCACCACAGTAGTGGCACCTTGGTGTTGAAGTACACATATCTGTGGTGTGCTTGTAAAGACAGCAGTGGTGGCAGGGCAGCATCTGAGATGTCCAACTGGGCTTTATTCTCAGGAGTTGGCCTAGGAGGTCCAATACGGAGGTAAGTAATGGCGTCATAGTGTGACTTGTCCCTGAAGACAAGTTGTACAAGAGGAGCTGGACCATTCTGGGTGCAGATCCCTGTTACCTTCATGACTGAAGGCCAGCATTGTTT
This sequence comes from Tenodera sinensis, assembly GCA_030765045.1. Classification (NCBI taxonomy): domain Eukaryota; kingdom Metazoa; phylum Arthropoda; class Insecta; order Mantodea; family Mantidae; genus Tenodera; species Tenodera sinensis. The sequence continues at coordinate 82,416,202 of CM060963.1, forward strand.
TACATAGTCTTGGAGCATCTGCATTGGTAACTGCATATGTACTCCCACAACCAAGGTGCTGTGTTCACATGGTGCAGGTCCCATACATCAGCAGGTGAGACTGCGGGGGATGGCATTGTGATTTTGTTTGAGGCTGGTGTTAGAGTCTTCCAGCTGCAAAGTACATAGATGGTGCAGGGGCTTGACTGCAAGCTTCAGGCACTGCAGTATTGACAGTTGCCATTTCAGCTTCCAAACTGGTCACTTCATCAGCAGCCACTTATTGCTTCTTCTGTTGTCGTCCCATGTTGGAAAGCAGCTTCTGCTAACTGAAAGGTTTGAGGCAAAGTGAGAGCCTTTAAATATGAAAATAACTTCCACTGAAACTTTGCATTATGCACTTCAAACAATGTTTTTTTTTTTTTGTACAAAAACACAAAATTTTAAACTTGTAATTTTCGGCTGCATTTTCATCCATTTCCCCCCTTAAGAAAACTTAATACTTTTGAGTGAGTTAGATCATTACTCAGATTATTTATTTCTATATTACTATTGTTAGCCAAATAACTCAAGTAAGCATGATTGAAAGACCATTTATCCCTTAAGAAAACTTTATACTTTTGAGTTATATCATTATTCAGAATATTTATTTTTATATTACTATTGTTAGCCAATTAACTCATGTAAACATGATTGAAAGACCATTTATCAGTATTGTGCAGTTATTTGCATAGAACATGTATTTATTTGCAATTGAAATATTTGACTATTTTTGAATTGCTCAAATTTATAAGCTCAGGTGTGGTTAGTAATCCTTTAATTATGAATTTCTGAATTGGTAATGTTTTCAGTGTCTGTCCAGTGTGGCCACTGCCCTTCAGTCTGGCTTCCTGCCTTACTGTGAACCAGTTTATCGACGTTGTGTGTCTCTAGTGGAACAGACGCTTAATCAACACATTGTAAGTATATTTTACTGCTAACTTTTGGATAGAAACTAATTGCAAAATCTTAAAAGTATTTTTATAGTTAATACCCCCTTCCTCTCTACTCCCCTATCTCCTCTGATTGCAAGATTAACTCCCAAAACGGATGCGATTACGATTGCTTTATTTAATTGGTCAATAAGTGAGAGATCTGGTTCATTCCTGGGAGGATTGTAAATACTATATAAAACAGTGTTTTGTTATCCCAAAAATTTAGCTTTATTAATTCAGATTTATGTGCGTTATCCATTTCTTTAACAATTTGAAAGGAGGATTGAATATGCTTTTTGACCCCAATATTCCACTACTTATCTGTCTATTTTTGGGTAGTATTTGGTAAAAATCCAGTTAAATTGAAGTATTTAAGTTGATCATTTGTTAGATTTACTTCTTGATTGAAAAATATATCTATGTTATAGTCAAATACAATTTTATTGAGCTCTATTCTTTTTGTTGTGTGAGACCATCTGCATTCCATTGAAGAATTCTTCTATTGATATAATGTTTGAGTTCTCGAGAAGTAGCCCTTGCATGGAGATCCGAATGGGGGACTATTTTAACTCCAGAATATTTTACCCCTCGAGTCATATTTCATAATTTATATTGAAGAGCTATATAGCAGTAAAAGTAACCACTTTTTAGAGAGCACCATATTTTTACGTTTTGTGGTGTAACTAACTGTAAAGCGTTACCCTGTAGCCTCGGACCTCCCCAATGGGAAAGTATGGAAAAGTATGGAAAAGTAACTACCACTATAGAGAGGTAGAACTGGAACTTAAAAATTCAATGCCACAACTGGGATTTGAACCACAGACCTTCCGCTTACCAGGCGGACGCTCTAACCACTGAGCTATTGTGACAAACTGCCAGAATGGCATTAAATTCTCAAATCAGTTCGTATTTCTCCTGGTAAACCACAAAGGCAGTCTCACATCAGAGACAAATTACCCAGTTGTGGCATTGAATTTTTAAGTTCCAGTTCTACCTCTCAAACTTTGCCCACACACGGCTTGTGTGTTTAAAAAACACCAACATTAAGTTTGTTGGCACAAATAAATAATAATTTCCACTATAGAATTTACAGTATCTACAATCCTCTAGACAATACACTAGATCTAAATTCTATTCCTATAGAACCCAAAAGTATTTTAATAGGCGATTTTAATGCACACTCCCCTAGGTGGGGCTACAGAGGTATAAATTCAGCAGGAAGAGTCATAGAAGACCTATTAAACTCATCAACAATGGAATTAATATTTAATCCAAATGATCCACCCACTTACCTTCATTATAATGGTTCAGGTACAAATCCTGATCTTCTGATGGTGTCATCTGACATGATTGACAATACAAAAAGAGAAATAATAGAAGACCCAGGTTCAGGCCACAGAATCACCATAAACTCCATAAGAGGTCTAATAAATAAAAGTAACAAACCAAAAATTAAAACTTCTTGGAATTTTAAAAAAGCAGATTGGTCCAGTTTCCAAAATGAGATAGAAGGGAAGTGTAATATACTGTTAGAATCAGAGTTCAAGTAAACAGATGAAATGAATAAAAAAATTTGTGAAATATTGACAGCAGCCAAAACACATATCCCCAAAGGAAAGTTAAAGAAATATAGCTACTTTTGGTCTCCATCTTTATGTAAGTTAAAACACGAAAGAAATATAGCAAGAGTCAAAGCCGAAAGAACCAAGTGTCCAGAAGATGTACAAAACTGGAGAAGAAAAGCAGCCATTTTTAAGTAAGAATTAATTACAGCAAAGAGGGCCAGTTTCACAAATTTTGTAGAACATATGGACTATAGGAAAGATGGAAATAAAATATACAAATTCCTTAATAAAACAAAAATACAACTGAACCATTAAAACATAATAACAAAATTAAGTAAAAATTGAAGCTATTAACAGTGAAGCAACAAGATTCTAATATCATATACTAATATCAACATATGTATGTTGAATATCAACATACTAAGATAAGTGAAGTTTTTAGTTTCTAGTTTGTTCTTATTTTAGAATAATAACAAAAGCTTAACTACAGATAGGGAAATAGCAGAATCCCTTAACAAGTTTTATGCTCAGCCACAAAGAATACTCCAAGTGTATAAAAAACAAGATAAGGCTATCCAAAAAACTACCAGAGAAACTAATAAGCCAAAAGGTATACGAAATGATATTTTTATTCAGGATTTTAACGAAACAGAACTGGATTTAGCAAGGATACCTTAGCAGTATTCATTGATTTTAAATCAGCATATGACTCAGTATGGAGAAACAAATTCATTGAGAAGTTGCAACTAATAGGTGTGAAAAGTAACATGCTTAAATGGATAACTCAGTTTATTTCACAAAGATTTTGTGCCACAAAATATAATACATACATTTCCAAATATAAACAAACACACCGAGGACTTCCACAAGGTGCTGTTCTGAGCACAACACTCTTTAACATATATATAAATGACCTTCCATCAATAATAAAAACTATAATAATAGAAACCAAAATTGCTTTATTTGCTGACAATGTAGCCATTTGGACTTCAGGCTCTCCAAAAAAAACCTGAATTAATTAAAGACAGAATAGAAGCAGCCCTAAACAAAGTACATGAATGGAGCTCCAAAAGCCTCATGACTATCAATGTGGAAAAAACAAATTATGAATTATTTACACTAAAATACAAACCAGTTAATATTAACATAAATTATAATGGTAAACCACTCAAAGCAGTTGATGATGCCATATACTTAGGCATCACTTTCGACAGAAAGCTAAGTTGGAAAAAACATAACAAACATCTCAGAAAAGGTTGAGAAGAAACTGCAAATCCTGAAAAGGTTAGCTGGTGCTAAATGGGGCTGCTCAAGGAGAGTCCTTAACACAACATACAAAATGTATGTTAAACCAAACCTCTTGTACTGTTCTGAAGCTTTAATAACAGCAGCAAATGCTAACATCAATAAACTTGAACAAATACAAAATCAGGCTCTTCGCCTAATCACTGGAGCAGTTAAATCCACACCTATTGATGCCATGCTTGCCTTAACACGGACCCCATCAATAACAACAAAAATAGAAGAAAAAGCATTGCTCCAACACGAGAAAATGTTACGACTGCCAAACTCTAAATGGACAGAAGAGAACCTCCCCTCTTCAATCCTTAAAACCATAGTAGGTTCCTAGAAAAGGTAACACAGATTAAATTCAAATTGAACATTCCAAACACCAGAGAAAATCTACTTATAAGAGAAAATCCATTGGAATTATCGCAACCTACCTTCAATTTGGAATTAATAGAGGAAATAAGTAAATCAGACACACCAAAAGAAATACAAAAACTTCTAGCTCTGGAAACAATCAATACTAGGTATCCCACAGAAGAATGGCTGCACATATATACTGATGGATCCTCCACGGAAGCTGGAGCTGGAGTCACGTGTTCACATTTTTCCTTTTATCATTCTGTTGGCAGAGACACAACAAATTATGATGGAGAAATAGAGGCTATACAGATTGCTCTCCGACAATTATTAAATCTTCCCTTAAATAAATTTAACAAGGCAGTAATTCTTTCAGATTCTAAAGCTGCAATTCAGGGAATATGTTCAAATACTACAAAGAAGTCAACAAAAATTAGAGAATGCTACAAAATGTTAACACAACTCCAAAAAGTTAATAAGACTGTTCATCTCCAATGGATTCCAGCACACTGTGGAGTCATGGGGAACGAAGCTGCAGACTCACTTGCAAAGAAAGGCACAACAATAAAACAAAAGTCTAAATTCAATTTCTAGAGGAAATGGACCGAGACCACCTTCAAATATGCCCAGCCACTTCTAGTGCCACATCCATCAGTGAAAAATATTGGAGAGCAAGAGGATTAATGACTTCATTGTCAGAAATCCAGCATTAGCTAACAAACAACAACAAATTCAATTTCTCATATTCCTCAATAAAAGTTTGATCATTAAAAAATTTTCTCATTCATACCTATAAGAAATAGAAACAAATGCCAAAGATAAAAAAATCTAATGTGTTGCACTCACATGACTTTCTCTACTCTTGTACGAACCATTCTTACAAACTCTTATTCCTTTATCTTCTTCGTGTTAGTTAAAATAAACACTTGTACAAATTATCTTATTGCTTATTTCCTTGTAGGTGCAAGGGGAATATTGGAATACAGTAGGCTTTGTGCGATAGTCAAATCTTTTAAAGCTTTGAGATTCCGTTCTCTTTGTACACGTAACATATAAAAAAATGAACAACGATGACCCATTTCACGAAAGTTCCAAGTTTTCTGAAACTCACACACATAACAAGGTATATCTCCGAAATGGTTCACCCTACAAGAAAATTTATTGAGACATAAATTGTGTATTTTAGCAAGATCTACATTTTTTGTATAGTATAATTTGGTCTATCTCTAACGGTTTACAAGTTATGCAAAAGTCGTCCAGAGTAAATATGACTACAGGGGCTATAGCCAGAAAATTCAAGATATACATTTCATTTGTCATAAAAATATCTCAAACATATGACATTTTAATCAAAATCGTTAAGCCATTTTCAAGAAAATCAAAATTTTCGAAAAATTTTCCATGTAAAGGGTAGTTTAGGGTGGGACTATTTTCTTCAAATTCTTCGTGTCACATCCTTGAACGACATTAAACTTAAATACCAACTTTGGTTTTTAACCGACTTTTCGTTTTTGAGCTATGCTGTCCACAGACTGACAGACTAACAGACTGACAGACTGACAGACACACAGACACACACATGGACCTTTTTCTAAAAATGCTTTTTTTTGATTCAGGGGGTCTCAAAACATGTATTTCCGGTGAAATCTCGACTTCGAATTTTTGGGTGGAATACAGTACTTCCCCTACTTACCAGTAGAGAAAGTAGAAATGGATTACACTACTTTCCAACCCAGATATAATCCCCCAGAGACCAAGGAAAACAGTGGTTGCAGCCTTCCAACTATTGACAAATCACGACTGCTTAGCAAGTCATCTCTACAGAATAGGTATCTCAGCCTCACCAATATGTGTCCTGTGTAATGATCCAGCAGAAATGAATGAAGACCACTTGAAGACCTGTGAAGCATTAAGATCAGAAGAAACTACAGTTCAAAAGTATTGGAAAGCACGAATACTGATGGCTTCATTGCCAGATGCAAGGCACTAGAAAGCAACAACAACAACATATTTTTACGTTTTGGCAGTCGTCACATTGCTGTCACATAACCGCCAGAATGTCTGGAGGACCACACCTGTCGTTGGTTTATGGGTCTCACTGACCTGACCGGGAGAATTATCAAGGTAAATTCACAGACCAAATCCTCTGATTAGCAATCAGAGGACGCATTACATGCCATGACAGGTCAACATGTTAGGGGTTAAGAGGTGTTTGCGGGATTAAAAATATCTTATAAGTTCACAACCAATCATAACTATAGCGTCTGTAAACCCAGCAGTGATGTTTGCTGTTGAAACAAATGGTCCTAAACTTTCCAAGGCTAAACATCTCCTCACGGGAAGGTGGAATGGTATCTATATTCCGCTTCTCACTTTCTTTTAATTACCCTTCTTGCACCTCAGTTACAGCTTATGCACATCAGATTCCACAGGAGCACATACGGCAACGTCGTCGTCTGTACTAATGAATTCCTCAAAACTAGGGTTACCAGATTATTTTATGGAAATGTAGGGCACAATGGTATAAAACAGGACAAAATATAGGACATGGTTTGTCAATGCAAAAATAATGTAAATTTATAATTTAAGTATATTTTTATATACCAATAGGCACAAACACATTTTCTTAAAATACTGAAACATAGAGTATTAAATGTGATCATGAACAGTCAGTCATATTCTCTGAAGAAGTAATCTTGCACAAAACATCTAGCTTGTTTGCAATATAATGAAGAAATTCCACACGTCGTAAAGTTTTTAAAATTGTACTTCACTGAAACGGTACCTCTTAGTGAATCAATATGTAATCTGTTACTTTCATATTCCACTGTGCTCTTATTAGTGAAAATTATCTTTCAACATTAGCATTGTGTTGCTTTGCCTCCAGAGAATACCAGCCTTTTGCCTTGAAATGCAAATGCTGCATTGCCGATCTATTGTTTAATGTTACTATGCAAGTGTATACTCTTTTGATTGCAGGCGATGTAGCCATGTTACCATGGTGAGTTGCATTTGGGCTAATAAATTACCTATTCATTTCTATTTTTGCAGTTACCAGTTCATTTTCAAATGATCACTGCTTGCTTCTGAAAATGTAGGACATAACAGACTTTTCAAAAATTCCCTCCAACACGTCGGACAATTGGTTAAAATCTAGGGCATATCCGGGAATTTCCAGATGTCTGGTAACCCTACTCATACCTAATTCCAGGGTTCCTAACATCTTGCAGAACTCCATTTATCAGGTGAAGCTACATTGCGGACTTCATTAGTGTTGTCATATCTTCAGGCTGTGTTAAAGCACTTCTGTACATGATGTGCCAACATGGAATTCCGGGCTGCTGCGATGGCTTTATTGTGTCAAGCGGATTTCAATTTGGGGTTGCAGTATTGTTTTCAGCAGCACAAATTGCAGCTGTTACAAGTCGCTTGTGCTAAGTACTCTTCGTGAGAGAAATGATGCCTTGGTCCAAGGGCTGAAGGCTGCTTCTTGCTTTTGGTGGAAAATATTGAACCTTTATGTTGGTCAGAAAAAGTTATTTTGTTTAACGATGCTGTCAATTGCCAGAATCACACCAGCGTGACCAGTGTGCTCGAATTTTGTCCCTCAGGAATTCTTTTACCTGCCAGTAAATCTACTGACATGGAGCTGTTGTTTTTAAGCACACTTAAAAACCATTGATCTGGGCTGGATTTGAACCCGTGACCTTGGGATCAGTAGGCCAGCGTCTTAACAACTGAGCCACCCAGACTGATTTTATATTGGTTAGGTTCAGATCCTGCACATTATGGGTAGTACATCTGTCTAACATAAGAACATACCTCTTTTGAGCACCATTCAACTGTTGAAAAAAAGAAATCACTTGCAACATGATGTGCCATTGCTCCAAGCTTTCTTATGGAGAGAGTATATGCAAGATAAAATGTCCATGTTTATGTTTTTAAAACAGTGCGGTTTCTTGGGCTTACTAATAATCTAGGGATGAAACTTCTCACAACCATCCACATTACATAAGGGCAACAGTTACCCATTGTTTGGTGCATGCTCCAGTGCGACACTTATCACCTTTATATCCAGGCTACAATTTTGAAAAAGATTGCAGAAAAGCCTAGTTTCATACATATTGAACACATCACATGAGGCATTCTTCCCCCTCATTCAGTCAAATTCATACAACCGGTTGTTAGCACTTCCTTCATCAGGTTTATTTGCTTCACCACAAACTTGAACAGATGCAATTGGATGTCTCCGATGCAGCTAACTAGCGGAACAACTGAAGTCTTTGATGGCAATCTCATTTGTTTTTGACTAAATCTTAGGGCTACTTAAAGAAATGTTAGATGATTGAACCATTCTAGCAGTAATGTCTTAATGTCTTCATATTTAGTGGTACAAAGTTGTTTAAGTTTCTAAAGTAAGAACAAATGAAACTAAAAACTTCACTTATCTTAGTAACGAATTTGTTTGTATAGCTTTGAGAATGAGTTGGAGTCAACTCGAAACTCGAGTCAGTGTTTGAAAAAATAACTTGCAACATTACTAAGATAAGTGAAGGTTTTAGTTTCTAATTTGTTCTTACTTTCAAATCTTGTTGCTTCACTGTTAATAGCTTCATTTTCCTTAATTAATTTGTTTAAGTTTGTTTCTCGAATCTGATGCAACAGCATTAACAATTTTTTTCTGGATTCTTAATTATCGTAGATAGATTTGGGAATTCCAAACTGCTCTGCAATTGCCGTTTTCTTTGTACCATGGTCCACTACATCTAGAATCTTGAGCTTTACCTGTACATTTAGAACTGCCTGTTTACTCTTTGCCATGTTTCTTGTGCTACCGTTTGTAGATTTTTATTCAGTGTTCTAACTCGATTTGGCTACAGTTAAAAGAACACTTGGAATTGAATATGTGTCTAAATGTTAATGAACATAGTATTTAATTTATTTAAACGTACCATACATGCTGATTGTTGAGGTGATAGTTGCGGCTGCTGACGTATAATCTGTTAGAAACGAGTCAACAGTGGGGAAGTTAGCTTTATAGTTACATTTCATTTTGGAAAAAAATTAAGACCTGAAAACACTGCAACACCGGAAGTTTATGTTACAATGAAATTTAATTGTGTTAAGGACTGTAAAAGAGTTTGTGATTTGCCTTAGCCGAAATTTGTGTTAATCGATAAAATTTCCCATAAGAACCAATGTGTTCCTGCTGGGGCCAATATGTTTTTTTTTTTTGCGAGTTCATCTTAAGTGAACCTGCACTAATGAGATTATATGTAATTACAAAATTTAAAGAAAATGGAAATTAAAATGAAAGAAATTTTAGATTTTAATTGAAAGTTAGAAAATTTTCTTATAAGTGAAAGTTACACTTGAAAGTACATTTAAGTAATATAAGTGCTGAGGCTTTCACGGCCGGCATTATCAACTATGTTAAGTAGATTTTCCGGGTTTGTGGGCCGTGGTCGAGTTGGATTACCTTCCTCCGACGTTTCGCTGGAAACTGCGTCCAGCATCTTTAGGGTCAACCTCTATTAGCAGCTGCACTAAATTAAAGTTCACTACAAACTTTCATATTCGTCTTTGTTTGTTATTAGTGTCCATGGTAACAAATTTTCACGATCGCTCGTGCTCATAAATACCAACATGAGATTATCGATCCCAAAATGCCGGCAAATGGGACGTCTCTGATCATGGTATAAAGGAGAAAGCTTTCAGTGTTTCGGGTTTTCTTCTCCCTCTTATTAGAGCCGGGAGCCAAGTTTTGCTTATCTGTTGTCTCTCTTCTTTTCGATTGTAGGAGTTTTTATGCATAAAAATCTCTATCGCTTCCCGAGTCAAGCGAGCCTGGTAGTGGCTTGTCCTTGAGAGTACCTCCGTGTCTTTGTAATTCACGTCGTGACCGAACAATAGAGAGTGTTCTGCCACCGCTGACTTGTCCGTCTGCCCCAACCGGCTATGTCTTTCATGTTCTTTTAGTCGAGTGCTGATACTCCGCATGGTGGTGCCTATATATACTTGTCCACAGCTACATGGTATTTTGTAAACACCGGCTGTGCAGTGTGGATGTCTTTTATCCTTAACGGAGTTAAATAAATCTTTGACTTAGGATAAAAGACATCCACACTGCACAGCCGGTGTATTACAAAATACCATGTAGCTGTGGACAAGTATATATAGGCACCACCATGCGGAGTATCAGCACTCGACTAAAAGAACATGAAAGACATAGCCGGTTGGGGCAGACGGACAAGTCAGCGGTGGCAGAACACTCTCTATTGTTCGGCCACGACGTGAATTACAAAGACACGGAGGTACTCTCAAGGACAAGCCACTACCAGGCTCGCTTGACTCGGGAAGCGATAGAGATTTTTATGCATAAAAACTCCTACAATCGAAAAGAAGAGAGACAACAGATAAGCAAAACTTGGCTCCCGGCTCTAATAAGAGGGAGAAGAAAACCCGAAACACCGAAAGCTTTCTCCTTTATACCATGATCAGAGACGTCCCATTTGCCGGCATTTTGAGATCAATAATCTCATGTTGGTATTTATGAGAACGAGCGATCGTGAAAATTTGTTACCATGGACACTAACAACAAACAAAGATGAATATGAAAGTTTGTAGTGAACTTTAATTTAGTGCAGCCGCTAATAACAGAGGTTGACCCTGAAGATGCTGGACGCAGTTTCCAGCGAAATGTCGGAGGAAGGTAATCCAACTCGACCACGGCCCACAAACCTGGAAAATCTACTTAACATACATTTAAGTAGCTTGTTTTCTTTTATGAGTTCATTTTGGTGCTGTTTTTATGATCAACGAATGTGATGGTAATGAGCGCTTGACTCTTCCGTTATCCCGGATCGTGATACTGGATGGAATGAACATACACTCGGATTTAACTTTGGTGAAATATTTTATTCACACCTTCTTGTTCACAGTGTTTAAATTGTATTACAGTAGTAAGTCTTTTATTTCATTGGATCAACTTCCCTAGCATCGCCGGGATTTAATGTCTAAAAATTTAGCGATATTTCGCTAAAAGTGTTTTCAATCACTTTACACTTCGTCTATTTTACGTCCTTTTATTTACTCGCGCACTTCGTATTAACTAACTTATTAAAGTTAGCTAATGTCTTACTTATTTTACACAAATTAACAGTCTTTAAACACTTAGTAAATTTACTTTCACTATTTTATGATGCGTACACATAAAAATACATCCATCTACGCCAAACACATAGACGCTAATCCTAATTCTTTTAGTTGCGAGTCTAGCATTCCGACTGCCACGTGTACATCCGCGTATACGTTCCTCAAATAGTTCCCGCATTGTTAGGGAAGCGATCCTTAGCCATTCTCCCTTCGCTTTCAATATTGAACACATATAACACTTTTATTTATACATATATATTAAAATTAAATATGGAAATATTTATGACGTCTTTAAACAAACTTAATTATTTGTAACAATGAACATTAGTAACACGTTTTTGTCATTTAACCAACTCATACCAACATCAAAAACAAATTACACTCTTAACAAATATTCATATAAACGATTTTCTTTTGGGGTCTTTTAATATTCTGTGTCACATGCCCCTTGTTTTGTTTTTCAAGTTGTCACCTATATTTACAATCTTGAAACACAATACAACACTTCTCCCTATTCCTCTGATACAATCACTTTGTACAATACTTTTTTCTTTACAGTCTTCTTTGCTGTATGTTTTTGTCTTTTATTTTGGTATGACACAGCATAAATTTCACATATTCAGTTACTATACAATACATATTCACTTATTATACAACACATATTCAGTTATTATACAACACATATTCAGTTATTATACATTTGACATTGACACAAATATAATTCTTTTTTTAAGTGTATCATGGTTTATTGTGTGCCTTTTGACTTATGTTCCTTGTTATGAGGAGAGAAAAACAGGATACAAATCTTTTTACCTTGTTTTGTTCCATTCTCTGACCTATCTGTTTTTTATAATGTTCTAAGTTCTGTCTTACTCCTTCTATTTTCTGACCTAAACTTTGTTCTAATTTCTCAAACATGATCATTAGTAATCTTAGGTCTTTTCCTATTGCTACCTGTTCCTCGCTTTCTGGTTCTATCTGATAACTAGGCCTATCTGCCCCTTCGCCTACTCCTGTTACTAGCCCTGTCTCTTTTTGCGACATTCTAGTTTCTTTATTCAGTTCACTTTGGCTTAAAAGACCTACTAAATTGCCACTTCGCAGTAACATAAAAATAAAATCAATATGAAAATAAAAAATTTTTGGTCCTACTTTTTTTTTTTGTTGATTTATCCAGTTACGTGCGTCTCCTGGGCGGTTGGCTTCGCTAGACAATCTCTGGTGTTTTCCCGCGTTGATTATCCGTTCATCGGCGCTCCCGAAGTGTAGATTTCAAATGATGTTCTAACGGCGTCTTCTTCCTTTTTGGCGCGAAGATTTGGCGTCACTTGGTATTTCGCGTAAGTTCATTTCCCGTAGATTTTCATTCCATCCAAAATTGGTGCTCCACGCTTGGGTAAGCCATTTGGTGCTGTCTTTATGTTAAACGAATGTGATGGTGATGAGGTTTTGACTCTTCTGTTATCTCGGGTCATGGTACTGGATGGAATGATCATACACTCGGATTTAACTCTGGTGAAATATTTTATTCGCACCTTCTTGTTCACAGTATTTAAATCGTATTACAGTAGTAAGTCTTTTATTTCAGTGGATCGACTTCCCTAGCATCACCGGGATTTAATGTCTAAAAATTTAGCGATATTTCGCTAAAAGTGTTTTTTATCACTTTAAACTTCATCTATTTTACGTCCTTTTATTTACTCGCACACTTCGTATTAACTAACTTATTAAAGTTAGCTAATGTCTTACTTATTTTACACAAATTAACGGTCTTTAAACACTTAGTAAATTTACTTTCACTATTTTATGACGCATACAAATAAAAATAAGTCCATCTACGCCAAACACATAGACGCTAATCCTAATTCTTTTAGTTGCGAGTCTAGCATTCCGACTGCCACGTGTACATCCGCGTATGCGTTCATCAAATAGTTCCCGCATTGTTAGGGAAGTGATCCTTAGCCATTCTCCCTTCGCTTTCAATATTGAGCACATATAACTCTTTTATTTATACATATATATTAAAATTAAATATGGAAGTAATTATGACGTCTTTAAACAAACTTAATTGTTTGTAACAATGAACATTAGTAACACGTTTTTGTCATTTAACCAACTCATACCAACATCAAAAAGAAAATTACACTCTTAACAAATATTCACATAAACAATTTTCTTTTGGGGTCTTTTAATATTCTGTCTCAATTTAAAGCACATGTCCTCTTTTCACACTTTTAATAGTAGAGTTTACATTTTTTTTCACACAATTTGCATAAACATTGGTTGCTGACTTGGTAAAATTTGTTCGTTGTACACTGTAGACGGTGAAGTCCATGAATTGCTAGACCTCCTATGGCATGTCTCTCTGGTCCGTTTCGAATAATTCAATGTTTATCTCCTTTTCCTTCTGCTTCTTTCTTGCTATCATTTCTCTTAAGTTTCCATATTTGGTTGTAACATTTTGTTCCTTACATCTTCCAGAAAGTAGGTTACCCAGGTGATTGCATACACAATCCTGTTTGGTGCCTATTTACTAGTTCCTATTGCCCTCTTTTGTATCTTGCTTTCACAGATTCTGATTTCTCCATGTCACTGATTTTTAGTTTCTCCCAGTAGAGTTCTATCCCATATGTAATAACTATTAGTGCTATTTTCTTTTTTAACAGTTTCATCGGTGTTTCTAATTTCAGTGATATGATGTTTTTAATATTATACATTGCTTTTGTGACAGCTGCTGATTTCTCCTCTATGCTTTGAATGATATCAATTTTTCTATGAATAAAAGTATTATAAAAATTTTGATAAAAAATATAAGTTAATAAAACCTAATGAAAATTCTCAATTGAAGAAACTTACGTAAGACCTTGCTTTTTATCCTGCGTTCCAGAAAATTATAAATTAAGTGTTGTTTGGTGTTATTAAACACTAAACAATGTCTTACTTATATACTGTTAAATTGAATTTGTTAAAGTTTATCAGCATGTAAAGATTGGTGTTTGGTACTTATTTATTTATGCCAACAAACTTACTGCAGGTGTTTTTTAAACACACAAGCTGTGTGTGGGTAATGCTTGAGAGGTGGAATTGGAACTGAAAAATTTAATGCCACAACTGGGATTCAAATCCCAGCTCTCATATATTGCCCACATACAGTTGTGTGTTTAAAGAACACCAACAGTAAGTTTGTTGGCATAAATAAATAACAACTACCATGTAAGGTTATTTAATCCCGGGACATAAAGTACTTACGATAGTAAGTCACCATTGGGATAATTGTCTCTGATGTGAGACTCCCGTTGTGATTTACCAGGAGTAATAAAATTGGTTAGAGAATTCAAAGTCATTCTGGCAGATTGTCACAATAGCTTAATGATTAGAGCACTTGCCTGGTTCAAATCCCAGTTAATGGCATTGAATTTTTCAGTTTCATTTCCACCTCTCATGGTGTTTGGTACGTTTGTTTGAAAGCTAAACAGCTGATTTGATTACTACCAGTGTAGAAGAAAAAGGGTATTGTATTTCAACAACCAATAACACTTGTGTAGATGGATTTTAATGTTATGTTTACACCCAATAGGTTAGTAATTCTGGTCAGAGCCTCCTATAGAGACTCATTTGCAATACATCCCTAGTTAAATGTAAATTATTACTAATACAAGTGTTGGATAATTGCTAGTGCTGAGTAATCTCATTAATGGAGTGTGTTAATGTGCTGTTAATGTTTTGTTTTAGAAAAATAGACATATCATTTTTATTTTAGGCAAATACCCAAAATCCAGAGCAGTTCGAAGCACCTGATAAGGATTTTATGATCGTTGCCTTGGACCTGTTGTCAGGATTGGCTGAGGGTCTGAATGGTCACATAGAAAAACTTGTGATAAATTCCAATATTATGCAGCTTCTTTATCAGTGTATGCAAGATCCAATGCCAGAAGTTCGACAGAGTTCCTTTGCTCTCTTGGGTGATCTTACAAAGGCGTGCTTTCAACATGTTCTTCCTTGCATATGTAAGTGTACGTAGTATATACATGTAGTCTTCTTGTTACTATGGAAACTATTACTAAGTTAATGTGCAATGAAATTTACAGAGAAGTGTCGAAGGATTTATATTCACAGTATCTTAGGTATAATCTTATATGAATACCATGCACGCAAATAGTCCATGCACCATAATTTTAGAGAGGGGAATTTAGTGCTGTTATATATATATAGAGGAAACAACTTATTGGAATACCCCCAAAACCAACTGTGACATTTTCCCCCCATTAAGGCGCAGTCTGGTTATATTTGGTAATATTCCATCTGTTAAGTTGCATTAGTACTGCCTACTGTTTATAAAATATAACCATGTTAGAGTTATGGCCATAGTTGTTATTGCATGTTACCTACATTGCTACAGAAGCCTTCATTTTTGAATTTGTTGGAGGGAAGGCAGCTGATAGATTTTAAAACAAGATTCTGTGTAGATGCCATATTAATCTATGGATGCCATTGCATTGCTCATGTGTGCATGGTTTTGTCTTGAATTGTTCTAGAGCAGTGGTTCTCAAACTTTCTAAGTCTGGGACCCACCTTGAAGGATATTAAACTTCACGCGATCCATAAGTTAAATTAGTACATACTAACTACTCATGAAAAAGTAAATGTAGTATGATTATATGCATGTTAATTAAAAAACCAACATATTCTAATTCAGCAAGCGTTTTGTAGATCTGACAGGTCGTTCTGCAACCCACCAAAACATTGTCCACGACCCACCAATGGGTTGGGACCCATAGTTTGAGAAACGCTGTTCTAGAGTATTCTTTGCTGTTATAGTTACTGTTATGTTTGTGTTCACATCACAGTAGTGCATTAACTATATACAATTGAACCTGCTGTGTACATAACCCAGGTCTACGTAATTCGCATTTATATGTAAATTTTGGTAGGTCCTGGCAAAATGTAATTTAGAAATGTGTTACTAGAACCTTATTTATATGTAATTCACAGTGATATTAAATTTCAGTGAAATACAACTGAGTTATAATGAGCATACAGTATGTGGTATCTTAAAAGAAACTCGAGGCCTATTTTCTTTATCTCTGTTGTTGAAGACCCAATCTGAGCAGGCAACTTTTGGCATGACAATGTTGTAGCAACAAAAGAGAAGTAAACAAACATTTTCGGTATCTGGTGTTTACTGTGGTTTTCTCTTTCAGTCCTCAGTTGCTTTTAAATCATCCATGGAAAACAGAAAAAGAAAATGGTACACACTAGATTAGAAAGCGAAGTTCATATGAGAGTTGGAACTTAATCCATACAAAACCAAAACTGCTCAGACTTTAGGAATTGTTAATCTAAAATAAGAATAAATTAGAAATTGAAAGCTTATCTTAGTAATATTGCAAGATCATCCAGAGCTGACATGTTTCAAGTTTTATCCAACTTATTTGTTCTTATTTTAGATTCTGTTGCTTCACTGTTAATAGCTTCAATTTTTTCTTACTTAGGAATTATTTATACTGCGCTATGAATACTCATCAGTAACAAAATTAAGTGTATGCACTTAATGCAAGAAAAATCAAGCAAGCCAAATTAAGTGATTTTTTTAAAGGAGGACCAAGTTCAAAATAATGTTTTCTTCACACATATCTTTGTTGTTTGTAAAATTTTATACATGTAGGCCCACTGTATTGCTTTTTTTTTTTTTAAAAAAAAAAGGATATGCATTATCGAAACTTCAGTTGTAAGTAATTCTGAGTTATAAGTAATCTTCCGTCTTCCCCCTGGTAAATCAGGTTCAACTGTATTAAAGCATTTAGCGTTCAGAAGTGATTTTACCCCAAAGTGTTATTGCAGAACAAGATTTGCTGAAGGTGAGTAGGTTCATTAGTGTTGTGTGGTAGTGAAGTTCAAGTAATATTATTGTTTGAAAGGATGTTACTTTAACCCTGTAATATTTGAGGTTAGAAATAATGCTTTTATTTAGATTGCCAGTACTGCTTTTTGGTGTAATGTCCACTGCAGTTCAGCGTAATGCTGGCCATATTGAATTCTTGGGAGCTGCTGATAAGCTGTTTCCCCATATCACTATATTGTTTTATTAATAAAATATCGATTGTATATAATTTTATGTATTAAAATTCCACTAGCCTAACAATTAAATTGCACTTTTACTATTTACAAATATTCACCTTTCAGCTTATTTCACTGAAATTTTGATAATTTTATTGCAGTAGTTACAACTAATAAATTATCAAATTATATTGATGAGATCTTGCTTTCCTCTTGAAGTGATTCTTATTAAATTAAAAATGTTGATGTTGCTGCTTTTTTCCCTATTGTGTTGTCTTTAATTGTATTAACTATTGTTTTACTTGTAAATTTATGATTAAATTTGATTTTTGTCTTTCTGCATTGCTTTATGATTTGGATTTATTTACCACTTCACCTATTATGTTTAAAAAATTGGTTAGCCAGTCCCATCAAACAAAATGTAATTAATCATATTTTCTGTTCTCATTCCTGGCAATAGATTTTTAGTGCCAGAAAGCCTGGTGACTATTGTGATTTGAGTTAGAAAACTCATGAGTTAAAGAAATATAACATCTAAAGATTTCAAATTAGAAACTAAAAGCTTCACTTATCTTAGTAATATTCCAAGTTGTTTGGTGCTAACATGTTTCAAGTTGACTCCAACTCATTCTCAAACTTTGAGTTGGAGTCAACTTGAAACGTGTTAGCACCAAACAACTTGGAACATTACTAAGATAAGTGAAGCTTTTAGTTTCTAATTTGTTGTGATGAAATTTGCCTAAAGATGTCCCCACCCGGAGATCCGATTGGGGGACAGTTTTAACTCCGGAATGTTTATCTTTAGGACTCATATTCATGTATGTGGCTTTCATGTAACTGTTTTCTTAACGGGCACCAGTTTTACAATGTGGCAGTTACATCACCCGACTTAAACCCCCATTTTGCAAGGGGGACCACACCTATCGTTGGTCAACGGGTCCATCGGACCTAGCCGGGAGGACTAAATAGATGATATTTAGATCCACCGACCTTCCCCTCATGTGCCTCTGAGGGACGCTGTTGTGCTGTGATAGGCCAGCACATATGTAAATGACATTTCCTCCATTTCCATTGAAGTATGGA
This sequence comes from Tenodera sinensis, assembly GCA_030765045.1. Classification (NCBI taxonomy): domain Eukaryota; kingdom Metazoa; phylum Arthropoda; class Insecta; order Mantodea; family Mantidae; genus Tenodera; species Tenodera sinensis. Next base: position 82,434,662 of record CM060963.1, read on the forward strand.
AAAGTAACTACCACTATAGAATTTACAGTATCTACAATCCTCCAGACAATACACTAGATCTAAATTCTATTCCTATAGAACCCAAAAGTATTTTAATAGGTGATTTTAATGCACACTCCCCTAGGTGGGGCTACAGAGATATAAATTCAGCAGGAAGAGTCATAGAAGACCTATTAAACTCGTCAACAATGGAATTAATATTTAATCCAAATGATCCACCCACTTACCTTCATTATAATGGTTCGGGTACAAATCCTGACCTTCTGATGGTGTCATCTGACATAATTGACAATACAAAAAGAGAAATAATAGAAGACCCAGGTTCAGGCCACAGAATCACCATAAACTCCATAAGAGGTCTAATAAATAAAAGTAACAAACCAAAAGTTAAAACTTCTTGGAATTTTAAAAAAGCAGATTGGTCCAGTTTCCAAAATGAGATAGAAGGGAAGTGTAATATACTGTTAGAATCAGAGTTCAAGTCAACAGATGAAATGAATAAAAAAATTTGTGAAATATTATTGACAGCAGCCAAAACACATATCCCCAAAGGAAAGTTAAAGAAATATAGCTACTTTTGGTCTCCATCTTTATGTAAGTTAAAACACGAAAGAAATATAGCAAGAGTCAAAGCCGAAAGAACCAAGTGTCCAGAAGATGTACAAAACTGGAGAAGAAAAGCAGCCATTTTTAAGAAAGAATTAATTACAGCAAAAAGGGCCAGTTTCACAAATTTTGTACAACATATGGACTATAGGAAAGATGGAAATAAAATATACAAATTCCTTAATAAAACAAAATTATCAAAAAATACAACTGAACCATTAAAATATAATAACAAAAGCTTAACTACAGATAGGGAAATAGCAGAATCCCTTAACAAGTTTTATGCTCAGTCACAAAGAATACCCCAAGCGTATAAAAAACAAGATAAGGCTATCCAAAAAACTATCAGAGAAACTAGTAAGCCAAAAGATATACGAAATGATATTTTTATTCAGGATTTTAATGAAACAGAACTGGATTTAGCAATAGAACAATTACAGAACAAAAAATCTCCTGGACCTGACAAGATCCACCCAGAGTTTATTAAACACCTTGGCAGGAAAGGAAAAGAAATCCTACTTAAACTGTATAACACGTGTTGGAGAATGACTGTACCTTCCGACTGGAAAAAAGCCATTATCATCCCGATTTTAAAGAAAAACAAACCCTCAAACAATATTAATAGTTTCAGACCAATATCTTTGACCAGTGTTATTGCAAAAGTGATGGAAAGAATGGTAGCATCTAGGCTTAACTGGTTTCTAACAAGGCAGTAATTCTTTCAGATTCTAAAGCTGCAATTCAGGGAATATGTTCAAATACTACAAAGAAGTCGACAAAAATTAGAGAATGCTACAAAATGTTAACACAACTCCAAAAAGTTAATAAGACTGTTCATCTCCAATGGATTCCAGCACACTGTGGAGTCATGGGGAACGAAGCTGCAGACTCACTTGCAAAGAAAGGCACAACAATAAAACAAAAGTCTAAATTCAATTTCTCATATTCCTCAATAAAACGCTTGATCATAAAAAATTTTTGTCATTCATATCTACAAGAAATAGAAACAAATGCCAAAGATAAAAAATGGATTACACTACTTTCCAATCCAGATATAATCCCCCAGAGACCAAGGAAAACAGCGGTTGCAGCCTTCCGACTATTGACAAATCATGACTGCTTGGCAAGTCATCTCTACAGAATAGGTATCTCAGCCTCACCAATATGTGTCCTGTGTAACGATCCAGCAGAAATGAACGAAGACCACTTGAAGACCTGTGAAGCATTAAGATCAGAAGAAACTACAGTTCAAAAGTATTGGAAAGCACGAATGCTAATGGCTTCATTGCCAGATGCAAGGCACTAGAAAACAACAACAACAGTTTCTAATTTGTTCTTACTTCAGATTCTTGTTGCTTCACAGTTAATAGCTTCATTATTTCCTTATTTAATTTAAATATAACATATTATTAATTCTCGACTGGGTCTGCAAAAGCGGTTGTCAGAAAACCTCATAATTAGAAAAACTAAAAATTACAATCAATTTCCCAAATCCCTTATGTGCCAAAGTTCTACACATTTTGCAAAAAAATATTTGTTGGTTAATACTGTAAATATATACATCAGGTTGCTTTAATTCCTATAGATCTTCATCCCTTATCTGAGGATTATCTGAAGGATTGGAGGGTGTATGCCTGACTTACGTGACTTTTCACAATGTATTTTGACATATACACTCCCACATAAGTGTTATATTAATGGTTTCAGTGGAAGATTTGTTTGCCACTAGAATATACAATGAAATTGTATTTTTAAGTATGTAATCAATTCTTGTAGTTCCCATCAGGATGAAATACCATCATTATATAGAATTCACATTTAACAGAACTTGAGAAAATGACAACATAAAAATAGTACAAGGATAATGAAACAAGACATATCACTGTAGTAATAAGTTACCTAAGGTGCAACAGTCCTTACTGCCTAGCCGCTGCGGCCCCACCTCTGACTACCACAGCTGCCAAGAGCATGGTGCGGTACTGGTGTTCAGCATCTCGGTTCCTCCCAGCCAGTTATGCAGTATATGCAATCAGGACCCAACTTATCAAGTAGCTCCTCGATTGGCCTTTCAGGGACCTAACGAGGCTGAGTGCATCCCGTGCTAGGTCTCCCAGTGGGAGAAAATCCCCACGCTGGTGCCGGGAATCGAACCTTGGTCTCTCGTTTGGTAAGCAGAAGTGCTACCACCACACTAAGCAGACAACCCCAATATTACTGTAGTATTTGAAAATAACATAATTGCGCAGTAAATATTTTTAGCCTTTTATGAAAGTTTGTTAAATTTAATGAACTCGGCAAAATATAATATAACACTAAAGAAACAAGACATTTTGTTATTATTATTATGACTTTATTATTATGACTTTAATGTTACATACTTTCTTTAAATTTCCATGAAATTGTTTTCACCATCCAAAATATAATGAATAATAAAAATACATTCTTCACTCAACATAGTCATTGGTATCAGTATTTGGAAGTATACTAAGAGCACAGATATTTTCAATGCTCTAGAATTTCCAGAATGTAGCCGAGATAAATAAAAGTAGGCCCAGCAAGTCATATTTTTACTAGGTTTACTGTATTTGGACCAGAATACTTCTTAAAGGTTTTATATCTGCAGATTTACTTCATCTTCTGAGAAAACTGGCAAATCTAAAATCATCTTTCCTTAACTTGTACTTGAGAAATAATTGCCCGAAGGAAACCTTTTGAACACAGAACCACTCCATGTACCTCCAAACGATCTTTTATCCAATAGATGGTAGATTTTGGGCTTGAAAAGTCAATGAATTTTCTGACGTTTTGCCCAAGACTGCATCGGGCATCTTCAGAGAATGACTCCTGGCTGGTTAACAACTAGAGGGTGATTGATGGAGCACCCAATTTGCCAGGTCAACGTTTTCTTGGTGCATTCCTTATTCTCAAACTCGAGTATTTTTCGCCTTCAGAGATATCTATCTATAGCTTAAGTCTGTCACATGTCTGGTATGCGTCCACTTTTGGTTTCTTTAGTTCAAGACCATCAAAAATAGTTTCGTAGATCCTCCTACCAACATGTATAATATTCTTCATATAAGTAGTTAAAGTGACACGAGATGGTAACTGGTTTCTCTATGTTTTTACTGAAATGATATACAGACTTGCAAAACTTTATTTTTTCATATGTATTGTTGAGAAGCCAGAGTTAGTTGTTTTGCATTACTTAATCTTCATATTAGTGCAATGAAAATAAATACTCGGTCACCAGATAGGTGTAGTGTTAATTTGGGTAAGTCATTTAAATTTGTAGTGCATAGCAAGTTAAGTCAGCTCTATTCATGGCTTTGCACTGCTGGTGAGTGACTTAACCATCTTTGCACACGCACAACTGATGACTTCATGACATACCTCCTTTTGCACATTCATGTTACTCGGCTATTACAAGTGATATGACTTAACTGATTAGACACATGGGTAGAGCACACAAAATTACATAAAATGCTGTGGATAACTCATTTTCGACATTTTTTGACTTAACCGCTTTTGCACACCCAGTCGAGAATTTATGCCAACAAACTTACTGTTGGTGTTTTTAAACACACAAGCTATGTGTGGGCAATGTTTGAGAGGTAGAACTGAAACTTAAAAATTCAATGCCACAGCTGGGATTTGAACTACAGACACTCCGCTTACCAGGCAGGTGGTCTAACCATTAAGCTACTGTGACAACCTGCCAGAATGACGTTGAATTCTCAAACCAGTTTGTATTAGAATTAGAGACCAGGTTCACTTAACTTTTGTATTCAATGTAAATTGTTGAAAATAACACCAAACACAAAATATAAGTAAAGCTTAGTCTCTAAATATGTTTTATTTGTTGATTTAAATTGCTTTACTGTTAATAGCTTCAGTTTTTCATTGAACTCACTACTTTTTAAAGCTGAAAAATAAAATTTTCTCCGGCAATAGAACCCACATTTCTATCCAGGTATCTGACTCATGTTTTTTTGATTTATTACGATTGTTCCTAGTTCTTGTGTAAATACATTGAGAATGAAAGCTTCACATTTGCTGAGAGGAAATGGCTCTCAATTGCCAAAGTTAATATTTCATGCTATAGAACTGTAGCTATGCAAAACTTTGGGCTTGGTTCTACTTGAGTGGAAGTTAATAATGCTTCCATTGTTAGCTCAGAAACCATCATAAGATGGTTTAAGGGCTGTATTACAATCTCCGGTTAAGGTTTCGGTTAACAGTTAACTTGAAGTTGCACCCAGATGTCAGTATTACGACCTTCGGTTAAGGGCTAACTGAGAGTTATTTCTGGAGGTACACTAACCGCAACATCAAGTAGGGGTTAGTGCGTTAACTTGGAGTTTACTCGTGTTTCACACACAAAAATGGCATACCTCCTATCACAATTGTATGTCCACAGCGACTCTGAAGATGAAATGCTGGCTCATTATTTATTTAATACAAGAGGGAAGAGATTCAGAATGCGCAAAGATAATTTTGAGGAGTGAACATGGAAGAGTTCCAACAAATATACAGGTTATCAAAAGCTTCGACATCCGGAATTTTAGCGGAAATAAGGCATCGAATAGAATTTACGACAGAATGGCAGTTTTCAGCACGTATATAACATTATACCAGCATATTTGTATATTCCCGACATTCTTAAAATGAAATAAATTAAACCAACATAAATTGTAGGTATTTCTTGATGGGCATTAGGTTAGGGAAATATAATTCTAGAGCCCAGTAAGTGTAGTGGATTGACACAAACAATACGATGTTTTGTGTGATTTTCATTACATCGGCACCACGTTTTAACTAACGCAAATGTAATAAACGGAGCATGGCAAATTACACATTTTGCGAACAGAAAATACACGGAAAACTATACAATATGTAGGTACACAAGTTCAAAAACACGCTGAATAAGATCATTATCTTTAACATTGCATGTTATTCATTGTGGGCAGAACGATTACCTTTTAAATAGTAAACGTTGCATTATATTCATTGTGGACACAACGATTTTGCGCTTCTTCAAAGCACTTCAAGGCTCTGAATGAATAGTGAATAAAACAGAAGCTATTTTTAAGTTATGCAATGTGTACAAATCTTCAAACCATCCCACACATCTGTGATGTGGTTACCTAAATGATTGTTTTACCCACGAGATAGCATTGCAAACACAGCAAAAGCCTAGTGAAAAATGTTACCAACTGCTCTCAGGGCATCATAATCTTCAGGATAACAAACCTACAGTTAAATTGAGTTCGTAATACGAGGCACCGAGCCTAACTAACAGCGATAACTGAGAGGTAACAAACCGTGGCTAGTAACCGGAGATCGTAATACAGGCCCTAAGTGAACGATCTTCTCAGGGCACTGAACTTCAGGAAATGTTTTCAATCCCAGCCACACCTTTATTTACACAATTTTTTATTTTCTAAAAATGACTCAGGCTTGGTCAAACCATCAGCTTTACCATATTTCCTGGACAAAACTTTTTAAAAAAGTCACTATTTACTCACTGTCCAGTTTTTAATAAATAAAGTTATATTTGCATTGTAGAAATGCAAGTTCAGTTTCATTTTCATTTCCAGGCCTTTTATTGCATTGTCGCGCACCTTCATACTCATATGTGGTTTCACATGTCATATGGCAATTCTGTTTAGGCAATTATAAGCTAATTGATGTATGTAATGAAGTGCTATAAACAGCTACTCCTGTAATAGGATCTGTTTTATTTTAAATCAAGTGGCATTGTTGTAAAACAGTGAGGTGTTATATAGAAGCTTTTCTTTCTTTCTTTCAGCGGATTTTCTACCTATACTAGGACAGAACTTAAATCCAGAGTTTATATCGGTATGTAATAATGCTACTTGGGCCATTGGAGAAATTTCTATAAAGTTAGGTAAGTATACAACAATATATATAAGAATTTGAGAGTTATAAAATATAGGTATATTTTCATGTACGTCATTTAAAGTAATTTATTCATGATCAATTATCTTTCATGTTACAGGTCAAGATACAAGACCATATATACCTTTAGTTCTTAGTCAGTTAATTCTGATAATTAATCGACCAAACACACCAAAGACGCTTTTGGAGAACACAGGTAAGAAGATTAGACGCATTAAATTTGGCATTTTATTTTGCAATAAGGCCGTATCAAATTAAATGGCTGCAAATCTTACCTTTAGTAGTCCTCATTATTTTTCAAACATTTCAAACACTGTAATGCTTTTAGATTCTGTATAAAAGGCACTTGGAAAACACATCACTACATTTCTTTATCAGAGCTGAAAATTTTAATTCCTAATTATTTAACATTACGTTAAAAATAGCAGAAATCACTAAGGCAAAATACTGTTCATATTTCAATGGATTTCATGAGTTTTCAAACTTTCTCGTGTTGCCAAAATAATTTGTTTTATTAAAAAAGAACTGATTTAAGACCTTTGATGAATAAGGCTGCCTAAGCTGAGGGTACAATGTATATTCCTTACATTTTGGCATACAAAAGTATGTTAAAATATCGGTTTACTTTTGATAATGTTCTGTATAATTTCATAACACCATATCTGAATGATGTAATTATATTATCAAATAAAGAGATTAACAGGTTTTACGAGAACTTACAGCTTGTTTCTCAAATAATGTAAGTATTAAAGTATACATATGTAAAATGTTTTTAAAAGAAAGAAAACTAGTTATTTTATTATGTAAACCTGATTGTTGTTTAAAAAGAAATTTTAATATTCCAAACACAAAGGCACCTAACAAATGATAATTTGTGCAAGTGAATATCAGAATGGTCAAAGTGGCAGTTAGATTACTTTGCATTTCCTGAGTTTTCTGCTTCAGATTTCTCATCTTCAAGTGAAAATGGCTTCTGCAAGTAGTTCTTGACAAAGTCAAAGATGGGATTAAACAGCAGGCATATTTTAAACTCTCCAAGTGAGTGGTTTGCCAATTTCAGTAGCATGTTGACCTTTAGCCCTGAATTTCTCAGAAGTAATAATGGGTAAGACTTTTTGTACTTCAAAACTAAAAGCAGACCCGTATGTGAATTAGAAAACTTGTTCAGTGCAAGTTGGCCCATGTGACATCTTATGTGGTTAGTGTTGAGGGTATCTTAGGTTCAAATCCTATATTCCAGCCTACATATGAGTAATTCCACGTCAAATCGAACAAAATATGGCAAAAAATTACTTTGATCTCTCAGATTTTCTTGAATTTTTTTTTTTTTTTTTTTTTTGGTTTTTGGAACAAAATATATTTGACCCGTGTTTCTTCGTTTTATACAAAAAAATTTATTTTGGCATTAATTTTTGAAATGTCCCAAAAATTGCACGCTCCGATCAGTCATACCTCCGATTGTAATTAAGTAAATTACCTGATCTTTGGCTCAAATTTAAGATAAATCGCAGTATTTCGTGAGGTATTTATTAGAAAATTTTATTAATTATTATTATATTTTATACGATTAAAGTTTTAAAGTTAGATAATAACATAAACTCGACCATTTAAAAATCTGGAAAAAATACTAAAACTACAATGGAGTTTATTCAATATTCTCAGAAAAAATCAGAATGGAGTCTCTAGTAGTTCAGTTGTAATTAACTTTGCAAATCAGTGCAGCGATTTCGCGTGGCACGGTGGCGGCTACAGTAACCTCACGCAATTGCCACCTTCCATTGCGGCAACTGTTCATTGCTTGAGGTTCCATGAACGTTACAACAGTACAGTAAGGAGAACACTTCTAGCTGACACTATTATTTGTACACTATTAGCATCTTCAAAATATGCTTTTTAAGCTAATGTTTCCATACAACACACAGTTTTATCTCCTTCTTCGAAAGAAAATTGTTTCACTAAAGCTTCAGTTTTTGACAAAGGAATGAAGGAGTGTAATTTTAAAGCACAGCTGGACCCATCGTTCTTGGCCACTGACCTTGACTGGAAGTCCTGTTGGCGAATCCATAACTTTTGTCTGTTTCATCAGCTCATATTGTATAATTCTGTAAATGAAACCATGCACATGGGGAGGGAGGGGGAAGGGAGTGATGTCTGCATGATCTGAGACAGTCCTTGTTAATTCAAAGGTGCTTTTTAGTGCAGCGTGCAGTTGAAGACATAGATCTTTGCGATAAAGAGTGAATATAGTGAATTTGTGAGACATTGATCATAGTGTAAATCAATTATGCCACCTGTACGTTCTAAATTAGGGACCAAAACATTACACAGTCAGAGTAGAGAAATTATTTCAAATGTATAGACGCACATGAAGGAAGAAGCTAAAAGCAAAGAACTGTTTACATCAGAAGATTTTTTCAAAAAAATTCAAAAGTTCAAAAGCATGTATCAGATGCCACAGGAATATCAGAAAGAAGGTACATCGTGGAGACATTTTTCTGCGTGGACTGCACTGCCTTAGTAAGAAGAAGTTATCTGACTAGTATAGCTGGCACGGCAATTCGCAGGCTGTCTTCAGTCACCTGGCTTGTTACTCGCCTGTGTGCGCTTGCAGGCTTCCAGAAAAAAATTGTAGCAAATGCACTAATGCAAGCTCCATAGTTTTCAACATCTTATTTTATAGATAAAATGTGAGGGAATACGTGTGTATTTTTTTTAGATTTTTAATGCATCGATTTAAATTCTATTTTTGGTTTTACAAAATATACCATCAAAAAAACAGTCCAAAATTTATGTGTAATAATGATTGATCAAAAGTTCTTAAAAGTGTTATATTTAACCTTTCCAGTATGCCAAACCCCAACTCTCAACTCTATATGGCCTTTGAGTAACAAGTGATTTTATATTATGGTGCACGTAGAAATTGCTTAATTTCTAATAGCCATAACTAAGCAAGTAATTTTAAAAATACAGAAATAAAAAAATACCAGTCTCCTTATTTGATGCCTATTATTCATAAACAAAATTTGAACCTCCTACGAAAAAGTTGTGTTTTACGGGTGTTCAATTTGACGTGGATTGACCCATATATACATTTTTTCAGGTTTCCTGCAGTTGTTACGTAAATACTAGATTGAGTTGGTAACTATAGGAGTGAGGATATTTGTTACCTTCACTTAGTTTTGTATTTGCCAGAACTAGTTTCAGGAGCATTCACTCCCATCCTCAGCTGTAGACCAACTACCACTAGAATTGTTGCATCATGATAGCTTTTTTGGTGGTATTTGGATTCTTCCAGATCAATCTGTAAAGGTGGTCAGGTGTGGGACATCAAAGTTTATCAGGGGCTCTAATGACCTAGCTGTCGACGGGCTCTTAAACCCTAATCACTCACTCACTCACTCACTCACTCACTCACTCACTCACTCACTCACTCACTCAAAGTTTATCACATGAACTTGGTTTTTGAAAATGTAGATTTTTTCCCCACATTTTCAATTCCATTGCTCTTTTGCCTGTCTTGGTAAGCGAGTTGCTGGTTCAACTTCAGTTATGATTCCAAAAGCGAGTTACATGGTTAATTTCTCTGTTTATGTACAGGATTAAAAGTACCGCACCACTTGAATAATTTCTTAAGCATCTGGCTGATTCTAACACGAACCTCGGTGAATGGAGATAGTCATGTACAGTAAACTCAAAAATTATATGAACAGTTAATTAAGGAAAATTGAAGCTATTAACAGTGAAGCAACAAGATTCTAAAGTAAGAACAAATTAGAAACTAAAAGCTTCACTATCGTAGTAATATTGCAAGTTATTTTTTCAAACACTGACTCGAGTTTCAAGTTGAATCCAACTCTTTCTCAAAGCTATACAAACAAATTCGTTACCAAAGTTACAATCCTTATTGAACAGTGAAGTATATGAACAGTGTTTTGGGTGCTTCCGGTTTGACCTGAATGATTTTAACTTTATTGTAATTGGAATACCCATTATTTTGTACAGATTTGGATAGTACTCTTTAATTGTATTTCAAGAAATACCCACACTAGAAACTTATGCGGAATTCATTACTGTAAAACAAAACAAAAGGAAGGAATGGTGTAGGCTTAATAGGGTAAAATGTTTTTTTTCCATGACTTGACTATCTGTTGTTTTAATCCATGAAAGCCTTTTTATTTGACTGTCGTCATCATCATAATCATCATCGCCATCACCACTGCCACCGCCACCGCCACCAATCATCATCATCCCCATCCCCAGTACTGAAAGGTAGAATGAGGACTGAAAAATTCAATGCCATAGTCAGGATTTGAACCACGAATCTTCTGCTTAACAGGTGTCTAACCACTGAGCTATCATGGCCAACTTGCCAGTATGACATTAAATTCCCCATTCAACTTATATTTTCCTTGTAGACCACAAAGGGAATTTCACATCTGACATAAGCACCCCAAGGGCGACTTACAATCATATTTTGTCCTGGGTTTAAATAACCTTCAGATGATAATTTTTTTTCTTACCTGAACAGCATTTATTTCCTCATTTGGCCTGCCTCGTTATTGTCTTCCTGATCAACAGACAGGTTTTGATTTGAAGTACCTGATTATGACAAATCAAGATTACTTGCTTCTGAAGTTCTTTCTGTCACAGAGGAGAATCACAATCTAAAATAAAGATCGTTTTTGGAAATGGTAGTCTCGCTCTACCCTTTGCAGTGCTGTCCTGAACACGGCTAATGTGTGGAAGTACATTAATTACATCAAAATTTTTATTCAGTACACAATATTTAGAATGTTGAAAAATATTTGGTAATATTTACATATTAAATAATCCACATGGAAGTAAACAACTTACCAACTATCTCACTATTACTGATCAATTCTATGCCATTACTTACTCATTCTATAGCTTTTCTATCTACTGCATAACAGGAAATGTAGGATATGAGTTTGTTTCATGTGTGGATGTGGATCTCCATTGTGCTGCCATCTCTGGATCTTCTATTTAATCAATTGTACAACAGTCAAATTTGAGGGATGACAAATTACAATTGAAATTCAGTTTTATTTATGGATGCCCTTTAACTGCTGTGGTTCACAGTGATTCTGATTCATTATTACTTCAATAAAATTATCTCAACTTTTTTAAATATGAGGTTTATGGATTTTATGCATAGTGCAACCAAATTGACAGAATGGGAGAAAATATACATTTTCAAGTACTAACGTTTCCTAATGAACTTTGATATACCCCCAACAAACTACCTTTACAAGTTCATCTGATGGCACCTGTCAGCCAACTGTTACCCATGTGCAAAAATTCCTGCAAAACAAAAATCAAATTATGGCTTCATAGTTACAATGTGAAATGGGCAAAGTAAAAGCAAAAGGGTAGTTCAGATGTGTTGTTTAAAATATATATTAACATCCTCCATGATGTCAAAGCCTGAGGTCCATAGAGCTTTAAAGTTATCTGACATTCGTCTTCTCAGGATAAGGGAAAAACCTCAGAAAAAAACCTTATCTGGATAACTCACCCTAAACAGAGATTCGAACTAAGGACCTCATGCATATGAAACAGACATGCTACCACCACACCTCAGAGGCAGGCAGTCCATATGTGAAATCAGAGTTAAACAATAACTGTTTTATACCGTATTGCAGAATGCAAAATATGGATGTAAGCTAATCCAGGTGGTAAACTCTAAAATAAAAACAAATTTAGGGACAAAAGCTTCACTTATCTTAGTATTTGCTGCAAATTCTTGAAATATTATGCAGGCATGTTTTGTGTTGACTCCATCTCATTTTTAATGCCCTATTTAAAACAGTTACCATAGCTACAAACATTCAACTACTGAATATTTCTATGTGTCGCCAACCTCTGAAAATAAATCAACCTATTGTAGGTAGTATTTCAAAATTTAATTCAGGTGGGTTTAATAATTCGCAAAACTGCAGTGAAAAAATAATGAAATGTTGAGGTATAAGAGGCAAACATTGAAACTGAAATCTCCCTCTCAGCTTTCTAAATTTTTTGTTCTATTCTTGCTCAGGGAAATTCTTCTCTTTATCTTCTATCACATATCTAATATATATCTGCCTAACCTGTTCCATCCGCAGTTTTAATGTATGTTTATTCCTTAAGCACTACATGTACGTTTATACATATTCTCAATGCACATTCACACAAACTTTCGAAACCTTATGCCTGCTGAATATCTCATAATAAAATTTGTCATCCCAACTTCGTTTCTGGCTTTCAAGAACATTGCTTGACAATAGTGTCCTTCATTCAAAGCTCTAATTTTATCCTGTAAAGTTTTAATCCTGTTTTGATTGGTTTCTCTTTGTTTCAGTTTGTCCCCAACTGAAGGCTATCATTTATAACTAATCTCAAGAGTAATTTAATACGATTCTTTATGGACTGAAGTATTCTGCCATGCATCTTCTAACTCCTGAATTTTTAACACTGTATATCGTTTTAGCTTAAAATAATACAGTACACTACACTCTACAGCTAAATTATACACACCTAATGTTCTACTGGTAGAGCAAAAAACTTCCAAATGGGCTGTGCAATGTTTTGCCTTTCTACATCCTTGGTGCACATTACCATCTGCTGCTATCATAGAAAGGCATGATGAAACTATACAATGGTTTTTAAACTACTTCTAAAGGCTTTATTTACCAACTTTATGAAAGGAGATGTTGCAACTGGCCTCCGGTTGTCCATACATTTATGGCACCTCTTTAGGAAACTATCCATCACTCGCCATAGTTCATGTTGAGAAATACTAGCAATTTCCTGGCAGATATTTTGTTTTAATTCTTCTAGGGTGTGTGGGATTGTCTTGTACACTTCGTTTTAAGTTATCCCAGAAATAGAAATCTGTATTGGAATTCTTGAGAAACCTTTCTCTACTAATGATGCACCAATTTTTTCGTCATAAATGGCTACTTTGTGAACAATATTAGTTTCTGAGTTATAGGGCCAATTTTTTTCGAGTCAACAGTTTATGTCCATACATATGTAAATACAATTTTGCTCCTTTGTTTAGAGAACTAACAGGGATCATGATTTTTGCCTTTTTTCAAATAGACTGCAACAGCTCATATGGCCAATCTTTTGATGACAGCAATTGAAAGTGTGTTTCAACACAGAATTATTTGTAGAGATTTGTGGGCTCCTTGGTTCCCCAACCTAAACCCTGTGATTTGTGCCTTTGGGGCAACTTAAAACATAAGGTATACAAGACAAATCCACACACCTGAAAGAATTACTACAGAATATCCACCAAGAAATAGCCAGTATTTCTCAATGTGAAGTACAATAAGTGATGGATAGTTTCCTAAAGAGGTGCCAAAATGTACGGACCACAGTGCCCAGTTTCAGCATCTCCTTTTGTAAAGTTGGTAAGTAAAGCCTGTAAAAGTATGAGAGGTAGAACTGGAACTTAAAAATTCAATGCCACAACTGGGATTTGAACCACAGACCTTCTGCTTACCGGGCGGCTGCTCTACCACTGAGCTATTGCCCACACACGGCTTGTGTGTTTAAAAACACCAACAGTAAGTTTGTTGGCATAAATAAATAATAATTACCTTTAAAAGTGGTTTTAAAAGTACTATATGATTTCATCCACACCTTTCTAGGATAATGGCAGATGTCAATGAGTGCCGAGGATGCAGACACACAAAACACCATGCAGCCTGTTGGAACCTTTTTCCTCTACCATTATAATGTGCTTTGATAGCTTCCATACTTATCTACTACCGTTCCTATACATATTTTCCTTTGGTCTCTGCATCCTGCATTAGCAGCAACTCCATCCCCAAGTATACAAATATGTGCATCACTGATTTTGCTGCCCTCATCCATGGTAGGGAGAGAAAGTAGTGTATTCCACCCAAAAATTTGACATTGAAATTTTACTAGAAATGCAGTTATGAAGCCTGGAATTGCAAAGGGTAAAACAGGATTTTGAGAGGACTAACACCCCCCACCCCTGAAAAAAGAATCATGAATATGAATAAATGAGGATGTTACTTTTTAAATGTGCTAAGTACTGTTTTTAAAAGAAGTTTTGTTTTATTCGTTCTATTGGGACTACATCTATGGGAGCGTAACATTCTAACTGCATATGTTCACAAATCATGTGTAAGTAGTTTAATAAGCAGCTAACAGATGGTATAGGTGCAATCTTCCAGGCCCTTCAGTCTAAAGGTGTCATTTAATCAATGGCGAGGTAGAGCACAGAGCACATAAATATATCTTGGGCAAAACATGAGATTCCTCCACTCTTTAAGTTAAGATGCGTAGCCCACTTGCATAATAAGTAGGGCAGTGACATTGGAGTCATGTTTGTGGAGAGGTGCCTGGTAGTCGACTGTTCACAATAGGGTTATCTGTAAAGGTGAGTCACAGTAAATTGCTGCACGGATATACTATACAACGTTTGATAGTAACGCTGCAGCTGCTATAAACACAGCCCAAATCCTTTTATATTACCCTGATATTTAACATTGACATGCATTACTTAGCTTTGGAAAAGTCTGGGAAAGAACTGGTAAAACAAATGACCAAGATGAACGGAGTTATCGACAAGCTGAATGCTCTGGAAGATACCTGCGAAACTGCAAAATTGTTTACAGAAAAATGGATACCATGTGTAACATTGTTGACGTAATTGCAAACGAGAAGTGTTTTAACATATTCAGATGTAGACAGAAATTGTGTAACAGATTTTACATATGCACCTGTGGTTTCAGCAGATATGGAACACAACTTTTCTGTCAGTATTATTGGCAAGGAGACAAATATTTTCTTTCTAAAATCTCAAAATGTGAGGTGTTGTTCATTCCAACAAAGAGACAGAAGTTGATCCATGTGCACAGCGTGGATTAACGTTTGCATTATTTTATTTAATAAAGTTGTTTCACTTATATAAATTAGCAGAAGTGCTATAAATAGTATTGCAGAAATAAAGTGAATATTCACGAGAAATGCATAATTATTCTTGTATAGTTGTTTGGACACTACCATATGGTGTCAGTGCCAGTCCTTATTGCTATGCCCTGACCAGTCCTATTCTATACGCTTTACTTACACTGCAACTGATGCCGCAGCTCTAATAATAAGAGAAGTGGGTGTAAGGTTCCACTTATGTGATTGTTGTAGCAGTTTTAAAGAGATCTGTTGTTACTTGTACATGTGAAAGTGGTGAATTCCATGTTTCAAGAGTTGTACTTAATGGGTAACAGTTAAGGTTATACAAAGCGGTGAGGGCAAGGACTTTTTTTTTAAAAAAGTAAGGTTCAAATTTCTACAAAGATTCATTGTATTCAAGTTTAAAATAAATGGTTTAACAAATCAAATCTCTTTTAACAAGCTCTTGGTACTAATGTCCGAAATTATTTAGATAATTTCTTTACGGCAAAGCTTTTAAAATTGTTTTTCACCCAAAACTTAGATGCGTGTCATTTTCACGACAAAGTATTATTTCACTTTTTCTTTCACATACTTATATCCATGTAAATCAGTTATGCATCTTTTACATACCATCACTTGTGGATTATTTTACTTCTTTACTCTTCTTTTTATTTTAGAATTAGTTATGCGTTTCTATTCGTGACTCTTAATTGTCATGGATTATGCACAAATTTGTGTTCTTTTGCTGCGACAGAACTATCTTGAAAAGGTTTGCTATCGATTCCTGTTGATTACCAAGCTTAGCAATGATTATTTTTCATTTATTTTTCTCTTCATTAATACACGCAATTAATGCTGGCTATGTTTTTATGCAAGGGTTGTTCAATATATAATGCCCCACCTTTTTTTTTCTCTGAACATATTTATTGTTAAGAGTCAGAATTTGGTGACAATATACCTCAATATGCCTTGTCCATGTCCCATTTTTCTACGTAGTCTCCATCATGTTCTATGGCCTTATGCCAATGTGGGAGAGCATGTATTCCCTGCTGGTTGTCCTTTAGGCGTAGCCGTGTTGTCACTGTGTGAATGACACTCTCGTCATCTTCAAAGTGTGTCCCCCCAGAGAATCTGTAAGTGGCCCAAAGAGATGGAAGTCTGAGGGTGTCAGGTCTGGTCTGTAGAGTGGATGAGGCAATGAAGTCCCAATTTGGTGATTTGTTCCCGGGATCTTAGACTTGTGTGTGGGCATGCATTATTGTGTTGGAGTAAGATTTCTGCTGGATTCTTGTCAGATGAAACACGTCAGAAACGTTTCTTGAGTTTATTCAGTCTTCACGTATACCTCTGAATTAATGTTTGACCCTCTTGGCATCACATCCACGAGAATGACACCATCACAATCCCAGAAGACTGTCACCATGACTTTTCTGGTAGAGGGGGGTTGTCTTGAATTTCTTCTTTTGTGGTGAATGAGGATGATACCACTCCATGAACTGCCTTTTTGTTTCCGGTGCAAAGTGACATTCCAAGACAGAAAGGCCTCTCTGTTGGTCTCAAAATGCTCCAATAATTCAGATTAAATGGCCTTTCTTTGAATCTTCTGGTCTGCTGTGAGCATTTGTGGAACCCATCGTAAGCACGTCTTCGAATATCCGATAGCCTCTATCATTGTAGATACACTTCCAATGTAGAGACAGTTGAGTTGTGATGCGCTGGTCGGCACGAATAATGGCATCCGCAGGATTCAGCATGTCTAGAGCAGTGACTGTGACAGGATGTCCCGAGCGTGGCTGTTCATGGAGCTCTGTTTCTGCATTTCCTGAGGCTTTAGCTTTCTTTACCCTTCGCTCAGCAGTACTCCTATCAACTGCAGCATTGCCATACACTGCACACAAATTTTTATGGATGTTCACCACGGTTTCCTTTTCTGCACACAAGAATTAAAAAACAGCATGCTGCTTGTAACGTGAGTCATGTGTAGACGCCATTTTGATGCTGTACTACAGCTCTTCCATCTGCCGGAATGGTTCGAAACTCAACCAGCACACAGAAGAAAATCTGATGCACCTACAAGGATGTTTGTATATATATTAATGGATTTTTAAACAAACGTGGGCCATTATATATTGAACAGCCCTTGTATTATTGTACCAAATAGCTTTGGATGTAATATTCAAATTAACAAAACATATAACATAAATTAACACAATATTAGTGAATATAAAATATACATAACAAATAACAGCATGAACAAATATCTATTCTGATTTCTCTTGAAATAAGTATTCTGGGCTTACAATCTCCCTTACAATGTGTGATAGTAGGGCTGTCCCAGAAGTACCTGACTTAACATATAAATAGCAGTTGTTTCAAACAAATGACTGGTAGAAAGCACCAGCCTTATAAAGCTTAAGTTTGAAATTTGATAATGCTATGTGTAGCAATCATGAGTAGTGGATGCTCTCAGCAAATTTGTGAACATGGTTAAAACTGTCATCTGATACAATACTTTAATTTGAAAGGTCTTAGTCCAACTAATGCTAAAGCTGAGCTAGCTTCTACTCTGGAGAAGTCTGCTCCTTTGTTTACAACAGTAAAGTATTGGGTTGCAGGGTTAAAATGAAGCCATAAATGCTGCCTAGACGAATGATTCAGAGGTTGACCAAGTGAGGTGACCACACCAGAAATTATATAGAAAATCCACAAAATGGTATTGGATGACCGTTGACTGAAAGTGCGCTAGCTAGTAGACATTGCAAGTATTTCAAAAAGTGCGTAAGTGCTGAAATTTGGATTTGAGAAAGCTGTGCACTCACAATGGAACAAAAACAGAGTTGTGAGGATGTTTCACTTGAGTGTTTGGATATAAAGTTGATTTTCTGCATTGATTCATAACCATGGATGAAACATGACATGTTTTTACATCATGTAAAACCTGAGACAAAGCAACAGTCAAAACAGTGGACTGAAAGGAGAGAATTGGCTCTAAAGAAGGTGAAGACAGTTTCATCTGCAGGCAAGATCATGGTGTCAGTTTTTTGGAGTGCATGTGGGATAATTTTCAAGGAAAAGCAATCATTGACAAGTATTATGCAAACTTGTTGCAGCTTTTGAGTGATGAAATCAAGCAAAAACAGCTGCATCTAGCAAGAAAGTTTCATCAAGGTACACCCATTGTATACATGGCCACACTCAATGAGTTAAAATTTGAATTGCTTCTGCATGCGCTCTTTTCACCAGATATAGCCCCCTCTGATTATTTTCTGCTTACAAACTTAAAGAAATGGTTTGGTGATAAAAGATCTGCCAATAAATGAAGAGGTAGAGTCTGCAGTTGATGGCTATTTTACAGAGCTCCAAGTTCCAGTAACATTTCTAGTCCCTTGCATCCCCACCACTCTCACCACTTTTCTTTCTCTTGTGTTATGCATATGGAGAAGCTTTACACAAGGTTGTACATATGAACACTATTATATTATTATAATCAGTGCTGAATTACAGCATTTTCCTGCCTTGTGTTATTCTTGATGTTAATACTGTGTTGTGAATGTTTTTTCACTGTGGAAGAATGTTGGTCTCGGTGGCTCAGACACTGGCCAACTGATCCCAAGGTTGTGGGTTCAAATCTGGTCCAGACTGATGGTTTTTAATTGTGCTTAAAAACAACAGCTCCATGTCAGTAGATTTACTGGCATGTAAAAGAACTCCTATGGGATGAAATTCTGGCACACCAGTGACACTGATGTGATCCTGGCAATTGAACAACAAAATAATAAACTGTGGAAGAATGAAATGATCATAATCGTGCAACTGTGATGAACAAAACAAAATTTGTGTGAAGGGTGTGGGTGTGGTGATATTGTAATCATCTCTTTTCCTCACAAAAACTATACTTCCAATTATTGCCAAATTTGTGATATCCTCTTTCTGTTCTTTTGCTTCCTTGCATTCTCACTGTATATTTTCCCTCCTCCATTACTGGCTTTGTGTTGCTGTATGATGCACCATTCTGAGGAGGTTCAACTCTTTGTCTAATGTAATATACTTCCAATAAAATTAAATGTCTTCAGGTTGAATAGCAAGCATGCTACCTTGAATTATCCATAAACATGCATGCATTGTGTGAATTGGAGGCATTAAATATAACTTGTACAACCTGATTGTGCATTCTGTATGTTCCAAGTTTGTGACACAAAGACTCAAGAAAATCATCCCCACCTCAATCTACGTTTTATATGGAAATATTTTCATTATTTTTGATATTCTCAAAAATGGCTAAAATTTTGATTAATATACTATAAGTTTAAGGTATGTATTTAGGAACAGTCTGTGAAGCCCAATCTGAATATCATGTACAAGATATGATCAAAAAGTTTCTGGAATGGCTTCAAAACAGTACTGCCACTGAGCATTTCTTAATTTTTACCCAGAATGTACATTTAACCCCTCCTTCTGATAAGAATGTGGGGTTTCATGTCCCTCTCTGATCTTTGAGTGCAGAGATAGAAGCTCCAAGTTGAATACAAGTTTTGTTTTGTCAAATTGCAATATTAGAAAGAGCAAACATCAAATTTTGTTTCAAACTTAAATCTGCAACAGAAACCTTCAAAATATGGAAAAAAATCATATGGGGAAGAAACAAAGGGAAAATCTTGAGCATTTCAGTTGTTTTTGAAATTTAAAAGTAGTTGACATCCGTTATGTGCATGTATCGTTTAGGACAGTGCTCTTCCAGTCATACTTAAGGAAACTATCAATAAGGGGGGGGGGGGGATTGTTTTAAATGATAGGTGTATTATAATAACAGGTACTGGGACTTTCCTTAGAAAGTGTTTAAAAGCATTTTGAAAGACGAATTGGGTGTGAGAAGAATTGCCACTAAATTTATCTACTGGCTCCTTTCAAATAACCATAAGAAAATGTGTGTGAATGCACAAATCTTAAAGAACAGCTTATGGCCCACAATTTGTGGAGGTTATGAGTGACAGAATGTGTATTTATCGGTACAACCAGAAACAAAGCAACAATCTTCAAAACACAAGGGTTCATCTTCACACCCCAAAAAGAATCAAGACAGTTTGATCCGATGCAAGATTTTTGCAAAATGGAGGAAGAATTCTTAATGTGTATGGCCAGAAAAATGGAGGACTAGTGAATTCATTCTTACAGTCTATTCGTATGATTACCCCACCAGGTTGGGTAAGGGAGTGTATACAGTTCCTTGCTCAAGTGGCATGTGATGGCACACACAGTATGCATGTATACAGAGCAGGTAAAGTTGAACATTCTACTTTCTATTACATGTGAATGGTAAAAGAGGCTACCACCGACAGTACTACAACTGCAAAAACTTATAAAGGAACGTACAGTAAACACAAAATGTATGCTGTTGATAAATTAATTTCTAAGCGCAGTCATGTAGTTGGTAGATTGCCCATACCATTGTGCACAACCACAACTTGCCATACTGGACATATTGGAAAGGTCAGGGGAACCTAACCCATTCCTCCTCTTTCATGCCCTGGCTGAAAAAAATACGAATGGACTGTACATCAGGATAGTGTGCCCATGAAAAAGTCATATCTGTTTTGTTAATTTTTGAATTAAAGTAGAATGAAAATTGTTCCCCATGCCACCTGTCCTCCACATGTAGTCCCAGCAGGTAATTTTACTTTCTCATTAATTAAAATGTAGCTCTGAGGAGACGTTTTGAAGACATTGTGGTTATTCATCATGAGTCTCAGAATGGTTGGAATGTGCTTAAGGAAGAGGACTTCCATAGGTGCTTCCAGCAGTGGCAACAGTGCTAGGACAAGATTGTGTATCTGTTTTGAGGATGACAGTGCAAAATGGATAAATCAAAGTATTCATTGTATTTACAGAGGTGTAAATTTATTACAGATTAATCATAATCATTATGAACTTCCCTATGATTACACTCTTACAAATGACGAGATAAAAATTAAGAAGTTTGAATTTTCTGTTGAATGTGTGTTTTTATAAAGGCCATTGTTTGGAAGTCATCAGACGTTTTTGGACCACACTTTTGTTTATTTATAATGCAGGAAATGGTCAGAAACAAAAGTGCCTTCTGCATTTATACTCTGTTCATCAAGAGATTAGAGGAGATGTAAACAAAGCACCGGTTTGTATCACTCTGTGGCCACGTGCATTCACAATGACGCAACACAGTTACCTACTGCTACGCGTAGGTATAATATGCATTTTACGCTACTAAAAGGATATATTTACTTGATCCAAATAACATGTAGCACATGGAAATTAACTGCTACTTACGTCATCTCTGTCCACAATAACACTTTTTCATTTCCTGCTCACAATCTCGAAACCAATGTCCAGAAGCAGCTTGTGGAGGGAAGTTTGTTTTAAATCTGGAAGATCGGGATCAGAGTTAACTGCCAACAGCACTTTGTTTAAAGTGGGGGTTCATTGTTAACAAAGAACTGGTGAACTTTTCGACGGATTGCAGGTCTCACAAATTTGTCACAAACTACATCCACCATTTATCTGGCACGTGGTTGCTTTTTGCTGGGATCTTCACCAATTGCCGATTTTTCTTTGCATGTGCTGTAAATACTTGCAACTGACACACCGGTAAATCGGATGTTAATTTCATCATGTCTTCGATAGCAAGTTCGGGATATTTCTCGCAGAACTTGTTCAACATGTTCAATATTGTCTTTTCACCACTTTGCAACGGTTTGCCGCACTTATGTTTCACAACTCACTTGTTCCGCCATGTTACTTTCATACTGATTAATGCGCGCGCAGAATGAATTAGGCTGGTTACAGATTCACTTAACTGCATATTCTTACACTTTAACTATTCTTAGTACACTTAGTTCATGCTTTAGCAAACATTAAGTGACATTTCAGACCTTAGTAACAGTATTTCTTCAAGGGACTATTTACACGGCGAAAGCATCAAGAGAGCGTGTTGTGGTCAAAACACACATGGCTTTGTTTACGTCTCCTCTAATCTCTTGATGTACAGAGTTTGGGAAATTGAATGTTTTCAGTATGAAGCAGATTTTAGTGCCAAAAATTCCAAGTGGTAGTGTTGTTGGGACTAGTGGAGATGGTGATAGCAATGCTACTAACAAGCAGAAAATTTTTCAAAGATTTAGATAGGAATACACAAAATTTGGTGATGTTTGTTACATTCTTGAAAATCTTCATCCCATATGTTTGCCCTGAGTTTGTACATTTTTCCTTGGGACATGCTGGGAAAGGTGACTGCCAAAACTTATAAATGGTAAAATTCACGCAGTTCATAAAACATATGGGGCTCCAACAAAGAATTAACTTTTATTTTAAATACACTTCCACTTTTCAACTTGTTGAATGTGTTCCAGCAGCAAGAGTTCTTTTTCTCCAACTTCATTCTAAATTGAACTGTTTTTTCACAGATGGTTTGTTAGTTTTTTCAAAGCATATTCAGCTCCAGGCACTGATTTGTTTTCTGTGAAATATTCTTGTAAGAAGTATCAGAAAAGTGACCTGATTGTTGGGACTAAGACAAGAGCCTACATTGTTTGAGTGAGCATTAAGTGAAGTTTCTTTTATTTTTATGTCAGATTGTTTTATTTGAAAACATGTTAACATATGAAGTAGTGGCCCATCAAACAAAGGCTTTTAGAGTGTGCTGAAATTGTTGTGTTATAGTGAAGAACAAAAAATTTCAAAGCCATCACATTGCAACCAGCTTAATTGACTACTAAAACCTACTTATTGTATTCTCACATTCCTCTTGCACTTTATTATTATTATTATTATTATTATTATTATTATTATTATTATTATTATTATTATTATTATTATTATTATTATTATTATTATTATTATTATTATTATTATTATTATTATTATTATTATTATTATTATTATTATTATTATTATTATTATTATTATTATTATTATTATTATTATTATTATTATTATTATTATTATTATTATTATTATTATTATTATTATTATTATTATTATTATTATTATTATTATTATTATTATTATTATTATTATTATTATTATTATTATTATTATTATTATTATTATTATTATTATTATTATTATTATTATTATTATTATTATTATTATTATTATTATTATTATTATTAGTATTAGTATTACTATTAGTCTTTACTGGAATAGGTGTTTGTCTATTGGTGTCAGTATCTTTTTTGTTTTCCCTCCTTCCCCTCTTCTTTCTGTACAACTATGAACAACTTAATATACGATATATATAATAATATATCGTATCTTTGCTTCAACATGCTCAGACTCGCTCTTTTATTACACACTAGCGCTGACAGTTAACATGGCCAATGTTAAATAATTGGTTCTTCACATAGTGGTTGCTCCATATATTTTTACTTCATGAAGAGAGTATAAAAAGTGATATAACAGTATATTAGTTTATTATTTATAAGGACAAATAACTAATAGGTCCCTGCCACATTCTCCAGTGTTAAATTACTATTTTGTAATGTTGCTGCTTAAATAACAATGCACATTAGGCTGAAGTTGAGCATTTCAAGGAAAAAGAGAAACAGGTATTCATGAGCAATTTTTTTAAGAATAACCTGTATTTTTATAAGTTTAAAGTGTATTGTTAATGTTTCTTTAAGTAGAAATTGAGTAAGTGGTAATACATTTTGGCATAACCAAAATGGAAAGTACCAGTAACCTATCATTGCATCTGAAGAACACTTTTTCAGATGAATTAAAGAGGTGGGGATTGAAATTGCAACAAGTAATACAGTCATAGACTTTGAGACAAATTGCAAAAGTGCACTCTACATATCCGTTGGCAAAACTGAACTTGGGATCTCCAGTGTAATGGCATCCTTGACTAATTTAAAGTTTACATTTCCTTAAAAAATAACCCTAATTCTTAATTTGTTATGTGTAAGCAGGTAGTATATAAATACAATTTTTAAAACATATGTTTAGCAGATTCCAGCTGGGTACTAATCTACATTGCTTACGTTTATTTGTGTAGTTTTGAAGGTTTACAGTTAGTTGCAGGTTACATTCTTAGGTGTGTGACTTTCATGAAAAGATTACTAAAGAGCGAGTTTAAAATATGATCAAGTAAATGTTATGTAAGCATCCTAATTGATACTGACTCCTGGTTTTGCTTCTGCAGAGCAACACCTTACACCTATACAGCCTTGCAGAACATCTCTATTTTATTGCCATGAATTTGTTAACCATTTTCTGTATACTGAGGTTGCAGCATGTTTCATTTTCCATGCTCACACCAGCTAACATGTTTAACATTACTTCTTTCATTGTGTGCCTTAAAAAGCTTTTATTGATTTGTTTCATAAAAAGACATGTGTTGCCAATTTAACTAACAACATGACATAATGGAAATGCTGAACAATCTAAATAGCTATTATCGACAAACAAATATATTAGGAACCTATTATATCTCACACTTACCTAATGCCATACTGAATTCAGCAACTATAAATATTGAATCCAAACAATGATATTGGGAGCATTATTATTATTATTATTATTATTATTATTATTATTATTATTATTATTATTATTATTATTATTATTATTATTATTATTATTATTATTATTATTATTATTATTATTATTATTATTATTATTATTATTATTATTATTATTATTATTATTATTATTTACGGATAATGCTATTTGTTTTTAAATACAATCACCTGCAAACTTCCTTCACCACATCACAAAACCAGCCAAGCCTTTAGCCTGTCACTGTTAAAATAGCACATTACTTCCAAATTCTATATTAGCAAATTACCCAGAATGGCACCAATTTTCACACTTGTAGCTTTTATTTAATTGCTTGTATAATGTTACTGACATTTTAAATAATTTTCTGAAACTTAATTATTTCTCAAAAAATTATTTTGAGTAAATCTTAACTCTACATCATACTTCACTAGGTAAATACTCAATTTCCACTCATTCCTTAATCTCTTTTGAATTGGCACTGTTTTGAAACTAATACCGATATCCAACTGAGGTTTATGGGTCCCTTAAGTAAGGAGTATGAATTTTCCCCTTGAACTTGTTAGGTCATTAATTGGATCAGTATAGTTTTGGAAACTATGCTTGATAGATAATTTTGACAGCATAGATGGTTATTTTGGAAATTTATTGAACATCATAGCAAAAGAAGTGATTGCAAGAGATTCATTTTATAAAATGCTAATTAACATTCAGGATATCAGATCTGATAAAGAAATGATCATTTTATTTTTATTTTAACGAAGTAACAGAGTTTAAAGCTTAAAATTTTCAAAATAGTACATTGCCATGCATTGCAGAATTTATTCAGCTTTAACGTAGAACATAATATTGGTTGCATTGCATAAACTAATAAAATTTAATTTTAAACTGTCTAGAAAAAAAATAATCCTCATTTAAAAAGTATTGGATGATAGCAACATTGATGCTTTATGAAATTCATTTGGTAGATGATTAACAATGTTCTGTTTTCAGTTCTTGGTATTTGCATTATGAGAGTTCCTGCCTATGTAGTTAGTTCATTACTGAAATTTATGTATTACTACTTTTCCCTTTTCATCTTTTCAATTTCACAGGTATTTGTTATTTAACGGGTGCCAAATTAGGATTCTTTGTGTGTGCATATGTGTGTATGTGTGTGTGCGCGCGTGTGTAGTTGAAATCTATTGTTTAACATGAATATGCATGTCAGAAACAGTGTCATTCTTAAATTTTCAACAAATGCCACTCTATAGGTATGTGAGATTATATAATTAGGTGACCAGATTTTTATATCAAAATCAGAACAACTCAACATTATGGGTATTAGAAAAAAATGCAACTTATTGAAAAATAAATTATTATAAATAGGCATGCATTTTGGTCCAATTTTGTCATTAAACTTCACTTACACATGATCCAGATGTAATGGGAGAACAGAACACTTACAAACTGTAGTGTGGCCGTACCGTAGCCGAGAGGTTAGACTATTCGCTTCTCACCAAAGTGGCCCAGGTTTAATCCCAGACAACTGCATGTGGGATTCGTGGTGGACGAAGTGGCACTGGGCTGGGTTCCCTTCGGATTCTCCGGTTTCCCTCGTCATCTCATTCCACTGGTGCTCCATCTTCATCTTCCATGTATCATCAATGTCATCGCCTGCAGTGCCGTAGTAGTAAAAGCAGGTGTTGAACACCACCCCCCCCCCCCAAAAAAAAACAAAAAAAACTGCAGTGCAGTTTTGTGCCTGACCACATCCTTGGCGCTTGTTGCCATCTGCCACTATCATAGAAAGGCACGGATGAAACCATCAACATTTTTAAAACTACTTTTAAAGGCTTTACTTACTAACTTTATGAAAGGAGATGCTGAAACTGGCCACTGTCGTCCATACATTTTTTGGCACCTCTTTAGGAAACTACCCAACACTCACCGTAGTTAACATTGAAAAATGCTGCCAGTTTCCTAGCGAATATTTTGTTTTAATTCTTCCAGGGTTTGTGGGTTTGTTTTGCACTTTAAGTTTTAAGTTGCTCAAGAGATAGAAATCACAGGGGGTTAGGTGAAAAAACTGAAGGGGCAACAAATCTCTACTAATAATTCTGTTTTGAAACACACTTTCAGTTGTTCTAATCGAAAGCTTGGCTGTATGAGCCAACTAAAATATTGAAAAAAGGCAAAATCATGCTCCCTGTGTGTTAATTCTCCAAAGCATGGGGCAAAATTGTATTCACATATGTATGGTGTAAACTGTTGAGCCAAAAAAAATTGGCCCTATGACTCAGAATCTAATATTCTTCATGAAGTACCCCTTCATAACAAAAAAAGTGGTGTACGGTGCGCCATTAGCAGATGGTTTCTCAAAGCTCCAGTAAGCAATGGTGGTTAGTTTTAGCATCTCCTTTCATAAATTGGTAAATAAAGCTTTTAAAAGTAGTTTTAAAAAATGTATGGTTTCATCCACGGCTTTCTATGACAGTGCCAGATGGCAATGAATGCAGAGGATACAGACAGACAAAACACTGTGTAGTCAGTTTGTAAGTTTTTTGTTTTTTCGGTAGTAGGCAATACAGGCTACCTGTGGTATTCCAACAGTGGAGATGAAGCACAATATACCTATAGTATCAGTTTACTGTTAAGTGAGTTAAATGTTTAACATCAGCTAATTGCATGGCTTATGGTCTGAGAACATTGGAGTAGGCACATAGTGTCTGTAGATGTTCCCTTTGACTCCTGCCATTTTTAAAATAATGCACTAACTGACTGTAGTAGTGATAACTAAATTACCAACTTTGCAGTTTGAAGCCATAGCATGAATGTAAAAAGTGTAAGTAGTTCAAAATTTCTGAAATGCCTAACAAAAAATAGTAGCACATCATCACAATTTGGAATCATCTCAAATATTGGGATGTATACAGTGGTTATTTTTAATGAATTTATACCTATCCAATGGCATATGCTCCCTTGTCCTTTAAGTAGATAAAATCTGAGGGACTGAGATACATTTATGTTATTTCTCACACATAACAATTGACTGATTTTATTGTTTTATAAGGAGTTGTTAAATTAAGTTTATTTCTGACATTCTTGAAATGGAGGAAACTGCTATGTACAGATTATTTTAGACTGTTAAAAAATTTATAAAAGGAAAATCTTAAGTCTTAGTATTCCTTCATATGAAAATGCACACGCATACACTCACTGCATATAGCTTTGATTTGTTTGTGATGTATATAGGTATAAGAGCAACATTTTTTCATGCTTCTTTTATGGCATGATTTGTTTATAGGTAGTGCTCCTAATTCACGTATGTTATACTGTATAATAGCATTTGTTTTTCATTGTGTTGTATGTATATATAATTTTTCATTTTGTTTGTTTCTCTTTGTAACTTATTGAGTGTATAGAGTTATGCGTGTCAGTTGATTTTTGTGCCTAACTACATAAATCTTAACAATATGGTACTTCATTGGTGCAGGATATCCTTGCACATTTGCTGTTGCATTGCCTCTCATCTCAGTACCAGTTTTTTATGTTTGCCTCGTACAAAGTTACTGTTTTAAATGTCAGCGT
Source organism: Tenodera sinensis (assembly GCA_030765045.1). Taxonomy (NCBI): domain Eukaryota; kingdom Metazoa; phylum Arthropoda; class Insecta; order Mantodea; family Mantidae; genus Tenodera; species Tenodera sinensis. Next base: position 82,463,216 of record CM060963.1, read on the forward strand.
GCTTATTCAACAGCAAATTTTGAAAAGGAGGAAAATTAACTCTCAAGCGTGATGTTGCAAAAGAAAATCAATAAAAACATTTTAACAGTATAAGGATGCACAGAATTTGTTGAATGCTAATGTTAGTCTTACTTTTTTCCAGATACCTTTGTAAGAAAATGTTTATTCATTTATTTTGAAAAGTAATACTAATTTAGTAATTTTATTTGTAGCAAAACTGCATGTTGTACAAAATATAAGTTAGAAACATGTAAAGCACAGATTTTGTTGCTCTTAGTGGTGGTTAGCTTTTGTTTGTTTTTTTAAAGGAACAAAATGATGCTCATGGCACATGAAAGTTTAATGGTGGGTTGTGATCCCAGTTTTAAATGAACAATCATAACACTTTTAAGCAAAATACAATTATAAAGATTTAAAGTAAGTTACATATATGCGATATTGGTTGCTCTAGTATTTTGTAGAGATCTACAAGAACTGTGTCTTAGGGCCTGTATTACTATCTACGGTTAAGGTTTCGGTTAATGGTTAACTTGAAGTTACACCAAGATGTGAGTATTACAACCTTCGGTTAAGGGCTAACTGAGAGTTATTTCTGGAGGTACACTAACCACAACCTCAAGTAAGGGTTAGTGTGTTAACTTGGAGTTTACTTGTGTTTCACATACAAAAACGGCATACCTCCTATCACAATTGTATGTCGACAGCAATTCTGAAGATGAAATACTGGCTCAGTATTTATTTAAAACAAGAATGAAGAGTTTCAGAATGCACAAAGATAATTTCAAGGAGTGGAACGAGGAAGAGTTCCGACAAAGACATAGGTTATCAAAAGCTACGACATCTGGAATTTTAGCGGAAATAAGGCATCGAATAGAATTTACGATAGAATGGCAGTTTTCAGTATGTATATAACATTATACCAGTATAGTTGCATATTCCTGACATTCTTAAAATGAAATAAAATAAACCAACAATAATTGTAGATATATCTTGATGGCCATTAAGTAATGGAAATATAATTCTAGAGCCCCATAAGTGTGTGGATTGATACAAACAATACAATGCTTTGTGCGATTATTTTTACATTGGCACCACGTTTTAAAGAACACAAATGTAATAAACGGAGCATGGCAGATTACACATTTTGTGAACAGAAAATACACGGAAAACTATACAATATGTAGGTACATTTAAGTTCAAAAACACACGGAACAAGATCATTATCTTTAACTTGTAAATGTTGCATTTTATTGTGATGTGATTAACCTAAATGATTGCTTCACCCACAAGATAGCGTTGCTGACAAAGCAAAAGCCTAGTGCAAAATGTTACCAACTGCACGCATGGCATAATAATCGTCAGGGTAACAAACCTACAGTCAAATTGAGTTATAACACGAGGCACCGAACCTAACCATCAATTAGCGATAGCTGAAAGGTAACAAACCCTGGCTAATAACCGGAGATCGCAATACAGGCCCTTAACTGAAGTGATCACAGTGCATTAATAAAAATGACCACATGATTTTTCAGTGAATATAGAAGTCATAAAGTAAAATAGAGAAGCACTATAAACACTGAAGTTATTAAAAGGAATGTGGTTTTTTTGTTAAAACTGTCAATTGTCAAGATCTTCCACTTTCACTGGTGTGTGAGAATTTTATCTCACAGGAGTTCTTTTAAATGCCAGTAAATCTACTGACATGGGGCTGCATTCTAGGCACACTTGAAAATCATCAGTCTAGACAGGGTTGGAAACCTGTGAACTTAAGATCAATAGGTTAGTACGCCTAACCAATTGAGTCACCCAGACCTACTTAAAAGGAATTTGGGTAAAATGTAAGCATATCATCAATTATTAATTTAGAATTAAAAACGTATTCAAGTGTTCACTTTCATCCTCATTCTGTGAGTCAACTGAAAAATATCTGGGAAGTGATCTTCCAGCTGAAAATGATGGTGAACAAGTTTGAACACGTTCACATGATGAACAAGTGAATGGTGTTAAAAGTATTCATATTCAATCCACATTCCTTTTAATAAGTATATAAGGATTCATTAATTCTGTATACAACTATAAAAAACTGCCCTTTATAGCTGCATACATAATTTGCCTTTTCTGTATGCTTGTTTCCGCTTCTGATAATCTTCCCAAAAATAATCTATTAAATTGGCTTTTTCTTACCACATCTCTCCTAGTCCATTCCGTGTCAGTTCATGTCTCAATTTTCCTACATAGCTAACTTATCTTTAAACATCAATTCAGGGTATGATCATATGGCATCCATTGTGCAGCCAATAGTTTCATTCTTTCCTTAAACCTTTCCTACTTCTAGCAGAGTAACATTGACTGCACACTTAATAGTTTTACAAAACAAGTTAAGTATTTTATTCACTTCTTTCCAAGTAAATTCCACAGGCCCACTTTGCTGTGCTAATGCATTGTAGGATGTCTATGTTCATATTAGATACAAAAGTAAACATCTTAAAAATTCCATTGCTGATCTTCCTAATGCAAACTCTTTGTCTTTCTTTGACCAGAGCTGCTAAAACTTATTTCCAAATATGGAAACCTGCAATCTAGATGATGCTTCCTCCTAAGGTTCACTTTTCTTCATTACGCAGATTAAATTCCTTTCTACTATAATTTATCTCTTCCTGATTCCATTTTAGATCCCCATCCTCACAGTATTTATTTCTGAAATTGCATTCTTCAACACAGTCACTAATAAGGATGCAACCATAACTCACAATTTAGGAATTAAATTGCTCACCATGTCATTTGTATTGAACTCAAACTTGGGAGAGGTGAAAGTGACATGTGAAGTCTAATTTTACTTCAAGTAAACTCTCAGTGCTTATGCTTCACAACTTTTAAAAAATAATAGCAAAATATGTAGTAGAATCACACATGTTGACTCAATTCCTGATTGTTAGCTTTAGTATCATAGCATTTTTTAAATAATGAGAAGCATGAACAATGTACAGTTCTGTTGATAACAAAATTATTCGCTGACTACTATCAAGCTTTGAAAAGAAAGTAAAATTTATAATAAGACTGGAAAAATATGACTAATGATTGTCAGTATAACACCAGCAGGCTCTTTCTGCAGCTATCATAAAATTAGTGATCATTCATTATGATGTATATGTAGCCAGTAATAAAACTGAGCACCTGTATCCTCCATCATCAGTAATAACGCCACTGATTCATTATGAATTACTGTGTTATTAAAATCCTATCAGAATTTTTTGTAGAAAAGACTGTCAGTTTTAATATTGCATAAAAATATCAAGTTTGTTCAGTACCACATAAAAAGGCAGTTACCACAATGTTAACCTTACAGTGTACTATACTTAGAATTCAGTCCTTTAGTATTCAGTTACAGATTCTCCATAAATAAATAAAATAAATCTGAATTAGTAATATGTTAAGTAATAATGATAATATATATTAAATAAAGTACAATAAAGTGTACTGTTAGGAAGGCAATATGTTTTTTCCAAGATATGCAATAAATATTTAATAATGCCTTTACACTATCAGTCACGAGAGGCAATGCCATATTGTGTTCTTGTTTTTATTTTTCAGGATGCTTTTTTTTTCTCTCACTAGTAGATAAAAGTTTGAATAATACTGTTTTTGCACAGTGAATTCTTTAGGTGCATTCTGAAAACAAATTAACACGAGGATAATGCTGTTCTTGTATACCTGTTATTACTTTTTTTTATCTTAATTTCTTTTCTAGCATATTGCAGTTGCTTTGTTATGTAGATATTGGACGGTAGATGCAAGCACTAAGAAGTGAGGACGCTACACTTAATACACTTATTTTCTTAGATGTTATTATTTTGTAATACGTTACCACTGAAACCTGATAATCCAGTTGTGCATTTGGGTTATTACAGTGATGTTTTAAAATTCATGGTATTTTTATATTTCGTGTAGCTGCTTTGTGATTTTTAGTTTTACCAGCCCAGAAATGATGTATCAAAATTTCATTTAAATTTTTCTTTGACATTTGAGCTTTAATCTGTTATCAAAACGTTCGCTAGCATAATGTCTCTCTCTCTCTTTTTTTTTCTGTGAAGAGAAGGGAAGTTAAGGGAAGCAAAATTCCTAGAGTTTGGCCATAAGCTCTTTTGCATTTCAAATGTTTTGAGTTTTTAAATCTCTTCTGTTATTTCTGTCACATAGCATAGTTATCTCTGTTTCAATCACTAAGAATGCCTAGGAACACACCTCACCCACAGCACAGCTACAACAGAGTAGTTGCCAACCTTTCTGTTTAGGGAGAAATTCACAGCTTGAAATCGACTAAACCTCTTTTGACATACTCAATTTGTTACTGCATCTTCCCCATAGACAGCACAAATTTTCTGCTGGTATTGTGAGGCAGTTTTGCCCTTACCATAGTAAAACTGTATAAGATATTGGAAATGTTCCTTTTTGCTTTCCACAGTTTGTAAACATAAGTTCGCACTATTCCATCCAACATCGGTCACAAACACAAACTGATGTATCCATTAGTGAGTCGTAGGAATGGTTACACAACTATGATTATTTGAGTGTACAGTGGATTCAGGGAGCTTGCAAGCAAAATAAGGGAACTTGTTAGACAACCTTACATAACGGGATCTGTTTCAGGTGGCATTTATTCTAATATCACATTTGCACTGAATGTGTTTTACAAACAGGGAGAGAACTCTTTGGAAATACTAGTTACTTGGATTAATACTGTGTTCTTCATCGAAGGACGGGTTAATGTTAAATTTTGCTGATGTAGGACGGTGACAGTCAAGTTGTTATTGAGCTGCCAAACTACTCTTCCAATGTCAAAGTTTTCCTCTTTCGGGCTTTCAGACCAAAGTAGCCATATCACATTTTTGTCAGATAAGTACATCTTGGAATCCCAAAATGCCAGTGATCTAACTGAACTTTCGGGAGCAAGTATGTTACATTCCCTCTTGTTCATTGGTTATATTTTATTTACATGCTTTTACATGAACAAAATAAAATAAGTATAGGTGTTTGGCAGAATCAAGGACTGTACAAGAATTACATTCTTTAAAAGAAGTAATAGAAGTTTGTTTCTAGATATATATTTGAGCTACAAGTAAAATAATTTTCATCTTTGGAAATTTCCAACTTTGTTGTAAAAAATCAAAATTATGAGTATTTGATTAATATTGTTTACAAATCTAACAATTAAACTAATAACACCTTACCTTTTATTGCCTGTCATTTAAATGAGTGCTTTGATGCCAATTTTGGAATCACATATAAAAAACTGGCAGTTGACTTTTTACAAGAAATCACTTTTTTATCCATTTGGGTTAGGCTTTGCCCCCATTCCATCAATTTACAGCAAAACTTACCACCATTTTGTTGGGATTGGTGCTATTAGATACTTATTTTAAATTTTTTTGCATAATCATTTTCATTGCGTCAAGGTAAAACCGAAGTGTCATTAAAAGTAAGAGAACTTGGTGCACAAGCTTATCTGATGTCCATAACATTAGTTTGACAAATATATTTAACTTGTTTGCTATATGATCTACATTTTGTAGACTTAATGCAAAACAAAGGAGACATCACGTTTGAGTGGTAACATGAATGCAGTGTGTTTGTGTGTGAACTCTCTTTTTTTTTTTTTTTTTCACTGGCAGGTTTATTTTATGAGCTAGTCTCTTTTTCTGTGCAAAACCATGGAGTAAATTTTTATATATAGTTTCTATTGAATTGTTATTTTAAACCCTCCAAATTTATAATTAGGGTATAATCAGAAAAACAAAGTTTAAAGTATTGCAGTATGTTTTGCCTGTTACACTGATTACACAAATACAGAATTTCTGTTGTTGAGTTGTTGATTGGTTGTTTTTTATGTGTTCTGTTTTTTGATTGGTTTCTTTCTTGCCCGCTCGCTCTAGCCATAACTATTGGCCGGCTAGGTTATGTGTGCCCTCATGACGTCGCCCCTCTGTTACAGCAGTTTGTTCGCCAGTGGTGTGTAACCCCTTTACTTTATATTATTATTATTATAATTAATGTATGTTTATATTTCATGCTTAGTTACTTTTACCTGTATGCTTTCCCTTCTTAAAAATGTATGCTTTGCAGACCAAGTTTTACTGTTTCTGTAAGCTTAAAGTCACAGCCTGCAGTCAAAAACATAAAAACTGTTAACATTACCAAAATATTAATGCAAATAATTTCTAAATATAAGTATAAATTGAATGAAATAATGATAATTTTAAAATGATATCTGAAATCTTAAAAGGAGTGCAAAATAACATTTTATGCATTTTATTTTAAAGGATGGAAGCTTAAGGCTTCTGTCTCTCTGTTCACTTTTTTCAGAGGACATGGAATATTTCAGCATTTAAGAATTAGTGCTGAAGCATACTCTTACTATTTCCAGATAATCAGAGGTTTAAATGAAATTTGTTTACTTTATTCACATAATTAAATTGTTATAATATAAACACAGTACTGAGGTGAATGGAAGAAAATTGTTTTATAAGGGGTTTTACTAATTCTAAAGGAACTTGTAGTTCCCTTTGTCTCAAATTTTGCAGCATTCTGTTTCTCCAGTGTTTTCCAAGTTTGCACCTTTGAAAACCTTATTGTATGCCATTGTGCCATGATATATAATCACACATAAAAAGCACATCATGAGTCACAGCCACAGGTGGCATTTTGTTCTGTGCAAATCTTTCATTCTGCTTGGAATTCTGCTAGCTAGGATCACAACAGTAATGTGCTTTTTATGAGGATATTGGGAATTAAAGCCTTTTGATTATCGTCAAAAGGCAGTACATCCTGATAAGTTGTACATGCTTCAGATGGTGGTTTGTGTAACTTCCTGTTTTCAACAAGTTCATCTGTGTGGAAACAGTTTACAATTCCCGCTTAACATCGTTCCTTAACTTCAGCTACACGACAGTATCCAGAAGATAAATATCGGCAAATGAGTTTGGAGTTTCATCATTCTCAAGCTAATCCATCATATTTATTTTAAACTTGGATACTAGGAAGTTGAGTTTAGGATGTAAAGTGCAACTGTAATCTCTTTTGCTGCTTGAACCTTTTCCTAGATAACATAATCAGGGTCTTGCTTATTACTTTTTATAGTAACAATTTACATTTAATACTCTGCAGCTTTGAGATAGTTAATTGATTTCTCCACATGTCCTAAATTGTGCTTTGCTGTCACTTATTGTTTACATCTCATCCCAACATGCCAGTTTTTGCCATTGAGCACCAGTGTTTTTTCTATTAAACATATAAAACCATAGAGCAGTTTTGTTAACATTAAAATGTAAGAAGAGTTTTAATGTACCTTTAGAAATAGCAGCAAATTGTGCTGATAACCTTCCAAGTCTACCTCTAATATATCAGCATTCTCACCTGATGCTATTTTCTAATAATTTCTTTGAGAGTGATCATTCATCTCTTATTGTATCCCAGAAATGATAACAGCTCTGTCTCTCTAGCAAATTGTGCCTGTAATATTTTAACCAGTGAAGATAGTTCCATCTGAGGAAACATAGTTCTGCAATATTTTCTTTTTAAGTGAAATGTGACTCCTGGATTCTGAGATTAATTTTTAAAATGTTTTTGGTAAGAGTGCTACCAGGATTCAATTACTGTATCTAATTCTTCAGACTAAGGTGATTGATTGTGTCTTTGTGGTTTCACTTAAAGATGCTAGGTCTTTCATGTAGACATGCAAGATTTGAAGTGGTATGCTTCTGCAATGCAACTAGGATAATTTGAAGCTGAAGAAACAAGAAAACTATTTGAAATATCCAAAAGTGCAAATTACAAAAGTTATGTCTAAAATTAACAGTTGGCAATACAGGTGCATAAATCCATCCCTAATTAACATGCACTCGTCAACATGAGGATTTTCCTGCTGTTTATATCTTTTTCGACTCTTTCCATTTTCACTTCAGGCACTGCTTAAAATGTTCTCCTTACTCTTCAGATATGTTGATTTCAGATTTTTTCTTCACACCCTTTTCAACTTCTCAAATGATGGCAACTTTTCCTGCAAAAGTTAGTGTTGTACTAAGAGACAGTGGCATTGATTTGCAACACACTGAACTTCAGGAAGCTCAAGTGACAACTAAAGGTGCATGTGTTTTAAATAAGGGAGTAGCTGTAAAGTTCAAGTTCAATTTCATCCATGAAATCATTTACATATTGTGGATTCGTCAATACAATAATTATTTACAAATATTATACTTAATACACAATATTTACAAATACAATTTATTTACAATTCTTTATTAAAATTCCACACCCAAATTCCTTTAGACTATAAAAAACATTTTCTATTAGGTACTTTCTTTCATCTTTAGATTAGGATTTTTGATCAATTTGAGCTCAAGGCTGACAGCTAGGAAAACTATTCCACCCCACCCCCCAAACTGCATTCCAACTGCTTTTCGACAAAACAACCAACCCCAGAGTGGTGACCTCTTTTGCAGAAACACATAAATGAAGTTATGTTAAATTTCCGCATTTAGATTAATTTTCATCCGACATTTCTGAACGAACACTTAGAATTAAGCAAAATGAAATTCAGACATGTGACTGATTTTTACAGAACTTTAATACGAAATTCAAGGGACTAAGAAAAATCTTTGAATTAACAATGGTTTTGAGTTATAAATGTTCGAATTATCTGAATTCCACTGTAATAATGTATAATGGATCCTTGGCCTTCCATTCCTTAAAAGTTGCAGTGCTGTCTTGCACTTTGGATAAGGGTTCATCATCACTCACCATATTCCAGAAGCAGCTTGGCTTTAATAAGAATTTGGAAATTGAAATCCCATAGTTGAAATGTTTCAGCATTTGACAGTTTTGCCAAACTCTTATTTCACTCTCTTCTGACCCCATTGTTTCCTTTTCTTTTGTCCTAAAGCTTACCAGCTGATGCTCATGTGATCCTGCTGACACAGGTTTAATAACCTTTTCATATTCACAGTAAACATTTCGAGCTCCTGGGTCCATAACCAGTTATTAGTTTTATTACTAAAACTAACTTAATGATGAAGACCTTATTTAAAAAGTATTAAAGATAAACAATCCATTACACAAATTTATTTCTCTGTATAATTTTGTTGCTATGTAATAGCATAGTCAACATAAACATACACAAACGTTTGGTGTTTTTCAGACTTGCTAACTGTAGATGTTTCAGCATGGAACATAGCACTCAGAATGGATATTCAAATAGTCATGCCTATAAAATTTCATGTTAATATTGAATTTTCTGTTTAAATAGAATTTTTAAGATGTTATAGTAAATATTAGACAAAAGGGTTTAAGCCGTTCACAATTGAAGAAATGGTTTGGATGAATAGTTTCTTGAATCATTTTCAACAAAAATGGTCATTACATTTTCTCTTTGTGTATTATTAACAAAGATTCCCTTGAGCGCAAGGTCGCATAGTTGGGTTCATTTGAAACGATTGTGTTACAATTAAGACAGGAAACATTAGCTGCTAATGACTCGCCATATTTATCAAGAGGGTGGCAGAGCATTGGCCAGAATGTACAGAATACAACCTGTTAAGGATGTATGTATTATACTTCACAAAATGCACATTGACATTCAAAAAATATTGAATGCAAACCATTATGTGCTGAATGAACACAAAAAAAAAAAGAACAAATAAAAAAAGGTACGCTACAGTGATCATCAAAGTTCTTCTCATCAAGATCGAAGACAAACTCGTTGGGAGTGATAAACTGCTCAGGACATTCAGCTAGGTAACCAGTCTTCAAGAATGCATAATATAATGGTATTGGTATAATGTAATGACAACTGACGGAATGTGATGGCATGCAAGTGAATGTGAAACAGTCTTTTGCTGAGTTTATCATCAAATTGGCTAGCCTTTAAGGCATAGCTGCAGATGGTGCAGTAATATTTCTTTATGCATGGAAAAAAGCAAACATCAAAGGCTGAATTTGTCAAAAGGTTCCAAGTGGTATGATGTGCAATGTCACTCATTTTTCAGGAGGGATAGTCTCCTCTAAAGTAGAATGATTTTGGGATACCTACAGTTCAGCCTCCTCTTGTCATTAGCAGCCAATATTGTGGTGGTGTGGTAGACAATATGTAGGATTTCAAATGCTGCAAATACCATTGGCCGATTGGGATTTCACATTTAAGGGGTTCCTTGTAAGCATAGATTACACATTATTAATGTAAAATAATGAAGGGTACCTCATGGTGAAGCATTATGAGATATTTTTTTCCCCTCTTCTCAGAATTTTAACGTGAACTGCACATTTTTTTAAGATCAGAAACTCAGTTTTTTTATGACTTTATAATTCAAGAGTCTCATTTATCCAGCCCTTATTAATCTGGATTGATTTTGTTTACTTTCTCACTGCAAATATATGCACATTCTTTGATAAATGTATATGAATATATACAGTTGTAATGTTGCAAACACAGGTAGTGCGAAATCACTGTCGATAGCAGGCTTAATGCTAACAAGTATACTTTAGCATTGTCAGTGTCACAGAGCAATAAAACCAATGAGAATGAATTTCTGTTTATTAGATATCATGAAAATGTTAACGGGAATGAAGTACAAAATTCACATTTTTTCCTAAATGAAGGATGTGGCCTTTAAAATCCAGTGGTAAGATTGTTTTTCTAATATGCGATAACGTTATCACTATACAAGCAAAATAATAAACACCTCACACATTACCAGCTCCATCCATGCGCTTCAGGCACATGGTATTTCACAACTTGCTTACTACTACATGTTTCAATAATATGTTTTCATAAATTGTTCTTGTTGGTATTGAAGTTCAAGAGTAGTGCACTTTATGGTGGTGTTTTAATGATGGTGTTACTGAGTCATTTTGGCATTATACAAATAACATTGTGAAAAATAAAATGCCTCAGTGTTATGCCTATGGCTGCACTGTGAGAAGCAAAACATACACGGGAATTCATTTTCACTCATTTCCAAAGACAAATCTCCTAAAAGATATATGATATGGGTAAAATTTTGTAAAAGGAAAGATTTTTTGCCTGGACCCAGTACTTGTTTATGTTCTTTCCGTTTCAAGATTACAGACTTTGAATAGATAGTTATTAAAATAAGCAGTTTATGTCAGATGAAAATTTCAGAGGGTCTTCATTAAAATTTTGAACTATTCCTACTATAAGGATAAGTGAAGACACTTTGCAAATATCAAGCTACAGTAAGACAATTGTTTCTTCACCATCTTCATCTAAGAGTGAATGACAAAGAACAGAACAATATAAGGCTAGAAATTGTAAAAAACATATTTCTGAGTTACGTGATACTGTTCTTGCAATGAAACTGACAACAAAGGTGGTGATAAAAGTGGTGAAAGAGGATTCAGAATAGGTGATAGGGAGAAAAAAAAAGAATTCAGAAGTAAAATATGCTTGCAAAAGTTAAAGGCATGTGAATGCTGGCCAGTGCTCAAACGGAGCGCTGTTGCCAAGCGTAGTGCATGTACCAGCAGAGATTCTGTACATAAGAGCATGTGAGAGTGCTGGTAGGAGGGGCAAGCTTAGGATTTGCTGGAGTCTGCAGTACGGCCTGCTTCCATATGCCTTTAAGTTTTGCGAAGATTATAGCTACTGAATTTGTAGGGAATATGCCTGAGATATATTGTTGAAACCGGAAAATATCTTTGAAACAAGCAATGATGATCAGGATAAGCTGAATGAAAATTTTTATGAACCTGTTACTTCAGATTTTAATATAAATGATGAGGAAGAAGAAGCAGGAGAAGAGAGTTTCATCATACATGGAAATTAAGTTACAGCAGAATATTTGATTATTGTTTGGACATCTCTACTTTTACTTTTCAAGGAGTGTATTCTATGTAGAAATTAAATTAAAATGTCTCGTTACATTAATGGGACAAAGCTGTGTGTTAAAACAGTACATTATGGTGCTAATACATTCACTTGGAACTCACTAAATTTATCAAGAAAGAAACTGGAAGAAAATGCTTTAATAGGAAGTTCTTATCATCTGGTAAGTATATTGTTTCAGCAATGTAAGTCTTGCAAACCACTGGGTTTGGCAAGGTTTTCGAGGCCTACTTTCGTTAAAACTATTCAAAACCTGGCAGCGCCAGTTATTAGAGCATTTTGGTTTCAAGAAAGAAAAAAGAACTTGAATTCATTAAAAGATTGTGGTACACCTATATGGTTGGCAAGGGATGGGTAATATGATTCCCCAGAATTTTAAGCCATATAAGTAGTTTATTCTATCATGGATTTAAATTCCCGCAAAATTATTGAATTTGAACTTAAAGCGATTTGGTAAAGGCTGCTTGTGACAAGATGATTAGGCTTGTGAAATGGAAATGTGTAGCATTGAAGTTTTTCTCACAGACAGACATAAAGATAAATATAGCTGTTAAAAACTCAGTATCTGGAAGTAGAACATGAATTTGATGTATGGCATTTGTCGAAAAGTCTAATGAAAAAATATTTAAATAGTAGAAGAACAATATCCGGAGTTAATGGCATGGAAAGCCAGTGTAAATAACCATTTGTGGTGGGCTGCACAAAACTGTAGTGAGAACAGTGCCATAATAATTGAAAAATTCACATTAAATCATCATATATAAATGAACATAAATGACTAGAAAATGGTGAATGGAAGCTTTGTGGATATGAGTTGTTGGAAGAAGACCAAAGAAATGAAGTATGGATTTAAGATGAATCAAACACCTATCATGCTCTGAATAAAATTATTTTGGAGGACACTTCTTGAAAGATTTGACTCATATTTGATATACACATACTGTCAGTTTGGAAAGTTATCACATTCTTCTTCTCAGATATGCTCCATAAAATGGCCTTCAACTTAGACCAATGCATGGAACAAGCATAGTCTTCAGCTTCGCAGTCTCAAGAGTTGCTATCAGAATCACACTTTAATCAAACTGATAAGGACATTTTCAAAGCAGATGTTGGACTGCTGTGTATCACTTAGTCGGTATTAATGCCTGAACCTTCTTTGTCATTTAAAATACCACTCTTGTCTGAGTTTAGTGGAGTTCATGGCATTGCATGTCATGACAACTGCAAGCAACCTGAGAACCACTCACCTTGGGACAGTGGAACATTCTGCATTGCTATCTATTCTTGATGACAAATCAACTAATGTGTCAAATGAAATATTTGTTTTTGTGTTTTGTTCCCCGATTTTGGACATCTCACGTGGAATATATTAATTAATAAGCCTTAAATAAATTTTGTTGGCATATTTACTTTGATGCTGAGTTGGTAGTTTAAATGAGATTTTTATATCATTGGTAATAAGCCTTCCAAGCATTCATTAATATAATTTGAAAACCGTGAACATATAGAAATCTTTTCCTTTCACCTTGTAATATTTATTACATCCCCCTCAAGCCTACTAGCAAATCTGGAATTTTAAAAGCTAATTCAATAATTCTGTGTTAAAGATGACTCATATTTCTTTGTTTTTTCTGCATCTTTTTTTTTAAACATGGAATCATAAATTTTGCTTAAAACAATGTATCAATGAAACTTGGCAAAAATTGCCGAAAATTTTGATTTACTTTGTACTTTAATGGAACTTTTGTTTTCTCAATATCGGCCATTTTTAAAGCTCCAGGAGGGCATTTAAATGTCCCAGTGCAAGTGAGCATTGTTTTCACTGGCTTTGAATTTAGAAGGCATTTCTCTTGCAAGGAATTTTTCTTCAGAGAGGTCGTGAATTGGCTGTACTGAAATGAATTCGATATATCGAGCTGAAATGCTGCAAATTGTACATATGTTTTGCTTGCAAACAGAGAAGTGCAGCCAGTGTTGTGTAATTCTGTAATCTTGCCGGATTATTTCAGTGTTCCAGTTATATATTTAGGCATTGTTTAGGTATTTAAAAGGTTTGTTATTCGTTAGTTTATAATAAAGCAGTAATTAGCACATATTTTATGAGTTTGGTGTACAAGTTAGCAAAAGTGCATTGTGCAGAGGTTAGCTAAGAACAATACATCTCCAGATTTTGTGAACAATAGGGAAGCAAAAGGGAAGTTTTCATATTAGGAAACGACCAAGCAAACTTAAAATTCTCAAAGACTGTTACTGAGGCCAAGAAGAAAGCACCAGAGGGTTCCACATATAGTGCTTGGGAATATTAAATTGATAAGATTTAGGTAGAGTATCAAAAATTTGTTGTTAAACTTTAAGCCCATTTTTCTCATCCCCCCCAGTATTTTCACTATTCAGAGCGTTCCTTGGGCCCTAGTTTATAACTTATTAGCTTGAAATTTTCAGGAGAGCTTCAAAGATTAAGGTATTAAAATTTGTCGTGCACTAGTTAAAACATTAAAATTGAACATATCAATAAATTGTATACAAATTTTTTTTTCTCTTGAACTAATTTAATCTAAGTAATGGCTATACAACAATTTCTTTATATCTGTATACTGAGCCCAAATTAAACATTTAGGAAAGTCACAATAACTGTAGAGTTCAGGGGTCATAACAGGGGTCATAAATATTAGCATATCAAAAAGTGATTTGTTACTAATAAATATATTAATTAAAAAATGGTTTGACATAGGACATTGAAATTTTGTGTATACTATATATTTTATGTTCTGAGTGTGAAGAGAAAAAAAATTCAAAGCTGTTAGAAGAAAAGTAGATTATTTTATGTTCATAGATACATTGCTTAAAGTAAATACACACAGTATTGGTAGAGGGAAAAATTCTTCAGGGAGAGGAATATATTGTTGAGCTTTAGAACATTTCTTTCCTTTACTAATTAGTTGATAGAAGGTAATGAAATGTTATACACAGATTTTAGGAAAATCGTACACTCTTAATAGTACATTCTCTACATTTTTTACATAGGAGACTTGCACAAAGTACAGAAGTGGTGATTGCATGTGGGAATATATGCCTAGCCATAGCTGCTTGTCCTAGAAGCTGCAGATTTTCCATCAAGTAGTTAATTAGCCCTCAAGGACCTCAAAAGGTAAACCTGTACCAGACTCCTCTTTACTGTACCAGGAATTAAACCCGAGCTCTATCACATACTGTAGGCAGCAGTGTATTCTGGGGACACCTTGCACATGTTTGTATTTCAGGGATTTTTCTTGATTTGTATAATAATGCGCTGCTAGTCAAAGAGGTACGTAAGCTATGTCGTAAGTGGTTTGTAAAACTTAAGAAACTGTACAATGAAAATAAAAGGATCAAGAAGCAAAATAGCAAAGGAATATGATCGCTCCAAGTACTAGTGTAGTTATATAATTGGAAACTGCTGGCTGTCTCATAATGTAAGCATACAGAAATCGTACAAACTTGTCCTAGTAGTTTTTATGAGGGAAAGTATATAATTTTGATCTGATCTTGTTTTCATTATTTAAAAAGGACCTTACTTTAAAAGGCTTTTTCTGAGTTCAGTGTTGCTACTAATTTACTGTTGTACATTGTCAGAATCTGAATTTTATATTTAAAATACAAACATCAGTTCTTAAATATTATTTTGCTTTTAAAAATTATATTTGGCTGGAAATTTTAATTTGAATTTGCTCAGTAAAGGCCTTCTTTTTCTCAATTTAAAGACTTTATGTAGTTTGTTTTCAATTTGAAATGAAGGTCCCTGGATTTTACCCAATTTATTAAATATTTATATTCAGTGCTTTAAAAGTTAAAACACCTCTTCTGCTTCACCTCTGTCGTTTGGCTAACATGTTAATGTCCTGGCTTTGGTGACATGTAGAGCAAACGTAGTAAATGTAGTAGTAGTTTGTTAATATATGTTCAGACATCTATATACTTTCAAAACTTAAGTAACTTTAAAAGAAGCAGTTAATTTAAAAATAAAAAGTATTCATCTGGCTGTGAAATGTTTCACATAACATTAGTGATGTCAGTTCAAACAACTTAAATATAAGGGCTTCTTGTAGGCTGAAATAATAATTCTGCATTGCTGCTGTTGGTTGTAAAATATACATTCTACCTCGAGAAAAAAATAATGCTCAAAATTAGTTGCATGTAGAATTATTATA
This sequence comes from Tenodera sinensis, assembly GCA_030765045.1. Lineage (NCBI taxonomy): Eukaryota > Metazoa > Arthropoda > Insecta > Mantodea > Mantidae > Tenodera > Tenodera sinensis. The sequence continues at coordinate 82,479,296 of CM060963.1, forward strand.
TCTGTCTACATTATTGTGAGGAAGAAGTATCCATTTTTATGGAGTTATAATTTTTAGGTGCACATCTCTGCGTAACATTCGTGATAATGAAGAAAAAGATAGCGCGTTCCGTGGCATGTGTCAGATGATCACTGTAAATCCAGCAGGTGTTGTGCCAGACTTCATCTTCTTCTGTGATGCTGTTGCATCATGGGTGAACCCCAAGGAAGATCTTAAAGAAATGTTCAATAAGGTAATATTCTGTATTAATTTATGAGTGAAAGTCAGATTGAAGAGTGAAAAATATAATGGACCAAGTGACAAAATTTCCACTTTTTAGTTTTTTCATGTAAAATGGTCTATGGAGCAATCCCAATAACAGTATATAATGGGCCATGTAACACAAGCACTGAAAATTATTCAAATACATCTCAAAAGATGGTGCTCGTGCCAAGTTATGTTTATTTTTCCCTGAAAAATCCTACGTTTACTCCAAACTTTAATTTTGTCACTTTCCCCATTATATTTTTCCACTCTCAATTATTGTAGAATGACTGCTAAAAATATGAAACAACCTAAGTACATACTGCCACTGTTGAAATGTGGTCAGCTATGTCCACAAGACATAAGAATACATTGTTATTATGTTAAATACACTGTCATGTTGCGTGTGTACTTCACGAAATTGCTACTTCCTCACATTGCTATGTTATGTTCCCTATTGCTGAATTTATATACATTTTATTTTCGAATTAGGGATAATCCGAACATTTCCGAATCCAAATACTACACCCCCAATTAATTTGGAATAGTGGGGTTCTCCTCTACTCATATTCTAGCTAACAGGTACATGTTCTAACCAGCAATAACATTTCAAGTATTCGCTCAAAGAGTATTCAAAATATTTCATTCATACATTCCTTTTCATGTTTTGAAGTAAGAGTGTATTAGAGTTTTTAAACTCACTGTTTCATCTAGTACATAGTCTCAGGTTAAAAAAATACGGTTACACTTCCACGTAGTTTTTGACAGTTTGTATAGGAAGCTGTAATTTATTGAAATAGAGAAGTTAAGGAATTTAAAATAAAAATAGCTTTAGCTGAAGGAGGATTGTATATATTTCAAATACTTATAATAATGCACTTATTCAACTTTTGTTAACTGGCACAAAAACTGTGGTTCAATGGGAAATATGAATTGTTGTTAAGAGTAAGAAAATAGTAGTTGCATGTGTTGTTCCCCACTGTATAGAAACTGCATTGTTTTGATTAAATATCAGTCGGGGTGGGCAGGAAATGACTAGGTATTATTAAATGGCCGTTAAGTTTTTAATATTGATGGAATAATATTGGAAATAAGTGCAAACATGCAGAACATTAAATTAGGATAGTTATTCTAAAGTAAGAACAAATTAGAAACTAAAAACTTCACTTATCTTAGGAATGTTGCACGAAAAACTTGCAACATTACTAGGATAAGTGAAGTTTTTAGTTTCTAATTTGTTCTTACTTTAGAATCTTGTTGCTTCACTGTTAATAGCTTCATTTTCCTTAATTAGGATAGTTATTTTTCATGTTGCATAGTACTGTCGATTGTGAGAGGCGGTACAGTCAGCAATAACAAAGATGTCTGATCCCTTTACAGTAAGAGAACAAACACAGATTGCTTCATGCAATAAGGTGTGGAATTTGATCATTCTTGTGCAGAGATGGTGGGCTATGGTAAAGGGAAGCAATGCCACTATTCGTCCAGAGACAATAAAGAATTATCACATGAAGCTAATGACCAGAGGTTCGGTAAAGGATGCACCAAAAACAGGTCATTCCATCTAAGTCTTGGTGAACGAGAAGCACTACCTTCAAATGCTTCAGGATTATGTTTGGCCCACAGTATCTGGATGGGAAAATACCATCATCTTTATGCAAGATGGTGCACTGCCTCATTTTGCAAATGTCGTATGGAACTTGTTGGATGAGAAGTTTCCAGGATGTTGCTGAGGAGAAGTGGACCCCATGAATGGCCTGCCAGAAGTCCAGTGTGTGTGTATGTGTGCATGCGTGTGTGTGTGGTAACTCAAAAACGAAAAGTCGGTAGAAAACCAAAGTTGGTATTTAAGTTAAATGTCTTTCAAGGATGCAACACAAAGATTTTGAAGAAAATAGCCCCACCCTAAACTACCCTTTACATGGAAAATTTTTCATAAATTTTGATTTTCTTGAAAATGGCTAATGATTTTGATTAAAGTGCCATATGCTTAAGATATTTGTATGACAAATGAATGTATATTTTGAATTTTCTGGCTATAGCCTATGTAGTCCTGTTTACTCTGGATGACTTTTCAATAACTCGTGAACCGTAAGAGTTAGACAAAATCTTACTATGCAAAAAATGTAGATCTAGCTAAACCACACAATTTATGTCAAAATACATTTTTGGTAAAATGAACCATTTCGGAGATATTCCTTGTTATTCGTGTCAGTTTTGGAAAGCTTGAAAGTTTTCGTGAAATGGAACATTGTTCATTTTTCTATATGTTAAGCATCCAAAGAGAACGGGAGCTCAAAGCTTTAAAAGATTTGACTATCACTCTAGTATTCCCCTTGCACCTACAAGGAAATAAGCAATGAGATAATTTGTACAACTGTTTATCTCAGCTAACGTGAAGAAGATATAGAAATAAGAGTTTTTAAGAATGATTAGTACAAGAGTAGAGAAAGTCATGTGAGTGCAGCACATCAGAATTTTTTTTCAGTGGTTAAAATGAATAAAAAGACATTAAATACTGCCTCTGTAAATTAAATTGCCACCTGGGGGGGGGGGGGGGGAGCAGAATTTTCTTAAACTAGTTTTAATTTCTTTAATTCTGCCCTCTGTAGATGAAAGTGTGAATGTGAGAGCGAAGTGCATATAAAATAAGTTAAATTGTCAAAACTATAGTAAGTTAGCCTGAAAGTAAAAAAAAAAAAAAAAAAAAAAAAAAAAAAAAAAAACCATATGACAATCAGTTACAGGAAGCTATAGAAATTAGCTGCCTCCCCTTGTCCCCTGCAAAAAGTTACAACTGATGTAATTAGGAGCAAATGTAGTAGACTGGCCCCTTGGTTCAGTCGGTAGAGTACCTGCCTGTTGAGCAAGGGATCTGGTTTTGATTCCCAGCTGGGGGTCAGAAGTTTTCTCTAGGTGAGATTATTCTCTATTCTCATCAGAGTTTCTGGAAATAATGGATCAATTAATAAACACTCTGAAAAGCAAGTACCATAATTACAATTGTGTGATTAAAAACCTCCGTGTTAAACTAGTTGTTTATCTCAAAGCATACAAAGATAAGGTTTTGATTGTTATAAAAAATTAAAACTACTTAATTATGTATATAAAGCAAACCAACTTTCATCAGAAAATGATTATAATGAAATTTGTAAATGTGTTTTGACTATCTATATTAATTTGTTCAATGCAGTTCTTAAAGAAAGGAATATTTTACCTAAAGAAAAATTACACATTTTGAAATCTAGTCTAACCAGAATATGTTTGCTGAAAATACATAAACAAGATATTATCTTGAGGCCAATTTTCAGAAGTTTTTGATGTGTCCTATCTTGATTGAGGCTGAAACTATGAACTATACAAACTTTTCTTTACATAATTACCACCGGCATGGTGATAAGTAATAAATGCACTTAACTCTGTATATGAGGGGGAAGGTTTGATGGCTATGCAAGTTATTTTTATACCTTTGATATTCTATGTGAATTTTAAATATTGCTCCAGATGTATATAAGTAAATACAAACATACATAGATACACAATTGCAACATTCCACAATAAACTGATCACAGATAAGTACGAAACATATATAAACAATTATCTAGTGAATATAACAAATTATTCAATGTTCATTTTAATTTGTTCCTTTGATGATTGCTTATGATGTCACCTCTGGTGAGTCTTTAGTTGCAATAAGCTGAAGAGCATCCAAGTCAAATGCTTAGTTTGGCTGTTGAAGCCTACGTTTGATGTTTGCAAAGCTACTCGAGTGCACAACACTAGGTTCTTCTGACAGCAAATTTGAGAACTTAAGGACATATGCCTACCTATTAGGGCAATGGCTTGGTTGTCTGTTAAGTTTTAAAAACGTTTAGTGGGTAAAGTCTGGAGAGATTTCAATGGATATGCATGACATAGAAAACTTAGTGTGTTAGATTTCCTTAGGTAAACCAGAACCATGCATGAAACAAATATTAAAAACTTACGCACTGTTTAGAGGGGGTGGGGGGGGGGGGGTAATTTTAATTAAGAATTTGATCTTCTTCCATGCTGAGACACGTTTTGAAATTAATGAACTTACTTTTGATTAGGCATCTCAAAGATACAAAACACCTGTGTATATCCGTGTCGTTTATGTACGCCTGCCATAATACAGTACCGTAAAATAGTCATGGATACCATTTAACATTTGTCTTAGAAGTCTGTAAGCTGTCTCTTTGAATTCCTCATATCTGTCCATAAAATCATCATTGCAGCAGTTCATATCATACTGATATCCCCCTTCATTCAGCAATCTGATTCAAAAATAGCATTTCAGTATGTAGACACGGTGCCATATTGTCAGCTTCATATTGTTCTCTAATGGTGACAATATGCTAAATCGTCTGAAGACCTGTTTCCATATCAGGCAGACAAGTTCAAAGGACACACTCGTGGTATAGTTGTGGAAATCCCAGTCGCTAGGGGGCAGCTCCAAGTGAAAAATTCACTAAAAATCACACCTGATACGAGCCACTGATTGAGCTGTTTTAGGCTGATAGAAATATGAGTTGCATTCAGAAAGTCCTGAAGGCCAGTAAAGAGAACAAAAACATTAAGTAAGAAATATTGGAATGGCTACTTTTCAACATAGTCACCATTATTGTTGAGGCATTTATTGCAATGGTGCACCATCAATTGTATGCCCAAGTCATCTCCTATGACAATTCTGCCACTAATGTCTGGAGTTACAAAGTCATTTCATTCTGCACCTCAGCATCATTGTGGAAATGTTTTGCAGCCAGAAAATAATTTCCTACCAGAGTAATTTCATGCAAAAGTGAACGAGACATCTGGGAGGAATTGATAAGAGAGTTCTGAAATTGTGAAGTGCCAGTTCTGCACAATTGCTTGCCACACATCTCCGGCACCACCACGGAGGTCGGCCACTATGATCTTTGTTGCAAATATTGGTTTGAACTTACGTAAATTGCCTGTATCATCATCTTAGCATATGTCATGCCTAGGGCTCGGAAGCTCATGCCCTAAAAACACTGTAATATGCATGCAAATATGCTCTTAAAAACTTGAAAATATGCCAAGAAATATACACTATTGAATTGCCCCTTTGCAGTAGACAAGGCGAGTTAGTATAAATAATAAATAAAGTTACCTTATTCCTTAGAGGTTGAAGCAGAAGTGGTCTCACCGCTAGTATTAACTGCTAAATTGCAGTTCACAACCAACACTTTGCACAAATTTTCAACTCTAAAACATTGTCTGTTGTCTCGCAAAACACTTTTGTAACGTGAAAAACTTCTCTCTGTGTCACAAGATATCAGGGAATATTTAAATGATGTTAACTGCTTCACACAGAGAGAGTCAAGTCTCTTGGTGTGGTAGATGATTTTCTTTCAAGGATATCTCGAATATCGCACACCTGTTTATAACCAGAATTTTTTGAAATTATATAATTCACTTCCTCTTTCACTTTTTGTCCTATGCTATCAGGAACCGAACTTAGATCACAAATTGTTTTTTCAAACACAGTAAGTGATTCATTCAAAGGAGATCCTACAGCTTCCAATGCTGTTATGGCTGTTGGTAAGAAAGAAAAATGGGCAGATATGAAACTAAGATCCTCTTTTAACCCAGTGCCTGACAGAATATTTTGCACAGTTTCTATTGATGAAGCATCTTTCGAGTCCAATGAATTAACAACCTCTTCGACTATTTCTATGTGCTCAGCATAATATAAAACTGCATCGACCCATGTTCCCCATCAAGTTAACACTGCAGGAGGAAGTCTGATATTAAGTGCTGTTGATCTAAACAACTTAACTCTTTTAGGAGATTTAACAAAAATTCTCTTTGTATAGGACACAAATCTATCTACCAATGGGAAAGAATCGCGTATTGTCTCAGAAATGCTATGAAGAGCGTGTGCCAAACAAGTTATATGAATTAAGTTAGGAAAAATACCTTTCAGGGTTTGTCCTGATTTTACCATATAAGGAGCTGCATCAGTAACAAATAAAAGTACCCGGTCGTGTTTGATTTCACATGGCCATAATAATTTCAAAGAGTCCATCACAAACTGGGTTACAGTTACATTGTCAGTGGCCGACAATTCGCACACATTAAGAAGATAAGGTGTCATCTTTTGCTCATTATTCAAAGCACCCACGATTATATTAGCAATAGAACGGCGCTCAGAATCAGGGATTTCATCAACAGAGAACCACACAAACTGATACGCTAATTCATTTTGTATATTTGACAATACGTTATTGTAACAATGTCCAAAGTCTTAGGCAGTGTACTTTCTTCAGGCACATGTTGTCGAGTGTACTTGGCAAGAAAGTTTTTAAATGTCGGATTATTAATTTTGAACAAGGGAATATCAGCAGCTAGAAATGTTTGGCACAAGTCATAGGAAAATTCAGTAACCCTACTTCATTAACACTCTACTAGCTGTTTTTGAACAGGTTCTTTGTTTGTGAGTTTTCTGATTAAATTCTCATTATGTTTTGCTGTGTTTATGTGCTGCACTATTTGAAATCTTTTCTCAGTCCCTACATTTTTCTCACACGCTCCACAACACAGTGTCCTATTATCTGTAGATATTAAATCACACGAAAACTCTTTCTATAATTTAATTAATTTTCGGCATTTGAAGAGCTCTTTTAACATTTTATACGCCTAATTTAATTTGGTGGAAACCAGTTCACAACACCTACGTTTGAAGACCATGGCACAACAATTGGAGAGCAGGGAAGCGTTGCGATAATCGTGCTGCTCAAAACCAACTGACCTGCACCTTATCTTTGTTAATATAAACCTCTCAGATAACGCACTTATTATTCTCTACGCACATACATATAATGAAAGGATGGAAACAGGGGGTTCACTGCATGACAACATGACTCACCTCGCGAGTTGCATCAACATGTGCAGTGCTACCAATATGAAAAGTGTTATACACATGGAAAAAATAATAAAAAAACCATAAAAATCATTAAAATATGCAATATAGGTGCTATAATATTGAAATAATATGCATTTATAAAAATCAAGAAAATATGCAGTTATATGCACCATAAAATCATGTCCAAATAACTGAAAATTCCATAATTCGTGCACATAACGTAAAAGCATACATTTTTAACCCCTATGAAAAAACATGCAAATACATGAACTTCCTAGCCCTAGTCATGCCTAATGTCATATCCATACATGTGACACAATTGGTCATGGATCTCTGCTAGAGATTGCTTTTGAGCATGCAAAAATTGGATGACTGCACAAACCTCAGAGCAGAAGACAATATCAGAGCAGCCATTTTCTTCTAGCACAGCATGGTAGTGGTAACCACTTCTGTCACAAGGCTGAAACTTTACTGCATTATTCCTACATACTTTCTTTCTACTCCTGCACATACACATTCTTATCTGACTGATGGTGCCATCTCTGGACATGATTGGGACTTACTTTCTGAATGGACCTTGTATCACACTACGCGTCGTTAGAGATGCATTTCAAGGTAACTGTAGATTTGCATCAAAGTGACATCATAAGTTGGAAAGTGAAGAAACAAATAAAAATTAATGCCATATATAAATATTTTAGTCATGAAGCAACCTCAATATTCCATTACAGATGTATGGCATATTGTGAATAAACTTTTTATAAAATTTCTGATTTTAATGCATCTTTGTCTGATGGTACTACCAATCCTCTTGTGATTGCAGAATTAGCACAGATGCTGAGCTTTAAGCCCAAGTAGTTTATTGATGAAAGAATTATGAAGAAGTTATAATTATGGAATAATGGTGCAAGCTGTATTATGAAGCAATGCGTTAAGTACCATGTTATGTATAAAAAAGTGCAGTAGTATAGCATAGTGATGTATGCCTTAATATGCACAATAGCACACCTTCAGACTGGTATAAAATTATTGCTCAGTCACAAAAAAAGAATCCATTTACAGAAGTGCAAGTGAAGCAAGAAGACTATCAATAGCTTTGGAGAAGGCAATTAACTGTAAAACTAATGAATTAAAGTCTGCAGAACTTGGTTACAAATTCAATGGTTGCAGTGTAGAAGATCTGAACTTATGAAGATACATTGCAAGACAACTTTGAATACTGATGTGCAGTTTTTCATCTTATACATACAGAAAACGAAAAAGGGATATCCAGTCTAGCTCTCCAGCTCAATAATATAAAATAGGAACCACTATACGATGACCAGTCAGTAATTTGAGGGAGGGGGGACATGTTAGACTTGTTACATATGTAAAAAAATATGATTAAAATGCATTTTTATGTTAGTGTAAAGTGAAATTCACATGATTTATAAACAATTATGATAACATTAATATTACTACATTTAATTATGCTCCAGTATTATTAATTTAAAGTGAAATTCATGCAGTTTATAAAAAGTTGTGATATTAATATTACTACACTTAATTATGCTCCAATATTAATACCATCTCTTATGAGACCTATAAGTTTGTTTATCAAGCTTTCCTGGCTTTTCTGTACAATGTTTCACAGAACCTTAAATTTCTCAAAATAAAAAGAAAATTGTCTAGCACCATTATGTCATAATCGTCTTCAAATACCGTTCCTCTAGAATAAGGCCCAGCATATAAACATGTGTTAGTAGACAGATGCTTTATTCAATTATGTTAACAGCTGCATTTATTTCCTTCTTAGATCCTTCATGGATTTAAAAACCAAGTGGGTGAAGAAAACTGGAAAAGATTTTCTGATCAGTTCCCTCCTCAACTAAAAGATCGACTATCAACAATGTATGGTGTCTGAACTACTGCAGATGGTAAGTGCTTCATTATTAATGGAGAGTGAAAAATAGGCACTCTTCAATTCTGACAAAATTTGAAATCCATAGAAGCAAATTATGAATTGCAATTAAAGTTACTGCAGGCTTTTTAATGTATAGTTTTGGTTTGAATGTGTTAATAACAGTTTCTGTGTTAATTTCTTTTTCAGGTAGTTTGGGTACAAGAAGCACCCTCATCTGTTTGGGGTTGAGGGATTGGGGTGGGTGGGTGAAACCACTTGACATGAGGAACATCAGCTGCAACAGTAACCATGGGGGAATGCTGTTGTAGAACAGGACGTCAGCTGCGGGGCAGGGTGGGGCGGGGTGAGCCTTCGCGCGGGCCGCAACTATCGTCGGGTGGGAGGGAGGGACGTTTGGGAAGGGAGGGGAGGATTTGAAACAAATCCCCACACGCGTTCTACCCTATTAGTGTTAAAAAGTAAATAAAATTGAAATGTTGATGCACAGCAATAGTATAAAGTTGTAAGCGGGGATTATAAATAGAATGCTTAATATTGCAAACTGAAGAAACATTGTAAGGGGCATTTCTTATATTAATTTCCAAACCCAAAAAAACTGAAAAACAAAAAAAAGAGGTAATATATTGGGAAATATTCTTTAACATGAAAGTAAAACTACAGATTATATATTTTGCATAGATTCTGCTTTGGTGTTTATTTCATTCAACCATCAATGTAATCAAGCTTTGGTATAAGTCGTTAGTTTTTACAATCTGTGGAGTAAAAGTACTGTATTTTAAGTTTAGATTTAAGACGCAAATATTTAGGTCCGTAATTTTAAGGTTTTCCACATTAAACATATAAAAAAGTAGATGTTAATAAAAAAAATTCTTAGCAAATAAGCCTGCAATTATAAGTAATCTTCAGCATGTCGGAACAAGAAGAAATTCTTCTTGTCCTGTTTTATATGTACATCAATGCCTCCGCATGGTATTGGAAAATAGATAACAAGTGTTTGTGATTCTGTCATTGTTAGCAGAGGAATTAAGGACCCTTTCATATCAATTATCTAATGGAAAACTGTTAAGTTTCTTTCTGTTTTCTGTCTGTGTTACTTGACCCCCTGCATCGTGTTTCTTAGAAGAAGAAAACTGCAAGCAGAAAACTTCTGTTTCCTAGACCCCCTTCCCACTGTTGTCATCATGTAGGCAATGAAGTAATTAGAAGTGCCTTTTTCAAAGCAAAAGAAGAAGTTCCCACCAGACTTGCTTGACTCTTCTGCAATGATTAAGGAGGAGTATATGTCATTGAAAGAGTTCTTTTTATTTTAAATGCCCTCAAAATTAGAAATCTGTCTGGGAAAAATTTGTAGCTAGAGTGAAAGTTTGGCTGAAATTGCAGATTTTTAATAGGAATTTCTTGTTCCATCTGTCCTTTTTGTGTTGATGTGCAATGGATAAATCTTTCTGTGCCGTTAAAAGAATATAGTTTATGAAATGGTGTACACAAATTGTCTCAAGCATATTATTGCCTGTATTGAAGTATGTGTCTAATGCCAAGCTTTCCTCCTAGTTGCAGTTCTTCCCAAAAAAAAGGGGGCTTTGTTATGAATATCATGAATACCAAATAAAAGCATATCAGTTCCAGGTTTAAGAGAGATTGTAATTTATGTGAAGATGTTTTCTTCATACTTGTCTGTCAGAAACTAGATTTTCCATTAAGAATGTGGAAAAATTTGCCTGGAACAAAGAGAAGCTTACAAGTTTTGTTAATAAAATCCTAGTAGGTTTTTTCATTATATTTTCCGTAAAACATCAGGATTGTAAATCATGGATAAAAATAGAATGTGTGATGGTGTGATTTTTATAGGAAACATTAAAAAATGGAAAAAAATCTAATTTAATTTATTATACAGAAATCTTGATGTGGTTTGGTGGTGCAGTGGTGCAAGTTGCAAATGCATATTACAACAATAATACCGCCTTCTTTGATTTAACTTCCTCTGATCTTCATGAAGTGTGTGTATGTATGCGTGCATGCATGTATGCATGTGTAGGTGTGTTTACATTTGTAAAGCAATTTTACTAAGCTAATCAGCAGCATTTGCTCAGTATTTATCAACAAATTTTCAAATGGGTTAGTTCTTTAGATGGAAAATGCATGACTTTTTATTGTAATTATTATTATTTTTTATTTTTTTATTGAAGAAATTGTTTTACATGTTAATGTACTTTGAAACCACTTTTCAAGCTTTCTCATTGTTATTTTCTTTTAATAAGAATTATGTGATAACCATGCATTCTCTTGTGCCCATCTCTGTGTGTATGTGTGTGAGTGATTGATGCAAATTTGCTGTAAGTGAGCAAAGATTTTAAACCACATGTAGTATTTCTATGTAATTATAAAGTATATATGTGTATATAAATATTTTTTTTCCAAATGCTGAGTTTGCTTCAAATATAAATGTAATTAATATATTATAAATATATATACATTTGTTTATAATTAATAGTTATATGTAGATAGAATCTTTATTAATGTCTTTTTTAAAAACAAAATGTTTTTAGCTGTGTCTTATTTTATTTTGTAAGGTTAAGTTCCTAATTTAAGCAAGTAATTTTAGCATGATGAAAGGTCTTAGCTGCTATATGCATTCATTAAAGCAACATATCATGCACCTTCTTTGTCAGTTAAGTGGACCAAATAAAAAGTGAAAGCATTCTAAAGTATGGTTCTCCTAATATTTGTTTACTGGTTCACATTTCATGGATTTAAATTGCATAATATACAGCAGAGCATTTGGTTAAACGTAATGTGGTGTTACAATATTTTTCTCATTTTGAAGTTCTTGGTTTTGCTTAATACATATTTTCTTTATTTAAAACTGAAGTATATTTCTCTCTTAATGTAGGTTTAATTCATAAGATCAACAGCAACTTCGTGGAATAAGAGCACAAAGTTTGTGGGATCCCTAGCAAAGTATTATCTAGAGAATCCGTGAGCAAATAAGAATCTATTTTAATTTGTTATAACATTAAATTTCAGCTGTGATTTTGAAAAAGATAGTTTTGTCCACTGCCAGATGAAGTAAGAGTTCTGTTCAACAATTGGAAATTGACCTTGTCACCAGCACCTTGCTGTCTGCTGTGGGGACTTTGTATCTTACTCTATTTTGTTGTTTATTATTGTCAGTCAGTTACAGCTTTCTGTCCTATACTGCTCGCAAAAGTTAAAGGCATGTGAACGCTGGCCAATGCTCAAGCGGAGCGCTGTTGCCAAGTGTAGTGCGTGTACCAGCAGAGGTTCTGTACACAAGAGTGCGTGAGATGCGTGTACCACATTTGGCAGTGCTGGTAGGAGGGGCAAGCTTAGGATTCGCTGGAGTCTGCAGTACGGCCCGCCTCCATATGCCTTTATCTTTTGCGAAGATTGTAGAATAGGTTCTTCACTACCTAACAGGATAGCCTCCTCTGTTTTTGCATTTTCCTGATTTTCTGCTTATGAACTTTTATCTTTATTATCATCTAATAGCTTTTTTCCTATACACCATATCTTAATACCTTTGCTAGCCTTACTTTAGGTAGCAATGTAAACAAAGTGCAAAATTGTATTCCTCTGCGGACACCTACTATAAGCAGAAATAAGGTGTGACGTAAAATGTGCATTATACGACTGTCACTGCCATGTGAGTAGCTTGTCTTGTATTCTGTAAGGAGCACCACTGCCATCTAGTGACTTTTGCTCATAGTGAAGGAGTGGATATATTCTTATGTAAAATAAAGAATAACACAATTATGGTGTTGGATATTTCTCACAACACTTTGTAAGTATGTTAAAAACAATTTGCTGTTCACCAACTTGTAATAGCTTTCCTTCACGATGCTTGCGTGCCCCACCACTGAGGCCATTTTGAACACGGTATGTTCTGCTTCACTTCCTTATAGACTGTGTGCACATGCATTTCCTATACCGTTAAATGACAATGAATTTGCACATTAATGTACTCCATATATTCGTACTAGAAGGTGTTTGAGAGTGTTTTAGCAAATAATTCTTTTGGTTATTTTAAATTTAATGCTATTTTGTATGTTACTTAAGAAATACTTTCATTTGCACCTGCTGATATGGGAGTTGTGTGGCTTGATAAACCAATGAAGTGTTACTCAAATACGTGCTGTTTACATTGCTATCTATTGCAAGGCTGGTGAAGGTACAGTGTCTCTCTTAGTAAGCAGTTCCTTCTCATCCAGTATCTCAGAGCCAATTTTATTTCTTGTTTTTGTTTTGTTTTTTGTTGTTCCTTTGTTCCTCTTTTTATAATTGCTGCATTGCATATTTTCTTTATTTCACATGCCGCTTTGTTCTGCATATCCATATTTCAGGTGCTTCCCATTGTTTTTCTTAAAATTAAAAGTAACAAAGTAGAAGCGATTGATAGTGAAGGATTTCAAATGAAAATAAATGAGGATTAGGAAAGCCTAATTACATGTTTCACTAAGATACACAATACCTGGACATGTTTCAAGAGTACGTAGCTCTTATCAGCTGCAGGTATTATGTATTTTAGTGAAGTGTGTAAATGGGTTTTCTTCCTCGTTTATTTTCATTACAATTCTAAAGTTTCTGCAGCATACAATGCCATATATGGCAGTGTGGAACTGACAAAAATGGTAGAAACAGGAAGGTACTATTTAAACATTTCCTACTCTCTTAATGCAATTAAAGAGTCAGAGATGCTCACCAAGCAAGTCAAAGCTCCCCGAAGGGATTGCATGTGCACAGCGTATGAGCAAATAAACTCCTCTCCAATTGGTTGCTGTAAATAAACTCTGCTTTGGTTAAAGTTGAATTAATGTAGCTTGTGAACCTTGACAGTTGTTTTCCTGACATATGTGTTTCTGCTGTGCCATGTGCAAAACATGCAGTGTTGCTGATCCGTTGGCAGTTGTCAGTCATTCCCCAGCCGAGCTCTAGAGGAGATGTGAACACACATTAAACTTTTCCGCCTCAACTTACGACAGACAACTATCAACAAATTAAAACTGAGCTTTGACTAATGTAGTAAATTTGATGTAACATACATATATATAAGGTATATGCAAAAATCTCTCCACTTCTCAAAGTCAAAGCTATGGTGTAAGTATGCCAGTAAACTTTTGAATGTTGTTAATTTTTTGTACTCTAAGAATAAGCGCATGTTCTATTCTATTTAGTAACTTTATAAATGCTTTCACGTGATTATTTAAATGCGTGCCAGTATTGTACTATACCTCATAGACCAAAGCTTTCATTTTGATTATACTTCTATAATTTAAAACACGATCCGAAGGAAAGCATGTACTAAATCCACATTAGCTTAAATTTCTGGCTTGGGTGCATTATGCATTACACATATAATAGTATTAATAATAATAATAATAATAATAATAATAATAATAATAATAATAATAATAATAATAATAATAATAATAATAATAATAATAATAATAACAATAATAAAAATAATAATAGCAATAACAACAGGAACTGTTGCAGAAGCTTAGAAGTCTAAAATTAAAGTGCCACACAGTTCACAATTCACTGATTTTGTGTTCAACTTTGTCAGGCCACAGTGCAGCAATACAAAGCTTTCCTGAAGCACAAAAAAAAAATTATTTACTACAATATATGTTGCTCACCGTAGTAAAACTGCAGGTTTAATAATTGGAAAATTACATACTTTACAGCTCACTGATTTTATGCTTTAACTTCATAATATCGCACCAATGTGAAAGCAAATAAAATATTGTCACATGTACGTCTGAGATGTGGCGGTGTACAGGTGTAGCATGAGGAGGGGGTTGAGAAGGCTGTGATTACAACGGCTATTGGCTATTCCAGGGTTAAACCTGGTTGACATGACAACAGAGTGTCCTCAGAAAATGCTTCATTTTCTATCAAAAACTTTCTTTTCCATTATATCTTCTGATAATACTTTGATAATATTTTATGAAAATATTTCTGGTACATCCCATGTTCTAAAATTGTCCATTCACTCCATTGCCTCATTTTTAATATATAAACACACATACTTTATTTTTATTCCAATAACCATAGATATGCTATCCCAATGCTCATTATTGTCATGTATTTTCATCAGCAAATATTAGGTATTTTAATTTTCCTTCTACACCACTTTCTGGAAACAAACCCTGGCACTACAGCCCATGAAGAACCAAGCCTTACCACCCAGCCGCTGCGTCCCCCACCTCGGCCCACTACAGGTGTCATTGGTGGGGTGCAGTATTGGAGGGTGGTATGTGGTCAGCATCTCAATCCCTCCCGGCCAGTTGTGCGGTCTTCACGACCTGGGGCTGCTACTTTTTTTTTTATCAATTCTCAATTGATGTCACCGGGACCTAACAAGGCTGAGTGCACCCCGTGCACTGGTTCGATCCCCATTCCCCATGCTGGTACTGGGGGTCGAACCCAGATCCTCTGTGCCAGCCAGAGGCAAGTATGCTACCAACTGCGCTACGGAGGTGGTCACTTTCTGGAAGCAAGCTTATCCTAATACATGTTGAACAAGGTGATTCATATAGTATATTCCTGTCACATTTCTCTCTCTGTTTGCTTCTATATGACATATTTCATCTATCTTGGTTAGTCATCTTGTTTAAAGACTACTTAGCGGCAGTCTCTCTTTCTGGTACTTAACATTTCCCCTCTTCTCTACAGAATAGGTATCTCAGCCTCACCAATATGTATCCTGTGTAACGATCCAGCAGAAATGAATGAAGAACACTTGAAGACCTGTGAAGCATTAAGATCAGAAGAAACTACAGTTCAAAAGTATTGGAAAGCACGAATGCTAATGGCTTCATTGCCAGATGCAAGGCACTAGAAAACAACAACAACATTTCCCCTCTCCCCATGGACTCTTTGCTTTCTTGCAATCTATTCTTAGCCGATCCTTGCAAATAATATTATTTGCCATAGATGACTGAAATAGCTTCAGAGCCATGAAAAATGCCTGAATCCTTTTAAAACAAACTTTGCCACTCGTCTTTCATGATATTGTACATTTCCTGTAGGGTATTTAGTTCAGTGTCTTCAGATTATGTGGATTGTTGGAGTTTCTTGCTCTCTGTTTGTCAGTGAAAACTTCAGTTTGAATTTTGTTTATGTGTAAAACTTCTTCTTTCTGATGGTGTTACTCCTGAAATTTCATAGAAATTTCTCTGAAACTTTTGAAATTACTTTTTTTATATACTAATCACAAAAAAATCTTTATACTACTATATATCACACTTTTGGCATACTCCCTGGTACACAGATACACAATATAAAGTGAAATCTCATCCTATGGAAGTGCAAATTAAATTACTGGATTAATTAGAAAAGCTCATTGCTGTGCCAGCAGAAGTTTTATGTCTTAATTTACTGGCAACCTTGAATCCTTTATAGCCAAATTGTTTCCCCAACGTATAAGCTCCAATTGCATAGTGTAATAGAGACCTACAATGTGGTACAAAAATGGAGTTTGCATGTCAAGTGGCCTTTCAGTTTCAGATTAATGCTCAGTTAAGTATTTATTGACACTCTTTACTCTTTGAGTTTTTTCTCTTTTGTTTCATTAGATTTCAGAGTGCTGCAATTGAGCAGACATACATTTTTATAACCTCGTGGAGACATTTCTAAAACTCAGTATCTTAAATTGCAATGGGCTTAGTGTTGACTTTATTTTTCTGTTAAGCAGCTATTTCATAAATTGTACCTCGGTATTAACTTCTGTCTTGTATTATATTTAATGTACACTGACTAATGGGACTGGAACATTTTTAAAGTGCTCATTAGCTGAACTTAAGAGCTTTCATCATGCATAAAGTTAGAAAGAAGCTGTTAAGAAAGCTGTACACATAGTTAGCTTTAAGATATGGTTGTTGTATTGTTCATGAGCAGAGAGGTGCTGTGAATAAACTTCTTTTCTTTACAGAGTAATTTAGCATGTAGATATTCGTGAACAATCAATATTTGCCTTCATTTCGGCTTCTCTATTCTCTTGAGATGACGTTAACTGTGATAAAATAATTCAAATGGTTTAGTTTTAATATCATTGCTGCCATAGACAGGGTGTATTGGTATAAGAGGCCAAAAAAGAAAAGGTTAAAAAGGAATAGATACTAAAGTGCAGTTTGTTACCTCCTTAACCGAATGAGAATTGAAATTTTACTCATAGTGCTCACTTCTTTTTGCCTGAAAGAGAAGACTTAGGTGAAGCTGTTCAGTGCTGCTAATTGAACTTAGGGCCTCTTGTATGAGTGTTATCTTGAGTGTATGGGTGGATGTTTGTAAATGAATGTGCATTAATTAATGTCACTGTGATTTTTTGTATAGTTTCTCCCTTCTTATTAATTTTAAAATTGTGCTAAGGCTAAAAATAAATTGCCTTATGTTTATATAGGAATAAGCCTGCAGCATGGCACTGCTTTAGTTTTAAAGAATAGATCTCTATGGGACCACAGTGATCAAAATGAAATTTATGTAGTTACAGTCATTTTGCAGCCCCCTCTTCCCTTTTCAGCACTTTATATGAAAGTGCATTGTTTAAACATAACAAATATTCTGATTTCCTGCAGTAGCAATGCAAGCATTTTCTCCTTTGCCGTAGTGGAATTAAGCATTGCTACTTCATTACAGTGGAAACAAAACATGCATTGGATCCTGAAGGTCTTTTTTATATTTTTATTTATTAACTTCTTTTATCCTCTGCAGTTCTTTTTTTTATGCTTTTATTTATTTCTTTTATCCTCTGTAGTTAGTCCCTTTTCTGTTAAAGTTGAAATTATTCAACAAGAATGGTTATGTGTAACTAGCCAGCATTTGGACGTATTTTTGTAAGCTAATAACTTGAAGTACAAATAAGGTTTTTGCCTATTGCTTCAAGTAGGTAGCATATTAAAGCAATAATTTTGGATTTGTATATCTTTTAGCTTGTTCAATATAAATATTTCTTAATCAGAATCACCACTTTCATAATAAAAATTCCATTTGGTATATTGTCAGCTACTTCATTATTTTAGTAAAATGGGTTTTCATTACCAAATTTGGTTATAGTTAGTAAAAGCAAATTTCAGAGGTACTTATTTTGCAAAGATCAGTTTAATAAAATTCTCATAAATGTTTATTAAGTGCCAAGTGCTCAAATCATCAGGACAGTACAGTGATAATGAATGTTTGCTACACTAGATGATCCCAGGGACCAGTGTATTAATATTCTCATTCTAATCCTTTTTGTTGGGGAAAATAGAGGGTGCAAATCTTGGTTTTGGAAAATTGCATGAAGATGGCATAGCAGCTGTTAAGGAATGAATAGAGAACATAACTGTAGCATAATGAGTACGAGTATTACAGCAATGAAATGTAGCACATTTTCGTCTCTCTGCAATTAATTACTGGAGAAAATTCTCTCTGTGCTTCTCTTAATCCATAAGGAACAGTATGCCATCATTCTTGTGGTCCTCACCAGCATATAGCTTACAGTATATTCAGAAGTAAATGACTTGTCCTTAAAATAATTTCTTTTTTTTCCCTGCAGTGTTCAAAGTGCTGTTTTTTTTTTGGCAGGAATAATGTGATGAGCATAACTTAAGAATTCAAAAGTTTTCATCACAGATGGTTCCAATCTGAACTGGTTTTCTTTGAGGAATGGTTCTAATGTCTGCATCGTACTTTTTATTGCTCTTTGTATGTGATGCATGCTTGTATGAATATTACTTAAAGCATTATTGATACCCTGGCCTTTTGTTTTAATTTAATTAAATGCTATCTTAATGAGAAACTTGAGCATTCCTTTATTTTCAGAGTAAATTTTGTTACTTTAAGCATTGGAATATGCTAATCCCATATTGCAGGAAATAAAAATGTGGTCTCCCGTATTCCAGCTAGGCTTAGCATTCTACATATTTATAGTACTAGGTATTTAATGTTTCATAGCCTTAGGTTTTCAGCCGCATTGTAGTGATTAATAAGCAAACGTTTTAACACAGTGTCTCTTCACTTTTAGGAACAATGGGAGAGAGCGAGAAAAAAAGTAGTATGAGAATTCATTAGTCTTCAACAAGTAGTACAAATACTAACACTTGTTTTCTCTGCACAAAATTAAATTCCTCATTTTTCATTTAGTTGACAGTTCTTGTGCCTATATGTGGCTTTAGATGTCTTTCAGAACTGAGAACTCTCATGTCAAGAGGATAAGCTGTGTTTGCCATTATTCAAATGTAGTACTAAGAAATTGTAATTAACAAATGACCATCAGGAAGATTGGGGTGTAATTTGATTTTGACACGACACTGCTAATCAATCAGGTAATTTATTACAAATCTATGAGCTTAATACAGTTTGGCAATTACTGATGTTAGAAAATTAAGAATGGTGATGATAACCAGTTGCAAACATGACTGATGTTTATTTTCTTAAATACTGTAAAAGCAACAAAGTCTTAATTAGATACATAAATTAAGCAGCCCCAGTCTTTCTTATTCGTTGGTTATTTGTAATAAAATAACTTGCATAAAGACAGGCCTTGGTTTGTTCAGGAAAATGAGAGGTTCATTACAAAATTTAATACAAAAGAGATAAAAATTTTTGGCAGCTGCATTAACATTAAATGCTGCTGAACATTACTGCTGAATAATTATGAATATATTTGTTTATGGTATTAAATATGTGAATCATCATAAAGAAGTCTTGAAGTTTGTTACAGATGTATAAGATACATAGTTTTCCTTAAAAGGTTCCAGTACAGATATTTGAGTACTGTGAATATGCATATTAAAATATAATGGACGTAAGTAAAATAATGGTTGTGCATACTTTTTCCTTAAAATTTTGAATGCATCATTCTTTATATTTATTTTACTTCTAATAATCTTCATAGTCTGCCTCATGTTTATTTACTGTAAATTATGCAAAAAGTAATGCATTAATTTTAGTTATATTTTAGACATACGGAAATAAACAACAAAAACTGACAAATGTTAATCTGAAACTGATTGTGATTGAATACTAAAATAACTGTCAAGGTTTGTATTCATTGTTTAGCATTGTAACCTATTTTTTTGTATAACAAATAGGTTGATTCTATTTTAGGATAATTTATAACATAATATTTTAAGATTCAACTTCATACTATTACATTGTATTTCTGCTCCCAAAAAGTGAAATATTTCAAGTAGCTAAAATGTGAATTATAATAAAATGATGATAAATGCTTTGGAGTTTATAGTTACATTCTTTCTACTTACTAGCAGATAAAACCTGCTAGATTTGCTCTTATCATGATGTACTGTTTTTCGTGTGATATTTTGAAATATTTTTGCATTTAATACAGTGGGATCCTGATAACTCGACCTAATGTGGACTGAAAGGCTGTCGAGTTACAGAAATGTTGAGTTTTACAGAAGAAGGGATCTGTTATTCACAACGCATATACTGCAAATTATATAAATGCATTTCTAGCACAGTATAGGAAACAGAAGTATAACATGCTAAAATTTATTACATATTAATGTGTCCCCTTTGTCTGGTCTCTTTAACACATTCAAGTTAATTTCCATTGTCATGTTAACTTGCCTTTTCCTCTCGTTTGACCTTTTCCACTGATCCCAAAGTCATGGGTTCAAATCTGGCCCAGAGTGATGATTTTTAAGTGTGCTTAAAAACAACAGCTTTGTGTCAGTAAATTTACTGGCATGTAAAAGAACTGTGATGGATGAAGCGGCTCTGGGGTGGGTTTCCTCTGGATTCTCTGGTTTCCCGTGCCATCTCATTCCACCGGTGCTCCACCTTCATCCCATGTACCATAAGTGTCATCGTCTGCGGTGCGCAGTAGTAAAAGTGGACATTAAACGCTACAACAACAACAAAAAAATTATTAAAAAAAACTCCTGTGTGGTAAAATTCTGGCACGCCAGTGTCTGATGTGATTCTGGGAATTGACAGCGTTGTAAAACAACAAAATATTTTAATTTAAACCTTCCAAACACGTGTTTGTACTATGTGTTGATTATTAACGGTTTCATGACATGCTCTGCCGGCTGCTTATGCTCTGACTAGATATCGAAGGTGAGTATGCAGGCAGCCCTTTTGTCACTGTGACTGCAATGGGTTGTATATGTACACTAATTAACATTTACCTATACTATGTCACATAATAGATATTAGGACATGTTACAATGAAATTTAATGATAAAAAATATATATATATATATATATATATATATATATATATATATATATAAAATAAAAAACATTGAGTTATATGGAATGTTGAGTTATTGAGAATCAAGTTATTGGGATTCTACTGTATTGTCATAGGCATGTGCAAGGGAATGCAGCTGCACATTCTATCGAAGAACATATTTTTTATGTTTCTATTTATTGTAGGTTTCTATTTAAACTTGAATTTCTGGCTTCTTTACCCCAAAAAATAAAACATGTACATGTGGAATTTCATTGAATGAAACATCAAAATGCTTTTCGAAAATTGTGGTTTGAACCAGATTGTCAGTATGGTGCATTAGAGGGACAGTCAAGCATGCATTTTAACATTGAATGGCTAGTATGGCACTAGGCAAGGCTCTGACGGAGGATCCGCATCTTGAATTTTATTTGTCAACGAACAAAGCAATTGCATTGCATGATTTCAGTTATTTCATTTTCTGCTTCATGTGACACTCTTCTAGATTAAGTTGTGGAGAATCTTCATACCTTAGCCGCAGAAGCTGGTGAAAAGTACTTATTATGTTGCCTAGTTGCTACTCCCTACTTTGATAAGACATAACAATATGAAAATAATTTTATAATTTAGATAAAGTTACACAGGAATCTGTAAGGTGTTGCAGCTTTGAAAGATTCAGACTACGTACAGCATTCACTTCACTCTGCACAGCCACAAGTTTGGAACACAGTTATTTGTGACTAGGAGGTTTCATGCAGATTAAATTTTCTTAAAGCATGTTTCTAGTCGGAAATTCAGAAATGAAATAAGGGCCCCCTTTCATGGAAAAGTATAAGTTTATCATACACTTCCTTGCATGTTTTACATAATACCACTTTTTTGTTTTCATCACACAAAATATACAGATGTTTACTCTGTCATGAAATGTGAAAAGTTCTACCAATACAATAGGTATTTTCAAGTCATGAATGCACAATGGCTCTTATGGAGCATCTGAGTCGCGATTACTGCACTTCTGTTCATAACCAGGTTTTATTATTATTATTATTATTATTATTATTATTATTTGGTCATTGCATTTATTATTGTACTATTGCCGTTTGATTAGGTTAATAATTATTGCATATTTTTCAATTCCTAGTGAAATAAATTTATGCCTCAATTTATTACATTCTCTTAACTTATCCATCCGTCTTTCCTATATTGTTTTATTTTCCGTAAATAGGAATGTGTTCTTTTCCTCAGTTTAGTGATGGGACCTTTTTGTTGTTTTTCTTAATATAAAAAAAATGTATGCCTACTCGCGCTAGGCACGTTATGAAGTTCACTATGAACGAGTCACTGTATCTGGAATTCTCTTCCTTTAAATAAATAATCACTAAGAATACTTTTCGCTCGCCACTTTTATTTATTTCAATCTTTTGCTGTAATCCATTACCCTCTGATCACGAACTGCAATGCACATGATTACCAGAGAACTTGTAAAACTCACACACGCCTCAGGTTCCCAAAACCTATTAAAAACCCCTATGAAGTACAACCTCTTATCGCCATTTCAACTGTCATACCAAATCTTGTGTTTTATCATCTCCAAGACACCAGGACCAGGTTTGTTGGCACTGTATGGCTTGCATGCTAAAAATGTTTGCCTTTAAATGGTGGTTCGTGGATGCCTTGGTTCTGAAGATGTTCTATGTGTATATAAATAATAATTTCATTATACCCTTGACAACTTTGTCGCTGGAAGTTTTACGTGGACTAGTAGATCGAGAATTAGCCAGTGATGACATTCTCCACTGTATGAGCAAATTCAAACACTTAGTTTTAAACTTCATTTTTTTAAAGAAATATCTTTTAGACATGTTAATATCTAAATACCAATGTGACTTATGAAAGCAAACGAATAATATAGATTGTTTTTCATTGCATTATTTTGGTTTGAAACCATGTTTTAATGTTTGGTGCTAGAAAGACAATAAAAATTTGCTTTCGACAAAATTTAAAATATTTTAAAAAATCTGATGTGTTGCACTCACATGACTTTCTCTGCTCTTGTACTAACCATTCTTACAAACTCTTGTTCCTCTATCTTCGTGTTAGTTAAGATTAACATTTGTACAAATTATCTTATTGCTTATTTCCTTGTAGGTACAAGGGGAATATTAGAATATAGTAGGCTTTGAGCGATAGTAAAATCTTTTAAAGCTTTGAGATTCCGTTCTCTTTGCACACTTAACATATACAAAAATGAACAATGATGTTCTGTTTCACAAAAGTTTTCCGAAGATCACACACATAACAAGGAATATCTCCGAAATGGTTCACCCTACAAGAAAGTTTATTGAGACATAAATTGTGTATTTTAGCAAGATTACATTTTTTGTATAGTATGATTTGGTCTATCTCTAATGGTTTACCAGTTATGCAAAAGTTGTTCAGAGTAAATACGACTACAGGGGCTATAGTCAGAAAATTCAAGACATACATTTCATTTGTCATAAAAATATCTCAAACGTATGGCATTTTAATCAAAATCGTTAGAGCCATTTTCAAGAAAATAAAAATTTTCGAAAAATGTTCCATGTAAAGGGTAGTTTAGGGTGGGGCTATTTTCTTCAAAATCTTTGTGTCACATGCATGAATGACATTAAACTTAAATACCAACTTTGGTTATTATTATTTATTTATGCCAACAAACTTACTGTTGGTGTTTTTAAACACACAAGCCGTGTGTGGGCAAAGTTTAAGAGGTAGAACTGGAAGGTCTGTGGTTCAAATCCCAGTTGTGGCATTGAATTTTTAAGTTCCAGTTCTACCTCACCAACTTTGGTTGTTAACCTACTTTTTGTTTTTGAGTATGCTGTCCACAGGCACATAAACACACACACACAGACCTTTTTCCAAAAATTCTTTTTTTGGATTCAGGGGGTCTCAAAACATATTTTGGGTGAAATCATGACATCGAATTTTTGGGTGGAATACAATACTTCCCCTACTTGCCAGTAGAGAAAGTAAAAATGTACAGTTACCTATATAAAAGATTTTTCATGCACATCATATTCTTTGACACATTTTATATCTAAATGCACATTCCTATTTTATCGTGCATTTAAAACACACACATTTGGCAATGGCACACCTTATTCTTCCATAAGAAAGGCATAAGAGTCCATTGTGCCTTCATGACATGAAAATTCCTATACCACTTTTTTCTTGTTCACTTACATTATCACCAGCTTTTGAATAATTTGAAGATGAACTTGGTTCTTCAGTACATTCCTGCACTGAGTTGAACTCTTCAATACCTGAACATGGGATGAGGGCCTTGTCCATCTGTTGTTGTAGTGTTTAACGCCCGCTTTTACTACTACGGCACCGCAGGCGGTGACACTGATGATACATGAAGATGGAGCACCGGTGGAATGAGATGGCGGGGGAAACCGGAGTACCCGGAGAAAACCCGCCCTGACGCCGCTTCGTCCACTACGAATACCACATGCGGGTCCCTGGGATCGAACCCGGGCCGCTTAGATGGTAGGTGAGTGCGCTAACCGCTCGGCCACGGCGCCGCTTTGTCCATCTGTGGTGATTTGATCACAAATTTGTTTATTGCTGATGGACAAAAGAAATAAAACCACTATGCTTCTGCCATTCACTTATGATGAAATTAGCTTCAGCTGATTCCTGCTTCGCTGTGAGCTTCGAAAATTATAAATTATATTACTTAAGGGATGAAAATTAGTACTATCAGTGTCGTCAAAAGTGATTTTCCATTGCTATAACAGGAAATTTCAATTAATGAGAGCAATGGGGAAAAGTAGGCATTATGACTGGAACTAAACTGTAAACAGTTCCATTTATCTGCTTGCTCTGCCTTTGAAAACTTAGCTGCTTGGACCATCAACTTTCTCATTAACTTAAAACAGATCATTGCCAGGTACTATTAAAAGATTCAACAGTGAAACAAGATTTGGTATGAATAGTAATAAAAAAATAGTTATGATTATAAAATTATTTGGTGGTCTTGAGCCCTAGGGGCCCATGTAATTTGGCACCTGTGGTCTTACTATCTTATGTAAGAAATTGCAGATTAACAGCTGCTCTGCAGGCAAGTTTTTTTGATGCTCTGGGCTTAATTTCGCTTCCAATATATTGACTCATTGATACTTCTTTCCAAGAAGTAATCACTCACTCACTCACTCCAAGAAGCAATAGTTTACTGATTTAGAGCAGTTTGGTGCTTTAGAGATAAGCAGGTTTATCAAGTATTTTCATTGCTCGTGGAATTCTTTGTTATGCATCTGCATCATCCGTAATATTTTAACTATTTCTCTTTGAAAGAATCTACGCTGTGTGGTATTTGTGCACTGTTTATTGTTTCAGCATATTGTTAAAAAATGTACAAATATGGTATAATATCATTGACCCAGTATTTTGAGTTTTATAGAAGAAATTGAAGACCCGAAAGTGACAAAATTGCTCATAAATACCTCATGGTGAAATTCCCTCAGGTTTTCTTCCTTTATACATCTGGGTACAGGAAAGATTTGACTCTCGTTACAAACAAGAAATGTGATAATGGTTTTGGATCATCCAGGATTTCTTCCCTTTTTTTCTGTGCACTAAAAGTTGACTTTCGCTTTCAACTGGATCCATTCCAGAACAATACATTGTTCTTGACAGAATACTTATTTAACGTTGAATTAGCACCACAAAATAGATATATCAGAAACCTATTGATCCACCCGTTTAAAAAAGGTACCCAGTAATCAAGTTACTTGAAATCTACCAAGGATGCAAAACTTGTGAGGAAATACACATTTGGAGAACAAAAATAAATTTGGAAGTCGGAATGAAAGAACATACGAGAAACATCAAATTTCAGGCACATGCACAGGTCTGCTGTAGCACACCATTTTTGTTCTTCAAATTGCAACATAAAACAGCAGATAAAATTGAAGACCTCCCCAAAATAAAGTATGTCATTTATTTAATTTTTTCGTGAAACCAAAAAAAAAAAAAAAATACACCCTATCGAGAAAAACAAATCTTGATTGGTTTTATACTTAGGAAAATATACTGAGTTACAACTGAAATACGTACATTATTTTGTTACCTAAAATGTTAGCTCATTAAGAGAATGCTAGTGGTTTTTATTTATTTTGTGAAATAATGTACATCACAGCAGTGTCTAGCGGAATAAGGTTGTAAATCATACACGTTTTGAATTTCTTGTTATATCCTAAAAGTATTCTTCCTACAACACTTATAAGCAGTTTAGATACATTTGCACAAATTGAAAAACTACCTGTATTTTTTCTCAAGGTTAGTAAATGGTCTTGTCATGTCATGTTAGCACCTGGGCAATGACAGTCTCTTTATACACAGAAGGTAAATACACATAAATAGATCTATATTTTCCATCAATGTACTTACAATATCTAAAAGGTCCTTTTTTTAATCAATGTTCAAAGAATTAATGCAATATATAAATGGGAAAACTAGAGATGAAAGTGATTGTTGGTGTTGTATTGCTGGTTTTGTCTGGTTCTTTTTGCTTGGGAGTGCATTACCAAGGCTGAACATTACTGTGATTTAGTCTTAAGAAAACCATATTGGAGTTATCTGGAAAACTTGGGCCGTATTACTGATGTGATCTTCAAATAGTATCACTTTTTTTTTACCCGTTTCCAATGTCATATTTATCTGTGGCATACTGAAGTAAACAATATGTGAAGATCCACACTTTGCCTGGCACTCATGCCACAGGTGCATGACAGTATTTCCATGTCTAGCACAATTAATAGCAAAATTGTAAGTGGAAAGTTGTTTCTGATAGTACATGTTAGTGTTTTTCAGTGTAGGACAAAGTAATCTTTGTTGTTTATACAGGGTGCAAAGAATGTCAATAGCTTATTACAATGTATGTATGTATGTCTTTATTCACCGTAAGAATTTTTTTACAAATTCATGGCTTCGTCAATTTTTAAATAGGGAATACAAATAATATTGGTTTAAACAACAATATATATACAGAGACAGTGTTACAGTAATATAGTGTTACAATAATACAGATAAAATTATGCAGAGAATGAGTCAAAGAACTCCTGCACACTGTAGTAGGTTTGCTCAATTAGAAAATTTCTAACTTCTTTCCTAAACTTAGTTTGACTGCTACTGTGGATTCTATTTGCGATTTTATTATACATGTGTATGCCTCTATGCAGTATGGAATTTACCTTTTTTGTTGTTCTGGCAGTCTGTATGTGTATTTTATTACTATTTCTGGTACTATGTGTATGAACAGTGTTGTTTATGCTAAATAAGTGAATATTGTCCCTTATAAAACAAACAGTTTCTAAAATATACAGGATTGGCAGCGTAAGAATGTGATTTTGCCGAAAGTATGGTTTACATGATGTTGTCCTGTGCAAATTTAGCATTAGTCTAAGTATTTTCTTTTGCATTATGAATAGCGCACTTATTTCGCTACTGGATCCCCATATAAATATACCATAAGCAAGCACAGATTGTACATAAGAGAAGTAAACCATTTTTAGTGTTCGTATTGCTTTCAAGATTGCTGTATGCTGCTTTTACTTAATCATGCTGGAGATGACTATCTTTTTCTTCAAAACATGACCCTGCCCCACTCCACTGCCAAGGTGGCATTACTTGGAAGTATGGGTTTACAAGCTTTGTGGTTTAAAAGTAAAAGGAACTGGAAGACCAGCTGCATTGCCTCTCGCCCTGTTTATGGGGATCGTCTTTTATGTGCTAATGGTTACACCGTTACAACCCAGTGGTAGAGCATCCTCATGTTTTGCAACAAAACTATACCAGAGTTCTATTATATGTTCTTTCATCCTCTGCTTCAACTAACTGTCGAGATAGTTAATCACAATATTTACAGACCTTGAACCAAATTTTGAATTGAACATGTTTGGGTAAAGATGCTCAATTTTAGGGGAATTGGAATGTTTTTATGTCAAAAGTCAACGCCTCTTAACTTCAGCTCATGGCATAAATATTCTCTCAGATTTGTGCCTACTATAATGCTGGACCGTTTTGGCACTCTTTATATCCATCCTGTTTTCAAGCCAGTAAAAGCACGAGGACGATTAGAATGCCGTCCACATCCGTCAAAGCGACTTTATACAACCTTCATTTTATCTTGGGAAGTTCGTAAGGAGTTAAGGCTGGTTCACAAACACGCAGTAATTGTAACTAGAACGACAACGGTAACGGGCAGCAAGGCAGCACACAATATTTTGATTCACAACAGCCCGGCAACGAGAACTGGAATTTCTTATCGATAGGAAGTGGGGTCGATATTGCGCATTGGGATATAATTTGATGTTTTCCCTAGCTTGTGATTAGAGAGAGCTTTAGCGGCTGCTTCATGGTACGGCCGCCTTGAATGATTTCTACAGCGAAAAGTCTAATATGCACAATATGTACCTAGCATGCCGTGTCCGATAACGGGAACAGGTTGAACTTGGGCCAAATCTTTCCCGTTCCCGGTGCCCGGGAAAGCTACCGGTTCTGAACACTCCCATTTGAATACATGTATTTCAACTTTCTCGTCCTGGTTATCGTTAATGTTACCGGTGTTGTAAACCACCTTTGCACCCAGTGTGTCACAAAGTTTTCAAACATACTTCTGCATGCTTACCTTCAATGTTTTGGTATCATATTGTGACAAACTGGTTCAGTTCCTCAAGTTGCAGAGCAATCTTGCAATAGCAATGATGGGTATTTATTTAATGGTAATCATTATTGCATAGGTAATATAAGCGAATTTCCCTCGATTCCAGTTATGCTTGCTTATATTATGAAGAAGCCTATGACAATCTTAAATCCTTTTGAGAAAAAGTTAAATACCCTTTGAACGACAGAACGTCAGGCATGGTGTGCTTTCAAGAAACTTTCCTTGGAAGTGTAAAACACGTGCAACATGAAGAATTTGTAAGAAATATGTTATGAAGGCTGCGAATTCTCGGTTGCAATGTGAATTTGAAACTTTACTTCTTGCGCTCTCCCTTGACTGTTTTACATATAACTTGGGGATCATGAGTGATGAGCAAGGTGAAAGATTTCATCACGAAATTGAGATGGAAAGACGATATTCGGGTCGGTGGAACGATGCAATCCTGCTGGTGCTTGAGAGAGAAGGTTCACAAGAAAATCAAACGTAAATAACAGCCTTCCAAGGAAAGAAAAGGCGATCTTCAGATGCCTGAGCTTTTAGATGTGTGGGTACCTAGTGTTGTGTACTAGATAGCAATATATTTGTTTTACTTGTGATTTTATAATAATCTTTATTTGATAAAAATCCTATTCTTTTGAAATTTTGTTTGTGCTTTGTTTAAAACCCTTGCATGATAGTGGAAAACGGATTTCTGCATTCAATTCAGCTTGCCAGAATAAGCTTCAACCATCATTCACTTTTAGGGGAAAAAAAATAAAAAAATCTGCAAATGTTGTGGTTATATTTTGAAGCCCTCTGAATAAAAAAAAAAAAGAGCATTTTTAGGAAAAGGTTCGCGCTCGCGCGTCTGTCAGCCTGTGGACAGCATAACTCAAAAACGAAAAGTCGGTTAAAAAACAAATTTGGTATTTATGTTTAATGTCTTTCAAAGATGCGACACGAAGATTTTGAAGAAAATTGCTCCACACTAAACTACCCTTTACATGAAAAATTTTTCGAAAATTTTAATTTTCTTGAAAATGGCTCTAACGATTTTGATTATAATGTCATGGGCATGACATATGAGATATTTTTATGACAAATGAAATGTATATCTTGAATTTTCTGGTCTATGAAGTTATTTACATAACTGGAAGACATTTGCATAACTGGTAAACCGTAAGAGATAAACTAAATCTTACTATAAAAAATGTAGATCTTGCTAAAACACACAATTTATTCCTAATAAAAGTTTTTTGTAGAGTGAACCATTTGGGAAATATCTTATATATTTAAACGAGCAATTATTGTATATAAATATATTCCGCGCAACTTGGAAACGGCTCTAAATATTTCCATCAAATGTTTTATTCAGATAGGGTTTTGCTTTTTAAGTTCATCTATATATGTGTAATTGCCGGAAAAAAAAACGCGATTTTACATAAAAAATAACATTTTTTATTCCCGCTTCTACAGTGCAATTCTTGTATATATATTCATACCATGTTCTTTATGCTTGAATGCTATTACATTCACAGTGTTTACTCACTTTTAGGTAACACATTCACATCCATTTCTCTGGTCACTCTTTTACAAATAAGTAATGCAATTTTCTGTATGTTTGAAATAGAGATGCTGCACATTATATTCATAGTGGTTTCTCTACTTAAGTACTTTTAGGTAACACATTCACATCTCTTTCTCTACTCACCCTTCTATAGACAACTTTCTATAAAAAACATGACTTTATATCAAAAATAATTTTTATCCCCACTTTTAAAATAAGCCATACCATGTTCTGTATGTTTGAAATAGAAATGCTAATACATTCATACTGTTTTCTCCTCTCACTTTTAGGTAATACATTCACATCTCTTTCTCTACTCACTCTTCTACAAAGAAGTCATACAATTGTGTGCATGTTTGAAATAGAAATCCTACATATTACATTCACATTGCTTTCTCTACTTACTTCTGGGTAATACATTCACATCCCTTTCTCTGGTCACTCTTCTACAAATAAGTAATACAATTTTCTGCATGTTTGAAATAGAAATGCTGCAGATTACATTAACAGTGGTTTCTCTAAGTCCTTTTAGGTAACACATTCACATTCTATTTGTCTACTCACTCTTCTATAAACAATTTTCCATAAAAAACGTGATTTTACACTAAAAGTAATTTTATCCCCATTTTTAAAATAAGTCATGCCATGTTCAGTATGTTTGAAATATAAATGCTACACACACACACACACACACACACACACACACACACACACACACACACACACACACACACACACACACACACACACACACACACACAGACACACACACAAAGAGAAATGCTGCATATTACATTCACAGTGGTTTCTCCACTTACTTTTAGGTAACACATTCGCATCTCTTTCTCCACTCACTCTTCTATAAACAATCTCTATTGTGTGTATATATATATACACACACACAAATTGGATGATTTTATATATGTAACTGTTAATCACTATAACCGCTTAATCGATCACCGCGAAATTCGGTGTATTTTTTAATGGAGAAAGTTTTTACTGTAGCAATTTTACTACACAATATATTACTTTTATTCGCTCTGTTTATGTAGCACATTAATGTATCCTCCGTTTGCCCTTCAACATACAATTCGTATAATTTTCTGATGGAAATATAAATGCACCGTATTACATTCACTCGATTTCCTCTACCCATTCTTCCTTTACGAGACACGATCAATCTTCTTTCGCTAGTCGCCCTTCAACATGCAATTCATACAATTTGCTATATGTTTGAAATAGAAATACAACGTATTACATTCATACTATTTTCTCTACACTTTTGTTTTACGTATCAATTCCCATGTTATTCCCAATCGTTTATCTATCAATTTCATACATACCAACGCCTGTACATATCGCATGTTGAAGAGTGAGTAAACTCTAAAGCCGGTTGATCGATCGCCATGAAAATTGAGTGTTTTCATGTCGAACGTTTTTATGGAATCCATTTTACCAATCAAAGTATTACGTTCACATGGTTTTCTCTACTCCATTTGCTTTTACCTAACATGCTACTCCCTCTTCTACACAGTCCATACATTTTTCCATACACTTAAAATATAAGTGCAACGCATAACATTCACACGGTTTTTCTACTCATTTTTCTTTAGTAAAACACAATCACATTTCTTTCACTACTCCCGCTTCCACGAACAATTACAAACAATTCATACAACTTTCTATGTGATTGAAACAGAAATTCGCAGTACATTCACATGGCTTTATCAATCAGATTTTCTTCCTATAGTCTTCATTCTTCAACGGTGCTTTTGCTTAGTGTCACTCCGGTGTCTTAATAACAAATAAAGAAATAGTTAAAAATGTAAAGTAATTACAATTTTATTGGTGTCAGGAGTGCGATGAAAAGCACGATATGGAAACAGTTGACGAAACAAATGTTAGCCAAGATGAATATAATGGGAAATGAATTCCGGAATGCGGCAGAGGAAACAAATATGAAAGCCGAATTGGAAAAATGTAAACTACGGAAAAGAAAATAGGGAACAAAAATGGACAAAATGGAAATAAAAATGGAAGCCAAATTGAAAATGTAAACTCCGAAACGGAAAAGATGAATGCGGGAATGTCCAATATGAAGATAGATCTATGGGAGAATACTAAAGGACGACTGCCCGGGGTTAAGGAAGCCATGGAAGAACTCGACGGAAATACAGGATGTTAATGAACCACACCGATATATTTTCAGAGCAAGTGGAGATCTCTGAAACAAGTAATTTGGGATAGGAGACTTATGGCCTGTTGGTTCAAATGTGGAAGTTACGGCTATAAGTTTCTAAAATGCCAGCACGCCACTGCTAATGATATCACTTGAGTGCACAATACATGAAAATGAAGAGACGGTCGGAGCACTCTCTCTGGCGCAATGGTTATGACATTTGCTTTCAAGTGAAAGGTAAACGAGTTCGCGTCTCCTTCACTTTATTTGCCTTTTTTTTTCTTTTTTTTTTTTTTTTTTCATTTTTGTTTTGCTTGTTTGGTTGTTTTTATTTTAATATTTTGTCTAAGGTTTCTTGTACAATGCATTTTACAGAGTAATTTCACCTTGTGAGTGCAATTAATTACAATTCCTTCTAACAAAGGTTGAATCCTGCTTTAGTCTCAGATGCTGTACGTCTAAATGGGAGGAGGTTTAAAGGGTGAACGAAGTTACATAAAATGAAAAGTAAATGCAACTCTTTAAGCCAGGTTTAAAGGAACTGCCTATTGACTAGACTAGACTACCAGATGGCAGGCTGAGAACAGCCCGAGGTGTGTCATCCGTGTACCTGCCCTTTTAGGGCTTAACCACTGCATGACGGGATTAGGAAGTTATAGGA
Source organism: Tenodera sinensis (assembly GCA_030765045.1). Taxonomy (NCBI): domain Eukaryota; kingdom Metazoa; phylum Arthropoda; class Insecta; order Mantodea; family Mantidae; genus Tenodera; species Tenodera sinensis. The sequence continues at coordinate 82,512,645 of CM060963.1, forward strand.
TGGCTGGTGAAGAATGAGGATTGAGGATTGTTGGGAGGTAGCATTTTTATGCTCCTCGTCGGATGTTACTTTCAGCATGCAACTGCCGTTGGGCACTGCTGATGGGTGGTCCAAATATGGATATTTGGCGAAATGTTTTGGACTTCCAAACTACTCTTGGAAGGACTGTAAGGAGTTCAGCTTACGCTGTTGATGGGGTAGCTCCTGTGTTACCGGGGGTGCCCGCAAGCCATGCGGGGAACCCGGTGTCGCACAAGCGTGCGTTCTCTAGGGATATAGTTCCCAAGAGACCTAACCAGGGCGCTCCGATGTTGTGGAAACTGGTCGTAGAATTTAGTTACCCGGCGCCTAATTTCGTCCTCCACGTACGGGAGGGACGAGGCTTCGTGCAGTAGTCTCGTAGGGAATCTGCGGTATACAGAATAGATTACACGAAGACCTCTATTCTGTATACGTAGCAGACGCAGGAGGTGGGTGTCTGCAGCCATGCCCCAGATTTCGCAGGCATACAGAAGGATAGGGATAATGAGAGCCCGAAAGAGACGTAGCTTTAAGGGGATTGGCATCCCCGACCGCAGCATAGGGTACAGTGAGGCAATTGCCCCACTGGTCCGCGCTGATAGGTCGTTGATGTGTCCCCGAAAAGTTAGGCCCTTGTCGAGCTTTACTCCCAGGTAGGTAAGGGAATCTACCCACTCAATCCTTCGGCGAAGGTATGTGAATGTGGGGAAGTTGGCGGGAAAGCGGCGTTTGGTGAAAAGTATGGCGCGGCTTTTCTCCGGGTTGATGGACAATCGCCAACGCCTACACCACTCTTGGATGAGGCGGAGGTGTCGCTGTATGGGGAGAAAGGTTCTGCGAGGGTGTTTATTTGTACAGTATAGCAGCACGTCGTCAGCATACTGGGCTATGTTAACGTGCTGCTTGGATGGAATGTCGGCCACATATACGCTGAACAGCGTGGGGGACAATACAGAACCTTCAGGGACTCCGCCCCTGATTGGCCTTCGTGTGGATTTGGTTCCCGCAACTGCGACCACAAAGGATCTATGTTTTAGGAATGAGTGTAGCAGGTGTATTAGATGTGTGGGTAACTCCAGTTGGATGAGCTTGTGAAGGAGACCGGTATGCCAGGTCGTAGAGAAGGCCTTCTCAACATCTAGAGAAACCGCGGCGGTATAGGCTTTGTCCTGGAAACCCAGGGCGGCTGCCTCCACCACACGCAGCAACTGCTGAGATGTTGAGTGGTCAGGCCGGAACCCAAACTGATGGGGAGGGATGGCTTGAATGTCCCCTAAGATGGGAGACAAGCGGACTAGAATAAGCCTCTCGAGTACTTTCGAGAGTACAGACAGGAGACTTATGGATCGGTAGTTGGCAGGATGAACCGGGTCTTTCCCTGGCTTCAATATGCAGATCACCCGGGCCTCCTTCCACTCGCGTGGAAAGTGACCAAGGGCGAGGCACATATTGAAGACCTTAGTAAGGAAGAGCACGGCCTTGAAAGGAAGGCTGTCTATTGTAATTTATGACGAAGGAAGAAAAAAAAAATTAACCACACGACAGTAGCCGAACCAATGACATCTGGAACAACAGTTTTCGGCGATACGGATTGGGCCACCAGAACAGTTACATAAACACTACTAGAGTAGACTATTGATGCAAGAATCGCAGACGCAGTTAATCGCTATTCAGTGTCGCACTGGCAGGTGATTAGTTCGAGATTTAAGATATCTTTGTGGCATTAAATCTTGAGAACGCCAATAACGAGCTATTAAGTTTCGATATTTCTATACTCGGGAAGCAGTTTTAAAGACATTCTAATCCAATAATCTCACCCACCTTGTTTAAACACCAACTTATCAGCATCTGATGCCAATTAGGTGTAACACAATTAACTGCGTTATGTTAAGCCGCAGACTATGCACTGCCTATCTCAACTTGCTTATATTAGTCACGTCTACAATCGCTGAAATTATTCGGTGTAGTTCATTAACACCCGGTATGAAGGACCTTGACCAACGTGTTAATGCCCTGGAGTCAATCGCAGCACCACAGAACTGATCTCCATAATGGAACAAATGCTCGACGAAAACCTCAAACTAGGTGGATATCATGGGGTAGGCCTGCGTTCAGCAATATACTTTTTCAGCTGAAATGATGGTGTTTATGAAATATTTGTATGTATTTCTATATCTGTTGTATCTCGGAAATCACTCTTGAATTGCGAAAAAAATTATTATTTAGTTAACGTTTTGCCTTTCAGGTTTATCTAAGCATCTTCTCAAAAAAAAAAAAAAAAAAAAAAAAAAAAAAATAAAATTGAAAGCTTTAAAAGATTTGACTATCGCTTAAAGCCTACTATATTCTCATATTCCGGTTGCACCTACAAGGAAATCAGCAATAAGATAATTTCTGCAAATGTTTATCTCCACTAACATGAAGAAGATATAGGAATAAGAGTTTGTAAGAATGGTTAGTACAAGAGTAGAGAAAGTCATGTGAGTGCAGCATATGAGATTTTTATATTTGTATTTTCCATCCTAGCGGTGACCTTTTGTGGGCGGCGGCGCTATCATGGCTACAGACAAAGAAACTCGGATAATTTGAACGTTCATAATTCGAAATCGTCTTCAATTCGAGGATTTTACTGGTTCCTTGAAATTTGTATTAAAGCACTGTAAAAAGTCACATGTATTTTGAATTTCGTTTTCCTTTAATTCGAAGCGAACTATCAGTCCAAAGTTAATCTAACAGGAAACTTTAATATAACATCCATTGTTTCCGCAAAAGAGATATCGCTCCACGATTGTTTTGTCGGAATGCAGTTGGGGATGGGGGCGGGGGGGGGGGGAGTGGATTAGCTTCCCTAGCTGCCGGCGATGAGCTTGTATGTCTGTTCCCACATCCCCTTGTTTAAAACACACGCGCCTTTAGCTGTCACTTGAGCTTCCTACTAAAAAAGTTTAAAATAAAAATACATAAAAATAAACAAATAAAATCTGCACATCTGTAGTCCTAGCATCTGGAGTTTATACCAGGAGATAGTATCCAGCGATTTTAGTTTTATTCAATTTATTTTCAATTTTATACATGTGAGTACATTTGCAAATCAAATAACTACTATATTAGGAAAACAAAACAAAAATTAAATCTGGATAATTATTGCTCATTTACATCAAGCTATGGTGATTCTTGAAATCAAACTCGAGCCTCACTTCCCCCTGCATCTAATCTTCCAACTGAAGACTGGTATTCTCTTCTGTTCACTGTGGCCCTCTCTTCTAGTACGAAGAAGTCTTCCTTTGTCCTCACTATAACCCAGACTTTTTCCTGCCAACGATATCTGCCATCTTGTAATGACGTGCTATATTTTGGACATCCAAATATCACATGCTCTGGTGTATCTGTGACATTACAGATCTTACAGTAACCCATACTTTTGCTTCCTACCTATTTTTAAGTATCAAAAGGACCATTGCACACCCTCCTTCGTAGATTGAATCTTTTTGTAACGTAGACTCGTATATTTGGGAAAATTTTGTATTTTCTTCTACCCTGTTTGATGTTACATTCTGTTTACCATTCATTTATCACGCTTCTACGTACATAACCTGCCTAATATGTCTCCTATTCTTGAATATTCTTGTTTCTTCAACCAGTACATGGCATCTCGTAATCGAATGGCAAAAAACCACCAGAACAGCCATGGTTGATGTCGTACTTACTAAGCCCATACATCTTACAGTAACTTGTCTCTGAGTTTTACGTAGAAGTTTAACATTTTTCACCACTCATGTTCTTTGGATTATTAAATTTTGTTGTTTAACGACGCTGTCAGTTGCCAGGATCACATCAGCGTCGCCGGTGTGCCGGAATTTTGTCCCGCAGGAGTTCTTTTACATGCCAGTAAATCTACTGACATGGAGCTGTCGTTTTTAAGCACACTTAAAAACCATCGGCCTGGGCCGGGTTTGAACCCTCGGCCTTGGGATCGGTAGGCCAGCGTCTAACCAACTTAGCCACCCAGACCGACTCACTCATGTTCTTTGTGCAGCTATATGGACTCATGTTCTTTGGGTCCATATAGCTGCAGCATATCTTAATATGCCAATCATGATCACAGTATGATAAATTCTGGTTGCTTCTAATGAAGTACGAAATTTGTATTGGGTTAGTTTGGCTAATTTCATCATTATCTTGCTTGATTTAGTTCGAGTATTCTCTATATGCCTATCATATTTAAACTCTCTCACCCAAATAAATCCCCAAGTATCAGATCAGGTACTCAGATAATTCGAACGTTTATAATTCAAAATCGTCGTTAATTTGGATATTTTTCTTGTCCCTTCAGCTTCGAATTATCCAAATTACATTGTAGTACTAACTTTTCTTGGCGATTCAGTTGGTGTCTCCAGGACCTCGGACCTTCGTCCTTTGATGAGTTGCTGCTTCTCTTAGTGAGTTTCAAACTGCTTCGCCGTTGGTAATGCATATGGTGTACTTTACTACCCTCTCTAGTTTTTGTTATTCCAAGTGTCCGCTCTTGTATCATTTTGCAGTTATTTTAATTTGTGAGTTGAATTTTGCATGTTCTTGACTGAGCTGCCACTCTCCAACTCATTGCGCCATGACAGGGACTATAGAGAGTAAAAAGTACCTGTGTTGCACTCACTTGACTTTTTCTCCACTAACATGGAACATGTTAGTAAGACTTTGTTTATCTCATACGGCTTACCAGTTGTGCTAAAGTAATTCAGAATAAAGACTTCAGAGGCTAATCCCAGGAAATCCAAAATGTGCATTTCATTTGTCATGAATATATCTTAAACATATGGTAATTTAATCAAAATCGTTATAGCCATTTTTGTGATCAAACATTCCTCATGAGAAGGGTAGTTTGGGAAGGGTGGGGGAGGGGGATTCTTTTGTTTCCTTTTTCGAACATTTTCGAGTCACATCCTTGCAGGACGCTGAACATAAAATACATCAAGTTTCCTTTGTAACCGAATGGTATGCCATTCACAGACAAGCGCGCTCACATATATAAGGTTGTCTCATAAGTTCGTTTTGCTCGCAAGTTCATCTATAGCGCCTCAAAACGGTGAATCCTCTGTACACTTAAGTTATAATAGTTTTCTAACCACCCGTAACTTAGAACTCGAACCAGACGGGTTATTGTATGTCAGTGTGTGTAAACAGAAAGTTTGGCGACTACTCTGTCGTAGCTGTGCTGCAGGTGAGGTGTGTTCCCATGCGTTTTTAGTGATTTAACCGCAGCGAGAAACGAACGAACTTATGAGACAACCTTATATAGAACTTTGTTCAAAACGTTTTTTTTTTTTGGGGGGGGGGGGCGGGTTCAAAGAGTGTTAGAACATGTGTTTTCGGTGAAATATCGGTATGGAATTTTTGGGTGGTATATTACTGTAAGTAGCCGAGGCTTAGGCATTAACGCTTGCGCCTAGTATTCGGGAGGTGACGGGCTCGATTCCGGTTACCGACCAATCTCACCAAAGGTTTTCTTTGGTCACTAGACGAATGCTGGGTTAGTTACTGCCCTTTTCGCAGCTTACCGTACCTCTGTTTCGTTTGATCCTGTCTTTCCAGGGCCGGAAGTGTTGGCGAAGGGCGAATTTCGCAGGGCTGTGTGGCGGAATTTGCGCTCTGTAACTTATCTCCGCGTATAGGTAGCGCTGTAGTCACCTATCCCCTTTGGGGGGAGGGCAGTTTCGAAAGCCGTGAGACTGGTAGATGCACGAAGAAACCTGACACCGAGATGAATCTTCAACGCACGTTAGGTACCCCCCGTCACACCCGCCGGACACTCCCATCTGCTCCCCTTCCTCCCGGGGTTTGACATACAATAGCCTAACAGTAGGGTCACTGGGAATCCCCTCCGGTTATAATCTACTTACATGTGTGCTGTAAGTACAAGAAGAGGAAGTAAAAAAAAAAAAAAAAAAAGTTTTTCTCTTTTATTTTATTCAGGGAGACTAAAAAGTGTATTTCTATATCTAATTTTTGGATGGAATGTAATGCGCTTTCTGCATGCTACCCATGTTTGAAGTAGATAAGGGAAGAAAAGGACGAATAACTACTCAAACCAATAACAACTAATTTCTCGAAAATTATGTCTAACATAAATTGCGTCCTTTAATAAGATATGCATAGTTTTATGTGGTAAGAGTTTGTCTCTATTAAGATTTACCACTCCCGTGAAAGTCATCCAGAATGAAGAGCACTTCAGAGGCTATTTCCAGAAAAACCTAGATATACCTACATTTCATTTGTCATGAAAATATCTCAAACATATGGTACTTTAATGAAAATCATTACATCTTTTGATAAAATCAATAATTTCGAAATATTTTGAATGGAAAGGATAGTTTGAGGCGGGCAGAGTTTCTTGAAAACCTTCGTTTCGTATCTTTGAAAAATAGAGAAACGTAATTCTTGGTATTTAATGAACTTTCTTTCTCTAGTTATTCTGTTCATAGATACACACGAACCTTTTTCTAAAAGTGCAATAATTGATGTTAGCAATTTTCTCTCTTTGCATAATTACTTAGCGCTCCTTGCAAATGAAACTGATTACACAGGTACAAAGAAAATAGAGCAAAACTTTCCCTACATGAGGGTTGTTAAAATATGCTAGCATTGGCGTCGCATGCGTGTCATAGCATTATATTGTTTTGCTGTATCTTGTTGCTAAACCGAGTCGAGATGACGCTCCAGAGTCCCAGCGAACATCTAGAGGTAGGCAGGGTAACCCTGGAGGAGGTTGTGGTTGGGCCCGCAACGATCATGGTGGCTGCGATGATGCAACAGGGAGGTCGGTGATCATAGAACCCCGTAAGTCATTTTCAACTTGAGCGCAGGGTGGCACATCTGGGTGTGATGAACTTCAATATTACAGAGAAATTTGATTCCTATGTAGACTGTTTCTTGAGATGGTTAATGAGAATAACTGTAGTACATTAAGATGAATAATTTTCGTCAAAGTTACTGAAAATCTTCTGTAGTTTATGCAATAGTAATTTGCGGCATCAAACTAAGTCTCCCAATATTTATAATGTGCTGAGGGGCAAAGAGAAAAGGCTATGAAATGATGTATACAAAAATTTGTGATATTCATAAAATATAACAAAATATTGTGACGCCGCACAGAACAAAGGACTGCTGCTTCACGCCATATGTCTGGCCGGCGAGCGGGAGAGGGCGGTCAAAATCAAATTGCCTCGCGCGACTGCTGTGTGTACGTGTGACTGTTAAGGGGAGTTAGGGGTGAGATTTGGCCCATTTGGTAAAAAAAAAGTTGATTTTTAGATTTTTATGTTGAAAAATTGTTCAATGTTTTGTCTACTAAAAAGTGCAATGATTTTTATGCCAGCGCCATTTTTAAAGATCTGGCGGCCATTTTTAAATAGTGGTGCATAGTGATTAAATGGCTGGTGGTTAGGCGTACGCACCCACTGAGACTGAATATCGACGGATCAGAAACTCAATCATGTAAATTATCCTTAATCTGCATCCACAAAATCACAAGTTGTCTCCAGAAGTAGTAACTAAAATTCTATTTCCGGATCAGCGACTTGGTTCTGACCAGCTCTAGAACGCTATGCCAAGGGTACAACACAGAACTCGAATGTATCTCTTCATAATGTTGTGGGAGCTATTTGTCCAAAATAGGTGTGTGTCTAGGAATAAACTTGACCTTGCAGTACTGAAAACTGTCATGGAGTTTAATATGGGGTGTGTGAAGTCAATTCAAGTGTTGAATAGTCTTAGGAATTCAAACATTTCAGTTGGAACAATATGCATTTGTCAGAAGTGCAATGCTAGAAGATGTATTCAGAGTAGAAAATGCAGTGCCAGGAAACAAACACACACAAGGAGAGCCCATAAATTGCAGAAATTGTCAGCATAAGAGAGGATAAGAGATCAGAAAGTGAAACCTATGCTGCAACACACCTCTGATGGGTTTAGAACGTTTTAAAAGTTTAATGCTGTTTTTCTCAGTTTCTTTTTTCTTAGCATTTTCACGCATCTGAAAAACTCCTTGCGACAGAGTTCTTAAGGGATTCTTTTGAAAATTTCAGGATGTGTTCTTATTCATATAAGGCTCCAAAATTGCTCTGGGTTTTGATATCAGTCAAGTAATATTGAACATATTCACATTCAAATGCCGATGGAAAGTTAAAAAAAAAACTTGAAATATGTAAATAGACATATTAAAAAATTTCCAGATACTAAAGTACTGGTGTAAAATAAAAATCCAGAGCAATTATGACTTTCAAGTACATGAAGCATCAGATCACCAAGTTTCATGCCAAACATAAAAAAATTGTTACGCAAGGAGCATTTTTAATTAAAGTATCTTTTTAATCAATTAAAAGCTTTTAATTAAAAAAAAAACATTTGACTCACATACTTCAAATTCTGTACAGCTGCATATCTAAACACTATAGTAACGTGGTTAAAATTTGGCAATGCTGGCATACAAATTGTAGAATTTCCTAAACTCACCCCTAACTCCCCTTAACAATCGAAGAGGCAGAAAAAATGGGTTTCGAGAATTTTCACGAGAGTTCCAGTTGCATTTCTGATGCGTGTGTGTGGAACTGGAGAAAATCCGTGTGACGTCATCCCCAGTATATAAGGAGACCAGAGAAGAGCAGAGCAGTGAGCGATAGATTTGGCGGTTACGGACATGAGTCGGTCAGTATGTCAGTGAGTGCAAGACAGCTGTGCGTGTGTGTTGTATTGGTACATCGTAAGAAAATTCAACAAGCGTCGCGAGTGATTGTATCGTAGTAATTAGTGTATGGGAGACAGAAGAAGGGAAGAAGTAAACTAAAACGACTGAGCAAGATTATGACAAGTAAAAATTGTGAATTGTGATAGCTCGAAAGTCTGTAGATTGTGTTAACGGCGAGAAGACTGTGTGTTTGTGGTAAAATTTTAGAAGATAGAGTGATAGAAAAAGTAACCGGGCCGGCAAGCGGGAAAGGGTGGTCAAGGTCAGACCACCTCGTGTGATTGCTGTGTGTACGTGTGGCTGTCAACAATCGAAGAGGCAGAAAAAAGGTGTTTCGAGAACGTTCACGAGACTTCTAGCTGTGTCATTTCCGGTGTGTGTGGGGAACTTGAGAAAGGTCCATGTGACGTCATCCCCAGTATATGAGGAGGCCAGAGAAGAGCAGATCAGTGAGTTTTAGAGTTGAAGGTTACAGACATGAATCGGTCAATGCGAGTGGAAGACAGCTGTGCAGACGTGTCCTCCTGTTGGTACATCGTAGGAAGATTGAATGAGAGTCGCGAGTGATTACATCATCGTAATTACTGCATGAGAGACAAAGGAAGTGAAGAAAGACACCGAATGGACTGAGAAAGGTTATGAGATTGTGTTAACGATGAGAAGTGTGTATTCATGGACGTTGCGAAGGGAGGGCGCAAGAGGGGCCGCAGTCCCCCTTGTAAGTTAATGAATTTAATGTGCAATCAATTACTATTAGACTATAGTTTAATTTTGATGTAAAGAACTATTACCTGAGGCCTAAGGGCATAAGGGATACTGCTACTGCTACTACTACTACTGCTGCTGCTGCTATTGATACTGCTGCTGTTGCCGCTGCCGCTGCCACCGCCGCCACCACCGCCACCACCGCCACTACCGCCACCACCGCTACGACGACTACCACTACTACTACCACCACTACTACTACTACTACTACTACTACTACTACTACTACTACTACTACTACTACTACTACTACTACTACTACTACTACTACTACTACTACTACTACTACTACTACTACTACTACTACTACTACTACTACTACTACTACTACTACTACTACTACTACTACTACTACTACTACTACTACTACTACTACTACTACTACTACTACTACTACTACTACTACTACTACTACTACTACTACTACTACTACTACTACTACTACTACTACTACTACTACTACTACTACTACTACTACTACTACTACTACTACTACTACTACTACTACTACTACTACTACTACTACTACTACTACTACTACTACTACTACTACTACTACTACTACTACTACTACTACTACTACTACTACTACTACTACTACTACTACTACTACTACTACTACTACTACTACTACTACTACTACTACTACTACTACTACTACTACTACTACTACTACTACTACTACTACTACTACTACTACTACTACTACTACTACTACTACTACTACTACTACTACTACTACTACTACTACTACTACTACTACTACTACTACTACTACTACTACTACTACTACTACTACTACTACTACTAATAATAATAATAATAATAATAATAACAATAATACAAATACTGTGAATAAATGATGTGACAAATCACACTTCTGACACCAGTGTGACAAACGACACTTTCCAGTTACTTTTAATGTCACTTTATTTCCCTTTTAAAACTGAAGGACAAGAGCACTGTTCTATTTTATCGTTAACACAATCTACAACTCCTGACCTTGCAACCCGCAGAATGATACCAATCTTCAAGGCGGTTAACTGTTGCTAAGCCGCTTTAATCCTGTGTGCTGTGGCAATCGATACAGGAAGGAGGTCCCAGCAGACCCACTTTCGTGGTATGTGGGGAACCACCCAAGAGTTTGCCTACCGACCAGGGAAATCACGAAAACACATTATCAGAATGACCTGACCAACAGGAATCGAACCCACGACCTCCTGAATATGAGCCTAACACGTTACGGCAGTGCCATCTCGTTAGTATAGTTGTACGAGCTGTTTATGTAATTGTATGTCCATGCAACGAGGGCCTAACCGAGCGAGATAGTTCCGCGGTTACATGTGAGGATCGCATACGAGAGATTGTGAATTCTATTCCCGCGGCCAACCTTTCTGACGCGTGGGCTTTTTCGGGGGGTTTCCCCGGGTCGCTAGGCGAATGCTGTGAAGGAAAATTACATGCCCTAAATTTGCTATCTCTCCATTTCACCTCACTTCTCATTTCACTTCACTTTCATCTGCTTAGTTGTTTCAGAGTTCTAAGTGTCGGTGGAATTCTAGCATGTATTACAGGTTTGCTCTCTGTAAATCCTCGTTTTCCGGATCGGAGGAGACCTCCGAGTTCCTAGGGCACCTAGAGCCCGCTCCAGAGGGGGAGGGGGGGAGGAGCCGGAGTACGAGCCGTCATCGGGGAGCTCAAATCTATAATAATTGATAGTGACCCTACCTTCCGGTGCTGTCTTTCATCAGTATCCTTTCACCTCATTCTTCCCTGCCGGGGCGCTCCGCCAGGAGAAGAGGCACCAAAGATCTTTACAGACCGAGGTGCTAAGACCTCCCTCCAAAGCTTATTTATCCTATCTAACGAAGGCCTAGCAACTAAAATCAATTAGAACGTTTGTCTGAAAATTTAGGAGATACCTCCTACCCTCTGCTTCACTGAGTTACACCATTGGTTATGGCCATTTGAGACTGGAGGATGACTAGGGTAACCATATATGAGGCCTGGGCGACTCGCGCGATACTTTGAGTGACCATTTTTTTACCTGCTAAGCATAATTATCAGCCAAGGTCGTGAGCAATCTGCGCTCTCTGAGCACCAGTTACCCAGCCCTGGCATATTTATTGTACTTTCATGCTGACCATGTACATGCTAAAGATTGTTAATTAAGGTTTTGAAGCGTTTCAAGGTCGCAGCCGAGTTTCAAACCAGGAACGTTATGTTGAAGATTCATCATTCGAATACCGGTCACAGCTTGAATTTTCAAACTTGATTCATTCTTATACATGTTCTCTCCATAATGAGCGTAATTTGCATTTAGATGCAATGGTATTAATGAACACAACAGAAGAATCTGAACCCGTAATTCTTTGGCTGCAACATATCTTGTGGAGATTATGGTTGTTCATATAATTACTGTGAATAGCTGGTGTCATTGTGAACGCTGTTGGAAGAAATATAGCGCAGTTGGTGCGCATCTTCCTAACTTAAGTTTTATGATTGTACGAAATTACCTACCATTTTCCCTCCAGCAAACAATTCTAGATGATAAGAGCACTACGAAACGAGCAAAGTTTTAAAAATGAAGACATTGTTTTCCATTACGAGAATCCGCCGCGAACGTAAAATGCAAGTGTCGAAAAATGTAATTTACTGCTATCATTCCGAGAGCAGGCTTTATGTAGTCCTCGTCTAACTGCTTTTTCGCAGCTCTCCGTTTTATTTACGGCGCTAAAATTATATCTTGCACCTAATGTGACTTTATTTTACTGGGAAGAACGTCCCGGATTGCTGTCGTTATAAAGGGGTGTACAGCCATGGTGTGAACAGTGGCGTACAGAGTAAACTCTCAGGAGTAATTTATATCTATAGGAATATTGCGCTTTACCATATACTTTAAATTATATTAAAATAATGTTCAAATAATGAGCAACATTTGTGATAGCAACAAGGGTTAGAGGATTATGAAAAATTAAAGTACTATTTTATTCTATGAACACTATTTCTGTAGCAATAAGAACGTTTGCCGTACTATCGTGGCACATTGCAATGCAAGCACGAAACGATCAACCAAGTTTAAGAGGTGGAATCAGGACTGAAAAATTCAATGCCATAGCCGGGATTTGAACTACGGACCTTCCGCTTATCGAGCGGTTGCTCTAACCACTAAGTTACCATGATCAACTTACCAGTATGACATTAAATTCCCCAGCCGATTCGTACTTTTCCCGGCTAGACCACAAGGTAATCTCACATCAGAGATAAATACCCCAAGGGCGACTTACAAATTGCAAATACCTTATGTCTAGGGCTTAAGCAATCTTTAGATGGTAATTATTATTTATTTATGTTAACAAACTGACTGCGGAAGATCCATGGTTAAAATCTCGGCTATGGCATTGAATTCTTCAGTCCTGATTCCACCTCTTAAACATTGCCCACACACGATTTCATCCCTGTTTAAACCTGAATAAACCTTTGTGAACTCCACCCATTCTACTATTGATGGCTGTATACTCGATAAACAAGCACTTGCAATTTCAGGAAAACAAGGGCTGAGAATATAACTCTGAGCTACTCATCAGTTCAGGCCAATGATGTCCAACCTTATATGACAGAGGGGATGGCGGATTTGCCTCCTCCACTATTTGCCTAGCTATGACGCATTAGTGAGTCTCAAAAACAAACCTGTATAATGCGTGGCTATCAGAAAGTGATGGGGAAAAGCTTCATGCACAAAACAAAGGAGGGGGAGCGACAAGGCGACGTCATTAGATCATAAGTAGGGAGCAAACCTTCATACAGGGTACGAAAGGTTGCGGACTATGGGTTATAGGAAGTGAAAGGGGGTAGTCTGTCACATGATCAGAGCACAGAGGAGGCCAGGTAGAGTCGGCGTAGGAACGTTGTAGACAACGTTGTTGCATATTTAACATTTAATGCTGTCAACATTTGCAGAAAAATATTCACGCCCAAATTCTTGTACTAGTTCAACAATACGTGAATATTTCGATTTTCGTGCTGGAGTGAACACATTCGAGACACTATGCACTCGGCAGTGAGCCCAGTTGTGTTTTTGTGCTGTCACTGTACTTCCGCAATGATATCACGCTCTGTCCATGTGGCAAGCATCTTGCGATCGCTTCATTTCGCGATAGCTGTATAAAGGTTCGAACCCTACTCATATGAGACAAGGTGACCAACCGCTGGTCGAGTCAGTCCACGATGCTCCAACATGTACAGAGGGAGGAAGTGAAATATGTAGGTATATAGAATTGTGATAACCAATGTCATTATGTCTGTACTTTTCCCAGAAATCATTAATAATCTCTGATCGCCTGCCTGTGGTAGATAGGGGAAGCATTGATTTTCATTCAAAATTTGTTACCTAGATTTCACTGGGAATAGTCGTTTTGAGGTTCCCTGATAACAAAGTGGCGTACATTTTTAGGAGCACGCGCGCGCGTGCCTGTGTTTGTGTGAGTGTGAGGAGGGGGAGAAAGAGAGAGAGATACAACTAAAGAAAAATCCCCTAAGTACCAAACCTCTTATTTAAGCCCATTCTTTAAGAATGCAGAACAAAGATTTTGATGAAATTATACTAATTTTAAACCAGGTATGAATTGAAAGAAATTATTTTCTCCAAAATAGCTCTAAAGATTTTGATTAAAATTTCGTATATTTGATTTTTGAGCACATCAAATAAAATATATACATAGAATATTCTGTAAATGTTCTATGACGTCATTTTCATTCTTATTGCAAACAATGGAGAGCTTGGTTTCATGTGGAAACCACCAGTTACAGAAAAATCACAGAACTTGCTAAAGTATGCTATTTTGTCACATATTTTTTTATTAGAGTTAACAATTTTCGAAACGCTTGCTACGCAGGACCGTACCGGAGATTCAGAGTATGAGGTACCCTCCGGAGGGAAATGTTCTAAAAATCAACCTGAAAAAATTATTTTAGAGCAATTTAGAACTAAAGACCAAAGAAGAAATATTTTAAGTTTAGTATTAAACTGAAATGCAGCTGTAGCTCGAGCTATCAATTACTGGAAGGCTCCAACCGGTTGGCCGTATCAAAGATGCTGCTCTCTTCCAGTGTTAGCACCAGGAACGGCATCCAGAAATAACCAGACTCTTCTGCAAGCTTTCCTTCTCCCCACCTCCCGAATATTCCAGTACTGTCTTAAAGAGTTCAGTGGTTGTTTAAGCGAGCGCGTCCGTGAATTCTCTGGTTAGTGATTTAGTAAATGCGTTTCTGTTAACTAAAAACGCATAAAATAGGTCCCTTTCTGCAATGACATATTCAATTTTTGATAATATTCTAGTGCCTCGGAAAGATGGCAAACCGTTTATACATATTTTGTTACTATTTTTAACTTTTTGTGTGTAAACCTGAGCTCAGAAGGTGTATTCCTTTTCTATGTATTCATGTAACTTTGTGTTATCGAAGAATAAGTTCACTCACTCTGAATTTAAAAAAAAAAATCTCTATTCACTCTTGCACAACCTAGTTTTAAAACGCTTATATTATTGTCTACTTCAGGTTAATCAACATAGACGATTGTAGAAATTTCTTTATTTCAAACTTCCTTGTAGGAGAATTGAAATATCAGAATACAGTAGGCTTAAGCAATAATCAAACCTTTTAAGAGCTGGTCACTGTGTGACGGCTTTGACATTCCACTCTCTTTGCATGGGTTGGACATAAAAGGCTAATAACTACTTCCTATTTGAGAAAAGTACAAGTATTTGAAAATTCAAACGATTATAACAAGAAATATCTCAGAAATGCTTATTTCCACAAAATAATTTGACATAAACTGTATGCTTTAATGAGATACGCATTTTTGTATGCTAATATTATTTTGTTTATTACTTACGGTTTACCAATTATGCAAAAGCCATTCAATATGAAGAGAACTTCTGTGACTATTCCCAGAAAATTCAAGATGTACATTTCATTTGTCGTAAAAAATATCTTAAACATTGTATTTTAGTCAAAGTCGTTAGAACCATTTTTGAGAACACTAAAGTTTATGAAAAATTTTCCATGTAGTTTGACGTGGTGGGATTTTCTTGAAAATCGTCGCATCGCATCCTTGGAGTATGCTGAACTTAAATACAGTTTGGTATTTAACCAACTTTTTTGAGTTATGTCATTCATAAACACACACACACACACACACACACACACACACACACACACACACACACACCTGTTTCTAAAGAGGCTTTTTTCATTCAGGGGACCTGAAAACGTGTCTTTTCTGTGAAATCTGGGGTCGAATTTTTGGGTGGAGTGCAATAGGTATTTTCTATACCTACTATGTACAGGTGGAGCAAGTAAAACTAGGTTACTGCCAATAGAAGAGTATTTGAAGGGGTGTATGTCGTAGTTAGCTGAAGTAGCCCATTTCTTTCAATTTGCACAAAGAGTGTGAATGCAACACCGCTGCCGGTAACCATGGTAACATCTTTAATTCAATAGTGTGGACCCGGGCAGCTGCAGGATTGGTTAGCTCATCCTCCGATATACTGGCTAGATCAATTCTCGTAATTGTCCGTGCGTGAACCTTCTGTATCTACCTATCTTTGTTTATTCAAGAGCATTGTAAACCGTTCCTTACAGGAAAAGAGCCAATTAATTAATCAAGTTTCCGCTCTTTCTCTTCTTCGTTTTTGGGTGTGGATTGTTATAACACAGACTATAAAGCATTCTCTATAGTTTCTATGTATAGAACATCTAATTATTCTATATATACCGTTTCAGTATGTAACTAATGCGGAAAATTCTGTTTTTAAAACATTGCCTTAAATATTCCAGTGTACACGCGCATTTAAAACAGGTGACGTCTAGAAAACATATGCATGAAAAATGCTTAATGTTCCACAGAGGATGGTTCCACTGGAGGTAAACTCCCCTTAGTACTTCTCCATATCTGGCGAAATCTCAATGTAAAATTAAACGGTGGAACACAATACTTCCTCTACCATACGTAAGCGCCAAGAAAATGATAAAAACACAGTATAAACGCAAAGAACAAAAGAAGAAAAAAGTAAATAAATAGGGAAGACCAGCTTCTCCATGTCATTCATCTTTGAAGTTCTAGTGGGAGACTTCACTGGTCGTATGGGTTGCACTTTTGGAGAAAATGTGGCCACTTTTCTGTTTGCATGTTTAGGGTCAATAGAATTTTTTCGCCTCAGAACAGCGATTTAATTTTTCCAACAACATTAATAATAGAAATCATCGGTTTCCAGTATGGAATGTAATACTGAAAAAGAAATTGACTTACACATTGAAATCATAATAATGAAATCACTAAACTATTTTTGTAGCTGTAGTTTCCGTCGCGAACGAAGGCGGTAAATGACACAACCGCAGCTAACAGTTGTAAGGAGAGGGAAGAGGAGTGATTGCAAGCAAGTGGCGGTTTGGGGTGAACCGGGAGAGTATGCTATTGTTATTAATGCACTATACAATATGTCTCTATGTACCTTATACTCCTTCCTGGATTCTCCCTAACACTCAGAATTTGGAAAATGTCCGCACCATGGGATCGATTTATCCAGGTCCGACGGATTAAATAGCGTGATTTGAGTCACGTAGTACGGCGTCTCTGCTTGCGCATGCGCCAAATTAGTTTGCTTCCTGTACTGAAGGACTGCCATTTGTAATTATGGTCTTATGGAGTTCAGAGCATCGCGCATTCGCCGTAGAGGCGCATTGAAAGAATAACGAGTCTCCCATCACAGTACAACGACTGATGGTAGCTTTCATTCGTCGCCTGGAGGGAATGTCTTGAACTTGATGGCGATCATCTACCTGGCATCACATTCAAAACCAAGTAATACCGTATTTTGTGATAAAAGGGCATATATCCTTCTGCGTTTTCAGTGTGTGTTTTAATAAATTTGTCAATTCGTTTCCAAGTTCTGTTCATATCCTGCTATCCATTCTGCCGGATCCTGTAGCTTGAAATTATCAGATGTCTCTGTTAACAGCGATCAAATTTACACAAATATTCTGAAACAGCCTGCCCCCGATTGGGTAGGAAACACGTGACTATGCTATGGCGTCTTAAATGTATTGCTACTTGCATGTGTCTTCTTGACAGAGACTCTAAGGCGTTAAATATTTCAAAAATACATTTATAGTGGAAAATACCTTCTATATGATTAAAAATGATAGTTATGAGCTCCTAAACGAAGACTTGACATTTATTACTAGTATTGCTACTTATAATGTTAAACAGGAAGGCTGTAATACAGTGGCGTATATTGTAGGCTATCAAAGCCGAATCCCATATTTAAAGTAAACTAGAAATTACGAGTAATAAGTAATATTACTAATAATTACAATACTAGTTTCCTCATGAAGAATTAGCACGTAGGATGGAAAATGTCTCGTTCTCTATCACTGAACAGCGGGAAGAACAGGGCTTCGGATGTTTGCTGCCGCAGCCTTCACTACGATATGTGAATGGAGAGGTGAGGCGAGGGAATGCAGGAATATCCATGTCAAGGCTTCGGAATCCCGGTCGCTATACTCAGCTGTATTAGTATTATTTATTTCATTGTGTACGTGTACCAAGACAGTTGGTAGTGCTAATGCTTCGAAATGGATGAACACTATGTAGCAAAACAATTAGTAAAACGACCATACTCGCAGTTGAAATATGAGGATAAGCAGTGATAGTAAAACAGGGAAGACCTGCTCCAGCTCTTCCACACAGAGCGAAAAAGATAAGAGTCCTCGGAAAAGACATTTTAATATAAACAATTACGATAAGTATGTGTGGCTGACTGGTTAATACGAATTAAATAAGCTTTATTGCTGACCATGCTGGTTGTTTGCAACTGAGAAAATGCCCCGAAATACGACGGGTTTTGCTATTGTAGCGTATTTAGTCACAGCTTTGGATAAACATTAGAGATCAACAATTAGAAACATAGGATTTGAAGAAATATGATCAAAAACCACGAGCGTTGCTAATGAAGAGGACGAAGGAAGGTCTAGAAACAGAAATTGTGATGAAGATGAAACCCATTATTCGTAGTTGAGCTCTGCGAAGTCCTGGACATATCAATAACTCAAACTAAACTAAGATTTGAATCACAGAAACAATTGAAATTTCTGGCCTTACTGGATTCTAAACATTTTGCGACTTACGATAAAAGCTTTCCAACAAGTGTATTATGCGAGTCGAGAGATCTACACGTTTTCTATTTCGATATACTGTCTTTGAAAAACGAACTGAAAGTGTTATATTCACTTCAAAAATGTTCCAACAAATCTGTTCAAACCATTGCAAATTATATGAAATCAAATAGACTTGATGATATGTACAGTGAAGTTTAAAAACTATGTTAACTGATTTTAACATTTCCTGCCACTAGTTTAAGTGAAGAAAGGAGTTTTTGAGTCTTGAAACGAATAAAATCTTATTTACGTGCAACAAAAGGACAAACTGATCTGGGCAACTTGGCTCTTCTATTGGTGCAAAAAGACATACTTGTTTCATTGAGAAGACATATCGAAGAATTGTTTTTTGATAGTGTGAGAACGCAGTTTACCCGTAAAGAAAGATGGCTGGAGTTCATGTACACATATAAACAGATATGGTAAAATTGTTAATTTCCTTCCCTAGGGCGTCCCCTCTGTGCAGGGGTTACCCTCATCGTCCGGCCGCTGCGTCCTCCAGCCGCGGAAAATTGTTCATTTTACTTTTATAATTGTTGTTTAGCTTGTTTCAAGACAAATTTATTTAAATATACTATTCCTGAAGTTAAAATTTAATTAACAACTCCCTATCGTCCGCATCTGGTAAGCCTATTTTTTTGGTAGTGTTTGACGCCCGATTTTACTACATACGGCGCTGCAGGTGGTGGCACTGTTATACATGGAATGAAGATGGAGCACCGGTGAAATGAGATGGCGGGGGAAATCGGAGAATCCGGAGGAAACCCGCCCCAGCGTCGTTTTGTCCATCACAGATCCCATGCGGTCGCTAGCGATCGAACCTGTGCGGCCACGATAGACCT
The DNA here is from genome assembly GCA_030765045.1 of Tenodera sinensis. NCBI lineage: Eukaryota > Metazoa > Arthropoda > Insecta > Mantodea > Mantidae > Tenodera > Tenodera sinensis. The sequence goes on from CM060963.1 coordinate 82,532,229, forward strand.
AGTGATAGCCCAAGTCACAACCCCAGCATACGCCACTGCTGTAATGTCTGTTTTTTGTGTGAGGATTGATCACTATAAAGCGAGAATACATATTTACTCTGCACTGAAGTGTAATTTGATAGAGGTAGTGGGTTTTGTGTATCCGATTTCCCAAAAAATAGCAGTACCTTTCTGCAATAAGCTGTGTGCAAACTCCTCTTCTCTTTACACACTAACCTCCATTGCTTATATACCGGGTGAGTCTTCTCATCCTGCGGATTGGTAATTAGGCAACCCTACATTTTACAAACGATGCGAAATGCAGGTTCCGACACCACATTCACCAGACCGCTACGGTGATGCTCGTTGTTAACGGGCTCTAGTTGGGCAATTGTTCCATGACTGGAATGTCAGGTCAAAGTTGGATCCCCTCCGAAGGAATGTCGCCTTGACGCGGCGGAGGGGCTCAGTACCCGATGATCCAGACAGTCTACTAAGTGAGTCATTTTAACTACTGGTAAGCAAGAGGTGAGGGGAAGCAAAGAACATTCCATAACGGGTAGATGAGGCTCGGTAGTCTTGGTTGACGACTCATCTAGGAGAAGAGGACTCCGAAATCAAACTTCCCCCAGGGGGTCCTACTACGGTAGGTACGGGTTTGGCGTACCCGGGGCCCCGAGCCATACTCTCGATTGGGTTCCTCTAAGGGGTGAGAGGGCACATGCCAAACGCCCAAACAACTTTGGTCTACTTGTGTGTTTGACCACGCGCCTGATACCTCCCTGTACACAGTCTGATGGATAACCTACGCGCGGGTTGTAGGTGGATGGGGAGACGCAAGGGGTGACTGGGTAGCCGCGTAATTCCCAGTCCCTGGTTATCATGTAGGATCTGTGTTCGTATCCGCTGATAAAGGTCAGTCCCGCGGAGGGGCCATTGCATGAGCTGATGCACTCCAGAAGGCTATTGGGTCCCTCTGTCTCTACATTGGGAGGTGAGACTCTAGGGTGGGCAAGGTCCAGGTCAGGACTCTCACTTAAGCCGAGGTGACGCCCAGGATGTGAGCATGCCATCGAAGACATTTGCAATGGTGGAGGATTTATGCGCCTTGAGTTCGCAAAATAAAACAATAAACAAAGAATAAAGGAAGTACTCGAGTCTTGTGGTCTTCGCTACTTGGTAATTTGTAGAACTGAGGAAGGAAAAAAGTTTTTATAGGTGAGCCCATTTGTAATCCAGAAGGGCCTGGATAAGATAGCTGGTCCAGTGAAGTCATGCACGAGATCTCGCAATGGCATTGTCCTGGTTGAAGCTCATTCAGCACACAGGCAGCAAAGTTACAAAAAGCAAATGTGTTAACCAGCTATCCAGTGCGCGTTGACCTGCATAAAACATTGAACTCCTCACGCGGTATGGTTAATACCCGCGCATTAGACGACTTAGTGTTGAAGAGATTAAGGAAAACCTAGAAAATCAAGGTGTTACCTGTGTTTATCGGGTTCATCGCAAATAAAGCGGTGAATTGAAGTACCCTGTTCCTGACCTTTGATCGGGTACATCTCCCTCAAAGGATAAAGGCAGAATATGAAGCGATAGAGGTAAGACCATACACCGCCAACCCGATCAGGTGCTTTAAATGTAACCACTTTGGACACACAAGTGAACTGTGCAGTAGAACAGCTACCCGCGTCAACTGTGGAGGCGTCGTTCACGACGCTCCATGTTCATTGCCTTCCAGTTGTGTGAACTGCAGCGGCGAACATCCAGCTAATTCCCGAGAATGCCCTTGTTTTATGGAGGAAAGGGCGATCCTGGAAATTCGAGTCCAGGAGAAGGTGTCCTTCTCAGAAGCTCGGAAATTCCTGCGCATCCGACAGTCCTCCCCCCCCTCCAAAGTCCGGTACCTATATTTCAGTTGCAGCTAGGCCGGTACAGAATTGGGAAATCGCTACACAAACCAGCGATCAAACCGGAGCCACAATTTCACAAAAAAATTTCGTAGCAAGAACAGTTCCAAAGCCATCAATATCTACAGGTATATCTACGTCTCCTACCAAGTCCGTAGAGGAAAAGAACACCTCTACAAGGTCACCGTCTAAATTGCCAGTCTACAACAATAATAAGAATGAGCCCGTTATTTATGTTGCTTCACCGAAGAAATTGAAGAAACAGTATGTAAAATCTGACTTCCTCAAAGAAGAAAACGTGTCTGTTCCCAGTAAGCCTTCTGAGGATTCCTCTAGGATGAACACAGACCGCCGGCTTTCATCTTCGCCATGTATCCATTAACAATCGATTCGAGGGTCTCAAACCGAAGTTTGCTATGGGGAGACGTACTTCCTCGGTAGAGGAGCTGCCACAAGATCCTGCCTATGCTGAGAGAAAGCCAGCGATAAAGAGGCAGGATAAAGCTGAAAAGAGTGTAAGGCCAAAAGATCACAAAATGGCTAAATTGAATCGACCACCGTCTACTACAAGGTAATGCACAGTTACCTTGGAATACTTATTCCACACATATATTAATATGGCTATCCTACAATGGAGAATACGTGGTACTAGAACACAACGACCAGAACTTGAGCTTCTGCTCAAAGAGAACGAACCCTTCGTCGCATGTTTCCAAGAGATTAAGCTCCGCCCTCAACACACTTTCCGTCTATACTCTGTTCATCAAGAGATTAGAGGAGATATAAACAAAGCACCGGTTTGTATCAGTCCGCGGCCACGTGCTTCCACAATGACGCAACATGGTTACCTATCGCTGCGCTTAGGTATAATATGCATTTTACACTACTAAAAGGATATATTTACTTGATCCAAATAACATGTAGCACATGGAAATTAACTGCTACTTACGTCTTCTCTGTCCACAATAACACTTTTTCATTTCCTGCTCACAATCTCCAAACCAATCTCCAGAAGCAGCTTGTGGAGGGAAGTTCGTTTTAAATCTGGAAGATCGGGATCAGAGTTAACTGCCAACAGCACTTTAAGGTGGAGGTTCATTGTTAACAAAGAACTGGTGAAATTTTCGACGGATTGCAGATCTCACACTCACAAATTCGTCGCAAACTACATCCACCATTTATCTGGCATGTGGTCGCTTTTTACCGGTATCTTCACCAACTGACGATTTTTCGTTGTGTGTACTGTAAATACTTGCAACTGACACACCAGTAAACTCGGATGTTAATTTCATCACGTCTTTGTTAGCAAGTTCGGGATATTTCTCGCAGAACTTGTTAAATACGTTCAATATTGTTGTCTTTTAACCACTTCAAAACGGTTTTCCGCGCTTATGTTTTGCAACACTCACTTGTTGTGCCATGTTACTTTCATACTGAATAATGCGCGCGCAGAATGAATTAGGCTGGTTACAGATTCACTTAACTGCGTATTCTTACACTTTAACTATGCTTAGTACACTTAGTTCATGCTTTAGCAAACATTAAGTGACATTTCAGACCTCAGTAAGAGTATTTCTTCAAGGGACTATTTACACGGCGAAAGCGTCAAGAGGGCGCGCTGTGGTCAAAACGCACGTGGCTTTGTTTACGTCTCCTCTAATCTCTAGATGAACAGAGTATAAGGCGATACACCCCACTACGGTGTCATGTTACACCAGAAGAGTGTGGTCCGGCACATGGCGTCGCTATGATACTTGTTAGAGATGATATGCAATCTGTACCATACAGTCTGATATCCAATCAGTTGCAATAAGGATCCTACTGCCATACATCCATTTCACCATTTGCAATTTATATTTGCCTCCGTCCCATCACTTCTCGCACATTGATTTAGAAGATCTAGTTTCCCATTTACCAACACCGTTTCTGTTGGTGGGAGACTTCAATGCGCACCACCCCCTTTAGGGCTCAAGTCGCGCTTTTGCGAGAGGCAAGCTCCTCGCTGACTTCCTGGACAGTTATAACCTAGCTCTCCTAGCCTCCTGGAGAGGCTACATTCATTTCTGACTCTTTTAGTAGTTTCTCGGACCTTGATCTTGCAGTTTGTTCACCTCAGCTGGCAGACTCTTTACAATGGAATGCTATATCTGATTTACACCATAGTGACCACTTTCCATGTCTTATTAGTCTCTTAACGCAAGATACATGTGTCACACATATGCCCAGATGGCGTTTGGACCATGCCAACTGGAATCTTTACACCCAGTTGGCTGTCTTTGCCTTCAACGAGCACCTCAGTGAATGATTTAGCGCAGCATCTCACGGAGACGATTCTTTCTGAGGCTGAACAATCCATTCCACAGTCGACCTCACACCCCTGTCGATTTCCTATCCCCTGGTGGACGGAAGAATGCCGGAATGCCATTCGTGCTCGAAGGCATGCTCTTAGGGTTTTCCAACGTCACCCTACTTTGGATAACCTAATCCAATACAAGAAAATGCGCGCCAGGTCCAGACAAGTCATTAAGGATAGCAAAGAGTCATCTTGGAGCAAATTTGTAGCTTCATTCACACCTTCCTCGGTTGTGTGGGATAGCTTAAGACGTGTTGCAGGTCGATCGACGCATATACCAATTGCGGGACTGAAAACAGCCAAAGGAGCTGTTATTGATTCATTTGAAGTGGCCAATACGTTTGGCAGTACTTTCATTCAAGTGTGTAACTCGGAAAACTACTCCCGTGAGTTCCTTCCAATTAAAACTCAGGTGGAATCTCAAGGCCTCGCGTTTCGGTCTAGAAACGAGCCCCAAAAACGACTTCCGTTTCTCAACTGAGAAGTCAATCTGCGTTAATTTCTGGCGTCGTAGGAGACGATTACAACCTTCGCCTCGTTTCGGTCTAGATTTATTTCTCTTCGCTAAGAGCACGATGTGACCGTTCCCTAAATATCATGCGAGTACTAAATGGTAAAGCGTAGGGAGCGGATCGGACAACTGTGCTGAGAAGGAGTCCACAATAGGGACATTCGCATGGCAATAGGAGCTTTTCCAACAAGCCTAGTGGTGAGCCTTTACGCCGAGTCCTCAGAACCTCCTCTGCAATATCGGCGTGAGATTCTCTTAGAAAATTATGCTTGTGCACTTAGATGTTTGCCTAAGCACCCAACGTTCGCTTCTTTTTTCACCACCACGCTAAGAGAATGGTATAGGAATAGCACCCTTAGTCCTAAGCCTGCGGGGTTCCGTTTCCAAGATCTTCTAGTGAAGCTTGCAGTGGAACTGCCTAGGATGTTCGCCAAGGATGAGAAGCTTTACTCCCATGGGATATCTGGCACGCCCCATCTTGGGATGACCGTACACCGGAAGTACACGATGCCTATTTCAAGTATCCGCATGTGTTTTTTTTAGAATTTTTGTCAGGCTACACTGACCGTCGATGTATTTACACCACTGGGTCAAAGAGCACCAACGGTGTTGAATGTGCTTATGTTTATGGAACCGAACCACATACATTCGGTTTTCCAAATAGCACTTCCATTTTTACTACTGAGGTTTATGCAATTTACCGAGCCGTTTTGTATGTGCGCCTTCGTAAATTAGGTGACTGCCTCATTTTGAGCGATCCCCTTAGTGCACTTCAGAGTGTTCGTGAGCTCTACAACCCCCACCCTATTGTACAACGTATCCAGGATTCCCTCCATGTTTTACACGCTTCTGGCGTTGACGTGGTGTGCATGGATTCCTGGTCACGTAGGTTTGCCGGGGAATGAAATGGCAGATTTGGCAGCAAAGACGGCAACTACAGAACTAAGTATTACCATCTCAAGTGTTACTTCGGAAGACTTTAGGCTCGAAGTGCGGAGAGCGGTGTTGTCGTCCTGGCACGAAGAGTGATCAGCTCTCCGCGGTAATAAGCTTAGAGAAGTGAAAGAACTTCCGATAAATTGGGTAAGTTCCTGTCGCATATCTCGCCGCGAGGAGGTTAGTTTGGCTTGTATAGGGCACTGCAATTTTTCGCATGGTTTAAAAGGGACCTTGCCCATCTATGTCCGCTGTGTGACAACCTTTTGACTGTCCGTTACGTGCTGCTAGAGTGTTCCTCTTTAGCGCACCTTCGAGATTATCTGCAGCTACCTGCCAAACTTGTAGAGGTCTTGGCGGATAACAAAACAGCGGTTGATAGGGTTTTTAAGTTTTTAGCAGAGTGTAGCATCAATTTAAGGATTTAAAGTTTTAGATATCTCTTTTTATGCTTTTCACCCTGTTTCATATCTGACTATTGCCACTTTTGTGTATATTTTCCTTGTTGCTAGTATTTTTATTTTTGAGTGAAGTTTATATCTGGCTATTGCCATGAATCTTTTAAGGGCGCTGATGACCTAGAAGTTGAGCGCCCATAAACCCACAAAATAACAACAAATAACTTAAAGTTGGAAGTCCTAATCATGCCTGTGAATAAATGAGCTTCTTATTTATTTTAGTTTATGGTTTGTTAATGTTCTAGTAAATCACGTGTTCTTTCCGAATGTACTAGAAAGTGGATTTGCCTATAAATACGAAGTTTCAGCCATCCGTGCTCACTGTGCACTACTTTGGAAACAAGAGGGGTTCTCAACGATCATAATATGGACTTGTAAACGTTATCTAGTTTGTATGTACGTACTGCATTTTGTAAACTCTCAGAATAATTTATTGGCTTTCTTTTGTTTGAAAGAATAGCTTCAAATAGTTAAACATTATATAATGATGCCTTATGTTACACGTTATGATTAGGGCTCGGAAGTTCATGCTCTAAAAACACTGAAATATGCATGCAAATATGCTCTTAAAAACTTGAAAATATGCCAAGAAATATGCACTACTGAATTAAAACAATTAATGTCCCTTTGCAGTAGACAAGACGAATTACTACAAATAATAAATAAAGTTGCCTTATTCCTTAGAAGTTGAAGTAGAAGTGGTCCTGCTGCTAGTAATAACTGCTAAATTGCAGTTCACAACCAACACTTTGCAAACATTTTCAACTGTAAAACATTGTCTGTTGCCTCGCAAAACACTTTTGTAACGTGAAAAACTTCTCTCCACATCAAAAGATGTTATCAGGGCATATTTAAATGATGTTAACTGCTTCACAGAGAGAGTCAAGTCTGTTGGTGTGACAGCTGGTTTTCTTTCGAGGATGTCTCAAATATCACAAATTTGTTTATAACCAGAATTTTTTGAAATTACATAATTCACTTTCTCTTTCAGTTTTTGCCTTATGCTACCAGGAATCGAATTTAGATCATCTATTTTTTGAAATACAGTAAGTGATTCATGCAAAGGAGATCCTACAGCTTCTCAATGCCGTTACGACTGTTGGTAAGAAAGAAAAATGGGCAGATAGGAAACTAAGATCCTCCTTTAACCCAGTGTCTGACAGAATATTTTGCACAATTTCTATTGATGAAGCATCTTTCAATGAATTAACAACCTCTTCGACTATTTCTATGTGCTCAGCATACTATAAAATTGCATTGACCCATGTTCCCCATTGAGTTAACACTGGTGCAGGAGGAAGTCGGATATTAGATGCTGTTGATCTAAACAACTCAACTCTTTCAGGAGATTTAACAAAAATTCTCTTTGTACTGGGCACAAATCTATCTACCAATGGGAAAGAATCACTTATTGTCTCAGAAATGCGATGAAGAGCGTGTGCCAAACAAGTTATATGAATTAAATTAGGAAAAATAGCTTCCAGAGTTTGTCCTGATTTTACCATATAAGGACCTGCATCAGTAACAAATATAAGTAACCGATCGTATTTTATTCCACAAGGCCATAGTAATTTCAAAGAGTCCATCACAAACTGGGTCACAGTTACATTGTCAGTGGCCGACAATTCGCACACATTAAGAAGATAAGGTGTAGTCTTTTGTTCATTATTATAAGTACCCACGATTATATTAGCAATAGAATGGCGCTCAGAATATCAGGTTTCATCAACAGATAACCACACAAACTGATCCGCTAATTCATTTTGTATATTTGACAATACAGTATTGTAACAATGTCCTACATAAGTCTTACACAGTGTACTTTCTTCAGGCACATGTTGTCGAGTGTACTTGGCAAGAAAGATTTTAAAATATCGGATTATTAATTTTGAACAAGGGAATATCAGCAGCTAAAATGCTTGGCACAAGTCATAGGAAAATTCAGTAACCCTGCTTCCTAAACACTCTACTATCTGTTTTTGAACAGGTTCTTTGTTTGTGTGTTTATGTGCTGAACTATTTGAAATCTTTTCTCACTTCCTACATTTTTCTCACACGCTTCACAAAACAGTACCTTATTATTTGTAGATATTAAATCGAAAACTCGTTCTGTAAATTAATTAATCTAGCACTCGAAGTTGGTTTTATTTTCGGCATTTGAACAGCTTTTTAATATTTTATACGCCTAATTTAATTTGGTGGAAACCAGTTCACAACACTGTTACGTTTGAAGACCACGACACAACTACTGGTGGGCAGACAAGCATTGATATAATTGTGCTGCTCGAAACGTTGACCTGCAATTTATCTTTGTTAATATAAACCTCTCAGATAACGAACTGATTATTCTTTGCGCACATACATATAATGAAAGGATGGAAACAGGGATTCACTGCATGACAATATGACTCAGCATTAGTTCTCGTCACCTCGCGAGTTGAATCATCATGTGCAATACTACCAATGTGAAAAAGATTATACAGATGGAAAGAATAATAAAAACAATAAAAATAACTGAAATATGCAATATAAGGGCTATATTACTGAAATCTTCGTCAGTTGTATCATCATGTGCAATACTACCAATACGAAAAAAGTTATCCAGACGGAAAACAATAACAAAAAACCATAAAAAGCATTAAAATATGCAATATAAGGGCTATAATATTGAAATATTATGCATTTATAAAAAATCAGGAAAATATGCAGTTATATGCACCATAAAATCATGTCCAAATAACTGAAAATTCCATAATTCGTGCACATAATGTAAAAGCATACATTTTTAACCCCTATGAAAAAACATGCAAATGCATGAACTTCCTAGCCCTAGTTATGATTGTAATGTTATGCGTTTATTTGCGATGTTCGTTAAAGCATATTCTAACAAATAACATTTTGTGTTGTCATGAAATTCACATAATTAAGTTCCATGCCAAACTATCAGTTCACGTTAAAGTACCTTCAAGTAACAGTATTTGAAGCTGGGATCTTCACTACTGAAGGCCAACGCGCATACTGTTGCGCTCCGAGAGCAAGTCACTTCACACATAGCCGTGGAAAGCTGTCGTTGCTGCCGAAATTGATACGACGCGATGCAATGGACAGTCCTGTAAAGCGCCGGGACTGCATAACTTCCCAATCCGCAGGATGAGAAGACTCACACGGTTGGGTGAGTCTATACTGGTGTCTCAAAAAAGCACCGACAACGCTCAATGTGTTGCCAAACTGTTCGGTTGTTTTTTGGGGACAACTGTGGACTTCAATCTAACAGCAAGGCCGCCTGGAGCTTTGCATCATACAAGGTGGATGGCCAAAGGAATTTATTTATTGAAGATGTTCCCTTTTGGTTCTCAGCTGTCTCTCACTATTAGTGAATTGGATGGACTGAAGCACATCTGTTTGTTTGTAGTGAAAGTATATGCAAAATTGTGGTTTCTGTGTTCATCAGCAATCGGCGCACGTTGCAATCAGTTGTTGCATTTCAAAAAGAATTATAACTCTACAAAAAGCAAATGAAGGATTTGTTTGAGTGCTCTAAAGAAATTTTGTCGGCATTATGGAATTTAAATTAAGAGGTTTGCATGTTATCACTGCTTAATGACAAGTTTAACAATTAAAAAAAAATTGCTATCTCCTTTTACTCCTCAGCCTTAATTACATCCGCCATCCTGCAAACCTCGCATCCCATCATTACAGTAGTTAAGTGGTTAAACCCTGACACGGATAACACAATTCGAACTGTCCTTAGCCTGCCAACACTCCTGGTGTCCCCTCTGCTACTCCCCGCTCGAATACTATCAGCACGATGTGTTTTACCACCACTTGCAAAACATTTTTGCAATGCAAAGGTTTTACAACTTTCCTACTTTCCTCGTTTAAGGTGCCATTGCTGTAGGTATAACCGATGACCGATGCTCACTATAATGTCGATTCAATCTTGTTAAAACCATATAAACTGTAGGTTATTGTGCTACAGAATGGCCTTTCCAACCGACCCGATCTTTCCATATCTCAGATTTACGACTACAAACTTTCGGGTTGGCTAGATAGTGCGTAGGTCGCATAAGAATTCGTGTAATCCTTTCTGTTGAGACTTTTCTGTATTACAATTTGGCACGAATGGTCACTTAGATATTGCTATAACCTAAACTCAACTGGAAAGATGTGAGTCACGAGTATTATGAAAAAACGACCCATTTAGAAAAAAATGACAACCAATCCAGTGCCTTTCTCAGTAACGATCAATCTTGATCATGTATGATTAATTTTCACTAGTTTCTGTTATTTCAAATATATGTTAGTGACTTTATGAACAGTGAAGTCTATGTAAGGCTTCGCACCTGTTTAGTAATAAACTTGACATGGAACGTTGTACAAGGTTTAAATGTGTCTCTCGTTTAGCATTGTGTTGATGATTGTCATGGAAGGTTGATAACCACCCCATCAAAGTGGCGAATTCAATCAATAAAATTTCTATAATTATAAGTGTACTATAGTTTCCTAATACTGAAAAAAGAGATAGTTTATATTTAATTAGCTCTCAGACTTAAATACAAGTGTCTGGGTTCATCAAGTTATAATGTTCTTATGAATAGAGTTAACCGCTATTCCACAAGTGATCCTAACTAGTAAGTCCTATGGAGCTACAAAAATCATACATTATACGTAGAAACTTATGTAGTACGAATAGAAACTGAAATAATAATTTTCAAACAAAAGTGTTCCTTAATTAAATCTTTTGTGTATCTCATTTAAAAATTACACAGGATAAGCACAAAGTCTTTCCCTGATTATGATTAATTATATTTCAACCTCAATGCTAAATAGATAAATAAATCCTGAGACACTAAGTTGTCCATGTGAAGAGTTTTTTTTGTGGTGTGTTCTAGGTTCTATAATCGAGAAGTGTTGCTCTGTCACAGTGGCATCTATTCAGAGAAGGCGCACTACATTTAGTGGTTTAATGAATCACGGTTCACTATTACTTTTCAGTGACAGTTCCGAGGGGAGTATGGTTGAGATCTACCAGATGTGAAGAGCATCAGAGCGTCGTATGCAAAATTTATAGACTAGCAGTGTTGCTGACAAGACAAGAAGTGGTAGATCTGTAGTGCCTCTTTCTTTTCTTTTCCTTTTATAGCGGAAATATGTTAAGGACAACATGGCTAGTATACCTGTTCCAGAGATAACATCCTTAAGGTGCGAATACAACATACTGTAGTGATGGTGATGGAAGAGATGTTGGCAAAGATATGGAGACAGATCGATTATCGTTTTTAAGACAACAAATGAAGTAAATGAACCGCACACCTGTATCTAGCATAGATGTTGAGATACGAGTATAATTAATCATGCTCAGGGAAACACTGTACTCGCCCTCTATAAGTACATAATATAAACTGCTACAACGTGGCTTTAGAGCTGGGTGACTCGGTTAGATGCTGGCCTACTGACGCTGAGATCGCGGGCTCAAACCTGGCCTATACGAGTACTAATGGTTTTTAAGCGTTTTTAAAAGCAGCAGTTCTATGTCGGTAGATTTACGGGCATCTAAAAGAATTCCTGCGGGACGGAATTTCGACACACCGGTTTGTGCTGATATGATTAGGGCAGTTGACAGCGTCGTTAACAAATAAAATATTTATCTGCTAGAACGTGGCACTAGATACGCTGAACTCCCATACTCTAAGTTTCATTCCCGTGTCCCTTATGAAAGTCAGTCTAAGAAGGGGAATTATCTGTAAAGAAGACATAATACGGCCTGATAACCTCGAAAGGTATCGACCGGGATGTCCAACTCCAGTATGTATGTAATATTTTCTGTATAGTAGTAGCAATAATCGTAACACTCTTCGGAAATGGAAGAAAGGCTTTCGAGAGAAAGAATAATAAAAACAGACTGGGCTATTCAATTAAGTAAGAAAGCATCAGTAAAAGTATTTTGATTGTATTGCCTTTCCGGATCGAGCCAATGGAGACAGTGATACGTTGTGCTAGAGGAGAAGGGTGGAAGAGGTGAGGGGAGGTTTATACCCTTTTTCAGTCAATTTCATTCCATTAGTCGGCGATTATACTGGGCAGCGTGGCGGACGGAGGGTTAAGAGGAAGGGGAGAAATTTATCGCGACTTGTTCCGGGTAATTGGAAGTGCTTGGCTTCTATTGAGTGGTAATCTGGGAACAGCTAAGTATGGTGCATGGAAAACAAACCTGCTACATGCAAGTGTGCGCTCCCATTATTTGATACATTTCTAACACTCTCACATCTACCAGAAACTGCTCTTGCTATTCGATTCTCGGTTACTCAGTGCGCGCTTCTTAAGTAAAATTCCTATATTGCGCAGACTTGCTAGTAAATATCTGATAGTGAACAAAAAACATTTTTGTTGACATATTAAATTCCTAGCTACTGGGTTTCTTAAGTAAGTGTTTCCCAACATCTTTTCAAGGACCCCTTCATCGGTTGCTATGCTGACAAATCTCCTTAAATTGTAGATTAGAATATTATAAATATAATAATTTGAGTTACATTACTAAGTAATTTATGTCTGCTTTTCACAGCCAACTGACATTAACTCAATCTAGTGCCAAATTAGACACCAGTAGTAATTCTCCAATAAGACAGTGAATTTCATAGTTCTTTTACCAACCGCCTACCGATGTGAACAGACATTCTGAATTATGTGTTTCATGAAAAAAAATCTGATGTGTTGCACTCACATGACTTTCTCTACTCTAGTACATACCATTCTTACAAACTCTTATTCCTACGAGTATATCTTCTTCTTGATAGTAAAGATAAACATTCGTACAAATTATCGTATTGCTTATTTCCTTGTAGGTGCAAGGAGAATATTAGAGTACAGTAGGCCTTGTGCGATAGTCAAGTCTTTTAAAGATTTGAGATTCCGTTCTCTTTGCACACTTAACATATAAAAAATGAACAACAATGTTTCATTTCACGAAAGTTTTAATTTTTCCGAAACTCACACACATAACAAGGAATATCTCCGAAATAGTTCACTCTACAAGAAAATTTATTGAGTCATAAATTGTGTATTTTAGCAAGATCTACATTTTTGTATAGTATGATTTGGTGTATCTCTAACGGTTTACCAGTTATGCAAAATTCGTCCAGAGTAAATACGACTACAGCGGCTATAGCAAGAAAATTGAAGATATACATTTCATTTGTCATAAAAACATCTCAAACATATGACATTTTAATCAAAATCGTTACAGCCATTCTCAAGGAAATCAACATTTTCGAACAATTTTCCATGTAAAGGGTAGTTTAGGGTGGGGCTATTTTCTTCAAAATCTTCGTGTCGTATCCTTGAAAGACATTAAACATAAATACCAACTTTGGTTTTTAACCGACTTTTCGTTTTTGAGTTATGCTATCCACAGACACAGACACACACAGACACACACACACACACACACACACACACACACACACACACACACACACCTTTTTCTAAAAATGCTTTTTTTGGATTCAGGGGGTCTCAAAACATATATTTCCGGTGAAATCTCGACATCGATTTTTTTTTGGGTGGAATACAATACTTCCCCTATTTACCAGTAGAGAAAGCAATAAATATACGAATTGGCTTGGTATACAGTCTGATTTCAGAGTGAAAGTGTCAGGTATGGAACCCAACATATCAGAAAGCATTTGTATTTAATAATTTTTCTGTGATTTAATGCAAATAAAATATGATAGTTTTACGCATTAAGTCCTTGGTCCTTACTGAAATAAGGAACTACTTTAATAAATTCGGCCTGGACCTACATATTGTGACATATTGGTAGTTTCACTGTTTATTTTTAACTAAAAATTAAAATGTAAGACATGTCAAATGTATTTGAATTAAACTTGTGTTAACATCAAATTTCATTTTCACATATGAACAGTTTTCACCTTAAAGTAAATGGGAAGGCAAATGCACACTGCTAAAGCTGAACTTACATGGGAACTAGATTAGGATAATGGCCACTGCAAGTTAAGTAAAATACAAAATAGTTCAATTTCTCAGTGATTTTTCGGGTCCTTGGACCACCTGTTGGGAACCATAGCATTATAAGATACCTGGGGAAATAGCACTTCTGTGAGGCACTTAACTTGTAATGCGCCTTTAGGGATCTACAAACATCGTTGAGAAGTGGAATGGATTATCCAGGACCTACTCATGGTCTGTAAACAGCATAAAGATTTGTTGAGAATATAAGCGAAAACCGACGACTTTTGCATTAACATTGTTATAGCATAGTTTTTGTATCACTTCACTTAATCTTTAAGGAAACGGGTTTCTGGGAGTTGAAGAGGCAGATATAATACTTGTATACAACCTTTTTTCTTGTTCTTGATTGTAATTTAATAAGCCGTCAGTTCGTAGGTGCTTTTACTGTGTTTCTCCAAAAGAAAAGGTTTTTATCGTACATACGTGGTATTATTGAAAATAGAATAATTGACCTTGAAAAAATAAGCAAATGCAATTGACTTGATTCTTTCTAATAATGTTACTCATACTGTAAAATAAAGAGTAGCTGGAACGCTAGAACGAGGTTTAACACAGACACTGGGCACTCAATATTCTGAGCCTCTTGTCACCTAGCTTTAAGAAATTAAGCAAGCTTTTAGATCTCATTAACTATTGTCATTTTATAGTGTAATGTTTTTGTTAGACGATGAGACACCTTTCGTTCTACATTTATGTCACAGTTAATTCGTAATGCCCAGCGGGTAGTTAGTTTTATTTATTTTTTTGTCCCATTTATGTCTCGACTTTGATTCCAATATGCCGGCCTCTCCAAAGGAACATATTGCCAATTCTGTTAACTCGTTTTACATTGGATTTTGTGTCTTTTGGAGTTTTTGGACGTTAAATTGACACTCTCATTCACACTTCTGGGGAGGATCGGGAATAAACAATCTTGGCTAGAGAAAACTTCTGACCTCCCCAGCCGGAAATCGAACCCGAGGCCCCTTGCATGTCAGGAAGGTGCCCATTGAATGATTTCGGGGCCAGCCTTTTATTTTTTAATTAGTTAATTTGTTAAAGGAGTTAGAGGAAACGAATACTATTCACCTTATTTTAAATTTGTTTTAACTTTTCAGTTTGCGTGATATACTTTGAATAGATATTTTATTTTTGCATTGTTATTTAAAATTTTATTTGTATAGTCCCTTTTAGCTTCTATGGTCGTATCAGTGATTTGTTACTTGAAAAATGACTTGTTAATTACAGGCTCTTCTAACGTTATATTGTGTTCATTTTCATTCAGGAACACATCCACACTTACTCCCACATATATACTTCCAAATTTTGTGGAGGCAAAGGAAAGATTCTAATTGAAGAAAAATTACCCCACTCCGACCGGAAATCGAGACCGGAGCCTTTGGGCTGAGCACCCAGGACATTGACCACTGCTGACAGAGGCAGCCCTAAACATTTGTTTTCTAGCAGGCAAATAGCTTTAAGGGCTTCATTTCCTCTTAAGCGATTTTCTTTTATAAATATTTTTATAGTCATCAAGGACCAATTAGTCATCAGGATGTCATATTTCTATTAAATTCACACACCCATTTACTCTCTCACTCCAGACACTAGTGAGGATGGGGAATAATCTTGGTTAAAGAGAAATTCCCACCCCTAGCCGGGAAAAGAACCCGGGACCACTGGATTTGTAGTTAGTTGCTAACCATCAGAGCTCAGAGATAGTCAAACTATTTTTTGTCACTGTCCTTGTGATAACTGAGGAATATTCCGCGTCATAATTTGTAATCAGCTTATTCCATGTTAATTTTATTTGTAATGAATTCCATAAAAATGACATTCCTATAATTAGATTTGGCGATAATGGGAAGGCTGATTAGTACATTTCCAGGAATAAATACATTAGTTAACCATACAAAAACGAAAAATATAAAATAAAATAAAAAAAAAAGAAAAAAAAACAGGAAATTTATTCTCAAATTAACGGATTTTGAAATACCTACGTTTGTTAATTCGCCACTGGCCAGCCAACAAGCGCGTGCTGTAACTACTTCGCCTCTCTTAGATGTTGGAAGTAACTCAGTTTTGCCAAGTCATGGTCTACTATAGACTTGTTTGTTTATGCATTCGCATTCTCTCCCCTTTCTGTCTCAGTGTGACATGAAAATGGATAGCAGAAATCAACAGTACGCACCTTCATACGTGGCGAAACCAAGTACACTGCACTCACCGGGATGTCTCTATTTTTATGGTTGTTGTCCAGGAGAAGCTACACTGAAATTTAGCATGTCTCTCAAAAATTGACATATTTCGTATTCCATGACTTTAAAAATGCTGACGTCATTATTTCAAAATGTATTTTAATTTTTAATATTATAAATATCTAGATCTATATAATTAAACTTAAAACTTTAGAATAACTTTGTTTTTCAGTTTGAAATTTGAGGTTTTTGGAAATTATTTTTTTCAGCAAATGTACATTTTTTCAAAATGTACCATACGATGCAGTTTTATCCAATTCTGAAATTTGTCATGTACATTTCCAAAACATAGACAATTAATCTGCAATTTTTTTTATTTTTTTATTTTTTTTTTTTTATTTTGAACGGTTTCTAAGTTATTAATTTTTAAACAGATATAACTGCAGATTTGTGCGTTGTAACCAGATGAATTACAGAACTAAAAAAGACTGTTACCTTTAAAGTTACATCGTGTGTTAAATTTGGCATAAGAAAATAAAATTTAGCTTTAAAGCTTAATAACTCAGAAACCATAAGACATATTACACTGAAATTCGAAACCATCTAAATGTTTATACAAGAAAACACCGAAAATAAATTTACCGCTAAATAGCTAAAATATTTGGAAAATCACATTTTCATTGAAGCATCTCCTTAAAGCTAATACTATTTGATTTGAGGGGAGCTATAAGAGCACCTGTTTATTCGACGTTAACGGGGTTTTGTCTTTCATGTGCTTCTCCTATCTACAGTTGATCCAGCGCTATCATAACACAGCAATTATTATTATATTTCTTCAGTATTTGGGGAAATTAAGAGCCTATCGCAACTATGGTGCCTTTCCATTCATAATCTACAGTCTTAATCAGCAAGGAGATTTCCAAAATTTGGCCCCCGCAATCTCTATATTTCATTATCTATGGTTAGAGTTTTTCTTTTCATGAAAATGAAAGCTTCAGGCAACTAAAGATGCTGTTCAACAAGGAAGTGGGGACACTCCAATACCGTGCCTGCAAGATGCTCTGCAGTCTCAGAGAAACAACGGCGATTGAGGGTAAATAGCAAAATTGATAATAATTTAAACTTTGAAGCGACTTCGGGAACTGTAACTGTAATATAAGTTCATACTTCAGTACCACCAGGGTATGAAGCATGTTGTCAATTGGTCCTCTTTCGCATTAAGTCAGATAAACAAAATATAAATTCAATAGTCAATTTACCCACATATTGTGACAGACCAACACAGTAATAATTTGTGTTTATTTAGTTAGCATAAAATATATGTGGCAACAGCTACTAGAAGAAGACTACATACCTGTAGTCTGCGTTCAGTGATGATATGTCTGATACAGATTGTAACGATAAGCCTGAATTTTCCTTCTAGACTAGCATGCTACTCTCCTCTGTTGATCTCCAAATGTTGCACAGGGACAAGGAAGTACTACACGATCTGAAATCATTTGCAACAACGCATGTGGCACATTCGACTGCCGCATTTTCTACATCCGTTTACTTGGACTTCATTAACACGAGACAAAGTTGGGAGGTCAAGCAAGAGTATTTACCTCTACTTTAAGTAGCCTCTCAAATGGCCCGAGGAACTCAGGTGCCTTATTGGATGATTTCTCACTCTTCGCCTACAGAACTGTACACAATCACCTTGGGTAGATAAAGAATGTCGCATGATAAAAATATAGTATATTTAAATGCTACATAAGCTTAGAAAGCGTAAACCACTCAAGACATACCAGTTCAAAGGGCTTGAAGATGGATACTTAATTTTGTTGTAATTCAGAATCCACTACTACGCGGCACTACAAGAAGACAGACATACAGCTATCATTTCGTCTGCTGTGTATGTAGATCCTGCCGAGTTGTGATTCATCTAGGAGTTAGAAGTAGCCAGACGGAGGGATCAACACTAACTGGAGCACTGCACGGCCAATTGGCCATAGAGTGCTGTGGCCATAGAATGCTGTTTATTCGTGCGTGACTTGTGGGAGTAAGGGATGAACGGAAGACCAGATACGGACGACGATGTGCGCTAGCAAGTGAAGGGCCCCCTAACAATTCCAACATGACACCAATCTTGATGCGGCTAGCCGTGCTTTAGTCATCAGCAACCTGGGATCTCGAAGGTACACGAGTACACTCCCAGGGAGTGAAAGCAGGCTCCAGCAATTCCACCAAGCGCCAGAGAGCAATCTTTCCATAGCGCAAAATCCACCGTTCTGCCGTAACACACCGATTGCCATCTACTGGTCCTACAACCCTAAAACATATGAAAGGAAATGAAAGACAGGAAATCAGCAATGTGTTTACGAATCTGCACTCTCCCTTTCTGTTCTATCTGAGTTGAGATGCCATCATAGAACAGCAAGGACAAGACAGTTCACTGCAGCCCAGAACATTTATTCTTCTATACAACCAGCCATTTCAGTAGTGTTTCCTATCAACAGGTGTTATTTGGAAAACTATCCTTTTGCGTAACAGTACTTACTGAAACTTGTTTTGTTACACTGGTATGTAGTTTCCAGCTTCAAATTACTGGCAGCCGCTTTGAATCTTATAATCTTCGTAAAGGAGACAGTGAGCACCTTTCTGCTAACTGCGGAAGGATATATTTCTTCCCAGTCTCAAATTGTACCGCGTTTGATGTCATAAAATATATAAATAGTGAACAAAGGAAGAAAAACCTTAAAGTTTAAATCAGTGAAAATGTGATAATGTAATTTGAATATTCATATTGCAGTACAAATTGCATACCTAGGGTTCAGCTTACCAGATAAACCGAGCTTAAAATTACAAGATATGACCTTACTTTGATCACTCTTTATGGTATCGCCTTGAGCAAACTTATTCTATAA
This sequence comes from Tenodera sinensis, assembly GCA_030765045.1. Classification (NCBI taxonomy): domain Eukaryota; kingdom Metazoa; phylum Arthropoda; class Insecta; order Mantodea; family Mantidae; genus Tenodera; species Tenodera sinensis. The sequence continues at coordinate 82,551,484 of CM060963.1, forward strand.
GACTAAGCTGAATCCTTTTTCTATGAGTATGGAATACACATAAATAATGACTTCAATGGGGTGGAAAGTAGTTGTTAATAACACTTAAAACTTATAGAGCAAGGCAGTCCACAAACTGACTACTGAGAGTACCAGTACTTGGTTATCAGAGTGGATGGGCCTAGCGGGATAGTGAGATCTTGCTGCATTTACAGTTTTATGGAAGCGGTTCTCATAGATCAGTTTTATGATAACCATAGCTGCTGTCGGCAGCAAAGTAGTTGCAACAATCAGGATTTTGAAAGATGGAATATCAGTGTTAAGCTAACTCTAAATAAGGGTGGTATGTGTATCGAAAACTGCTTTGTGTAAGACTGAGTCAGCGTGAAGATAATTTTCTCATTTTCTTGTCCCTTATATGTCAAGCGGAACTAATTTTGTAAACACATCTCGTGTTAGCTATTAGAATACTTAAAAACTTCCTCCGTAATGTTGGTGTGCTGTTTCGGTTTCACTTTTAAGAGCTTTTGAGTTATGCTCTCGGTTGGGATGAGCTTTATTGTTTTAGAGTCAGATTTTTTTCTTTATCCTCGGAAGACGAATATCTGGACTATCATTAAGCTCTATTGCCCTAGGGGGTCATTTGAGCTTCACATCATTAATATCAATCACCAATCTTCCGACAGGCCCTATTCATTTAAATGTTAATCTCAGGAAGCATCCTTACCAGAGCGAATTTGGAAGGAATATGGGAATCTGAATGCCCGCTGTTGAGGCGAGAGAGTTTGAACTGAAAATATTTCCTGTAGAGCGTACGGAACACATAGAGCAGTAGTGCCTGTTTCAAAAGAATGCACAAGATCTCTGTAAACTTTGTGCTATGCACTACAAGGGGTTGTGGAAGAGACGTATTGCATCTTGAAAAGAAATCTATACATGTAATACAGCGGCTTCTTGCTGCGAAATATACTAATTCATCTCTCCTATCATCCATGTAAAGAGCTTTTCATGTGCTTTCATTTAAGAAAATACCTTCATCATGGTAGGAGAATAGCTATGTTACCGATGTTTATTTAAGGGGCATGCACTCTTCCTCCAGACTAAAGCTGCAATTCGTACTTTTAACATCTCAAAATTAAATATTTTGTTATTTAACGACGCTGTCAATTGCCAGGATCACATCAGCGTCGCCGGTGTGCCGGAATTTCGTCCCGCAGGAGTTCTTTTACATGTCAGTAAATCTACTGACATGGAGCTGTCGTTTTTAAGCACACTTAAAAACCATCGGCCTGGACCGGGTTTGAACCCGCGATATCGGGATAAGTAGGCCAGCGTCTAACCAACTGAGCCACCCAGACCGACATTAACATCTCAAGCGAACTATTGGTGAGATTCTTGAATTATGTGACGGAAAATGGTTAGAGCTTCAAAATAATAACCCATAGAAATACTTTCTTGGTACATGTTCCCAAATGGTATTTATTTTTTGTAGCGTTTAACGCCCGCTTTTACTACATACGGCACCGCAGGCGGTAACACTGATGATACATGGAATGAAGATGCAGCACCGGTGGAATGAGATGGCTGGGGAAACCGGAGAACTAGGAGGAAACCCGCCCCAGCGCCGCTTCGTCCGCCACGAATCCCACATGTGGTCGCCTGGGATCGAACCCGGACCGCTTTGGTGATAAGCGAATTGTTTAACCACTCGGCTACGGCGCGTCCATGAATGGTGTCTCGGGCAAACATTCAGAAAATATGGATAAATAATGATAGAAAAATGGATTGGTCTCTCCAATAATCTGAGTTATTCCTTCTCAAGGTTTTAGCAATTTTGCATAAGGCTGCCAAGAATTAACTTGAGATTAAAATAAAATAACTAAAATTATGACGAAATTACTTGTTGACAGTCTAAGATGACACCAAATCAGCACTGGGTATCCGGAAACTAGACCGCCTCACCTGATTTTACGGAGTGCATCTTTTTCCCTGCCATGCAGTACCGAGACACTTGTTGACATGTTGCAAACCTGAAAGGACCAAGTAGATGAAGGGTGAAGTGTTAAGAGGGGTTCGGTGTAATGGAGGGACAGGAAATTCGGGATATGAAAGGGACTTCCCAGCATTTGCCTAGTAGCTGTTAGGGGAAATCACGAAAAACAAACCTATGCCTCAGGGAGGTCGGTCGTGAGAATGCAACCCACGACCTCTCGAATGTGAATCACAGGTGTTACCACCTTGCTTGGTAGAAAGATAAGAAACTCTTCCTTATAATGAAACTAAAGCTGGTTGGAATACTATTTTTTTCACAGAATCTGAGAAGCTTAAAATTAGCTGACAAAAGCGTCATACATTTCTTATATTCTCTTTGCAATGCATGACTTATGGATAGTGTGCAGGGTATACAACGGAGTGCATATCTCGCGCACTGCGACGTATATGACTTCTATTGCAGCTACCCCCAGGAGGAAGGGATGAGGTGAAGGAACTACAGAAAGCTACACACAACAGTCAAAGAGGTCAAAAAAGATGTGCGCAGTCCCATAGAGTTCACGGCTCGAAGATCCATCCCACTTTTGAAGCTGTCTAGAGTGGGCGATGGACGACTCATTTAACTAAGTAACTCTAATGTGCACGAGGATGAGTTTTTGATAAAAGAAAGCATCTGTATCATCTATTAGGAATCGCTTCAAGCCACGGAGCCTAGAAGCATGTATACAACATGAGAAGGATGAAAAGAAAACGGTGGAAATGAAACAGTATATACTGGTAGAAGAGCAACCGGTTCAGCTTTCGTTTTCCCACTTAGCAAAACCACGAAAAACGCAAGGTCAGAGTTGACGGTCGACGGGAACAAAATCGGGATCCGTCCATCCCTTCCTTCCTCCGTCCCTCGGAATGTGAACGTTACACGTCACAGCGGAGTCATGCCGCTCGGTATGGTATTGTGACGCCGGTCGCACATCAAAAGAACTCGGTGTTAGCTTCTCACAACGCTGCTTGTAAACACGCGGCTCGACGACAGTCAGAACTAAAGCCCAATTGTAATCAGTTCTAGAAGCTATTTACATGCTTGCTTACGAGAGAAGTTTCGTGAAACATCTAGAAATTCGCTGGCACCTCGGCATGACTATGAAAGCGAGCCGGCAAGTGTTGAGAAGTTTTTAGTGAGTGAATCGTCAGAGTTGTCTGTGTGAACAATCGAGCAGTACTAGCATCTTATGTCAAGGTTATGAGGCAGAACAGCTGCGAGATGCAAGGTCATGAGAATTGTAGATTGTGTTAACGATAAAACAGAACTGTGTTTTGTGCTTGTTTTAGAACAGAAATAAAGTGACAACTTGTAAGTCCTAGGGGTGTAAGAGGAGGGTAATCAGATAAAGAAGAATAAAGTGACAGAAAAAAGCTACTGGATTTGTCAACGTCTTATGATAAGGAACTATTATAATATCCTCAGCCCGTTTGTATCACCGAAATTTTTAAACCAAGTTTTTAAAGCAGTATTTTATTATGTGCACCAAAATATATATTTTCACTGAGACAGAATGTAAAGAATCTTCGGGAGGAGCAACGAAGGAGTCCGGCCACTATATGTAGTAGGGGAATTATCGACAAAAGAGAATGAGGGGATACTGAAGTGTTATTCCTATTTGTGTTGAATCTCCTCCCATTTCCCTTAGCAGCTTTACTGGTGCTAAACCGTGCACATCCCCTTTTATTGTTAGTACTCAGACAGGTAAATATCTTCAGTATTCTTTCTGCAAAAGAGGAAGATGATTTCGCTCTCTCTGTCGTGAGTGGGAATCTTGTGATATATCTACTGCGGATTAATACCCACATTGTGGGAATGACAAAGTTATACAAATTAGTTGTTCTATATAGCGTTTCACTCTTAGAAGACAGTATGGAGTTAAATGGGACATCTCTGTTTCTATCTAGCGCATACAAGTTGTCATTAGCCGCGTCCTTTTCTACCCTCGCTCTGTTGCCAGATTCCTAATAGCATGGTATAAATATTCATTTGTTATAAATTTCAGGTTTGAACACATTATCCTATGCAGAAGTTTTTTCTCTATCAGGTTATATCCTTTTTAGAGTCATTATACATTTCTATAGGTCCAAATTTCTTCAGAAAACGTTTTTTTCAATAGATGTCCGATATTTGCTGTTTCTACACTCATCACGCACTAACTAACAAACTAACTGCTAGAATGCATCTATATTTTTTTCTTAGGTAGAGTAAACTATAGTGCTACTACCTGCCTACTTTGAATTCTCTATGTTTACCCAGTTAAGTGTTATAATTTTTTAAATTAAATGTTTTCGGAAAATTTTATATATGTGCACTGCAAAAGTTACGCAGTGTGAAACTTTTTTGTTATTGAGTTTACATCAGGGAAACAGCGAGAACAAATGTTGAGGAAGGTTGGAGAAAGTTTTTAAAATAAACCAAAAGGCAGTAACCTCTTTCTTTTATCCAGTAGGGCAAACAAAAGGTATTCATCTATTCAGCGTCAGGCCTGACACAGAAGATAGTATAAGGAGCAGCACTAACATTAGTTCGAAAGAAGCCGTGTGTGTAACTGTGAGCTGTTATTGCGTTATTTGTTTAATATTTTTGTAAATATTTGTAGTTATGGAGGGTGAAGCTAGGAAGGGACGATATGTTGGTAAATAAAGAAGTAAGGAACGCCAAATAATTATGAATGTGTTAGATTATTTTTGAAGTAAAATGCGTTTAAGGCAGTAAAAGAAACAGCTAAGGCTATTGAGTGTTCAGAAGCACTAGTGTATAGGATTAAAAAGGAAGTAATGAAAGGACTTCTAAGAACGCCATCGAAAAAGAAAGCAAATAGGGCGGGACTACACAAAACGCTAGGTTAACGCAATATGATTGAATAGTGCAAGGTGGAGTGCGGCGAATTGTTCATTCTTTACTGTTTGCAAATATTCCACCCACGCTGAATATAATTTTGTCACAGTTCAACAGTGATGAGACCCTACCAAATTTCTCAAGGGCCACTCTGATTTGGGGTTCGAATATGAAAGAAAGGGTAACAAGTGCATATTAATAGAAAGAGACGATATCGATATCATCAGATGGCGACATAAATATCTAAAAGACGTAAAAGGTTTAGGGACCAGGGGAAATCAATTGTTTATACAGACGAGTCATTTGTAAATTTAGGTCATACAGTAACAAAGGCGTGCAGGGATACCAAAGTTAAAAGTGCCCGTCTCGTCAAGCAGCAATTGAAGGACTAAGTACAGGACTCAGGCCACCTCGAGTCGCTCGCGGAGAAAGATTCGCAACTAGTACATGTTGCAACACTGCGCTCCATTTAACGTGTACTGTCTTTTAAGGGTGAGACGCGCTTTAGTTCTGCTGACTGATAAGTCAAGCCAACAAGTGAATAAAGTAGAACAGTCGCCTTTCAGATATCGAAAACATTGTTTTGATAATGTTTTGTTGAACCAAAGTACTTTTCTTGGGATACCATTAGTATGCATCAGGAAAATAAACACCTATATAACTCTAAAGCCCACACTTTGCAGTACACATACTTGGTTATTTTACCATGCTGTGAAAGTACCTCTCAAATGTGGTGTGTGTCAGATGTACGCACGCATTTAACTGCTTGTTAAGCGTCCAAAGTACCAATCCTTTGAGTACCAAACCTAGCTATCGCTGCCTTTATTTTTACTACAAAATGTAACATTCTCTACACTGTTGTTGATAATTTCACCATTTTATACATCCCGCGTAGTGAATTGGAACCGCTTCACAACTATGGAATTCACGTGGCTAGGGATCGGAGCCCCACATTATAGGAATGAAAATTTTTCGATCCATTTGTAAGACCGATGTCCACTCGGAATAGTAATGCATTTGAAGAGCTATAGTGTCTGAGCTCGCAAAAAGCAACATTTCGTCTGGGGGAAGCTTGGTGCTGACTACATCATCTTCCCGTATTGGCTAGATGATTGTCCAATTGTACCATGCGCGTGTGGGTGTGAGGTCGGCAGCCGAGTTAGAAGTCTAGATCCACAAGGGCTGCCGCGCCACATATTATTAATGCTCTTTGAAAATTTCGTAAGCTGATCTATGGATCATGTGAGATACCAATTACTTCGCGAAATTCAAACTAATTTCATTTGTAATTCTTTCTGACTGCCTATTTACTTTTCTTGTTTTATTTACTATTCTGCTCATATTTATATGAAAATTTGCAACTAAACCGGGAGCATAGTTTACTCAATGCGATATTAGAATCAGATAGTAAGATTTCGGGACATAATTACCACGTTTCCATGGCGAATTCAATACGTATTGAACTCTTTCCGGATTGAATGCCGCATGAAAACGCGGATTCAAACGAAGCTCAACCCCTGGGTCAGATCACTTATTTCGTGGGATCGGATCGAAATTGCGTTGCATGGAAACACAACGATTTCAATCCGTCAAAGATGCTAACTTCTACTGTACTCTTAATACGCTGCACGCTCGTCATTTTGTTTTTTTAATGAAAGTGGTGTAATAAAGCAAAACAACAAAGCCACTTTTATTGTTTCTATAATCTCACAGTTTATTCTTCTCAAAAACATAGATTAACCTCAAAACCTTGATGAAATACGCAGTAAACATTTTTACAGGTTCGCCAATTTAAACCAAGTGACCAACATAGAAGCTTGAGTTATTTCTAATGAGCCCCGCATATCCAAAGCGATCTCATTTCCGAATTGAATTCAACATGGAAACACGGAAGTCGGAATGGAATCAAATCGAGTTCAATTCCACATGGAAACGTGATAAATGGCTAAGTGGATCTGAAGAGTAAAAAACAGGAAACAATGGTAAATGCAAGGATATTCAACTCCGTTTTCAAGAAGTGCATAGTCAACTTAAAAAGGAAGTAATGCAAGAAGGGATTATTATGCTGAAGATGTATGATAAATGCAGCAAGCAGATATCCGTGTTAACAGAAGAGAAGATTTAATGATCATTAAAATAATATTGAATAGAACTTTCATACTCTTATTATATAAGAAAAGTTTAAATAAAAACCTGTTCACCATGTACCTATCAAAATTACTAACACTCTTGTGCTCGCTACATCCATACCAAAATTGGCATTGATTTTCCGAATGCTAATTCGTTTAGTTTATGGGCTACAGCTGTTGCTATAGTGTGAGTGCATGTAATGAATTCATAACTAACCGAAAACAGGCTATCTACGGGAGCCTTAACGTCGCATGAGTCACCGAATAGGACTAAAAGCCCACATGGCTTATGCAGTGTATAACAATACAGAAACATCAAGCGAATTATAAGAAAAAGCAGGGAGGTATTTGTCATCGCCACGAATTTTGTTTTCAATTTACTGAAAGACAGGTTCAGCAAGATGAAATGTTCAAGGGCAAACTTATTGCCAAGTGAGGTGTAGTTCAGGCACCACACGACAGCTGTATACTGTAAAATGTCCTGCAATGCAAATTTAGAAATGTTTATTGTGGTTTCTCCATTGAGAAAATTACTAGCATTATAAAATATAACCCAAAATTAATTTTAATAAAAATTATCAATTACATTAGTAAATAAAAATTTTCATTCACATGCATATTCGATTGCTATTTAGAAAAACCTTATGTGTTGCACTCATATGACTTTCTCTACTCTTGTACTAACCATTCTTGCAAACTCGTATTCCTATATCTTCTTCGTGTTAGTTGAGACGAACATTTGCAGAAATTATCTTATTGCCTATTTCTTTGTAGGTGCAAGGGAAATATGGAAATACAGTAGGCTTTGAGTGATAGTCAAATCTTTTAAAGCTTTCCAATTCCGTTCTCTTTGTACGGCTAACATATAAAAATGAATAACGAAGTTCCATTTGACGAAAGTTTAAGTTTTCCAAGACTTTCACGAAAAACAAGGAATATCTCCGAAATGGTTCACTCTACAACAGGGGGGCTTTACAAGCTCGCACAAGCTCGCTTCCCCTACACAAGTTGTTTCCCCCCCTCCCTCCACTGATCAAGGCAAGGAAAGCCAGACCTACTAGTCAGAGGCGAATGGCGTGGAGTGTATATATATATATATATATATATATATATATATATATATATATATATATAGTAGGTACATACAATTGAATGGAAGGACGAATATTTTTGTTTTGTTTGCTGAAGACGATAAAGTTAAGTGCTTGATTTGTAAGACTGGTAGTTGCAGATTTATACCATTTCCTTTGCTTAAGTAATGTTATTCTCCTGGAAAAATACGACGGACCTTTTACGGCACATTCTCTTCACAATTTGAAGACCTAAAAAATTTGAAACCAAAATCCAATTATTTTGTACTTTTGAAGTTTCCATGTAGTGAGGATTCACACGAGCTACAAAATATGAAACTACTTACATTGCAGGATTCCAGGACCATAAAATGTTCTGACAAAGAAGGGTAGGGATTATTTAGGTCTCTGCCCTGCTGTGAGTATCCGAGATTACGTTTGTTTGCATCTAGTTTAATGGCAGTCTTTGGCTCCACTTATATATGCGAACAAGCATTTTCAAAAATGAACTACATTAAAAGTATTGGGACAAGATAAGTGAAAATCACCTTGCTTATCTTTTGAGACTGTGCACGTCATCTTTTGAACCAAATATTGAAGAGCTTCTGAAACGAAAATCGCGCCAAAAAAGTATCCTCAGAAACATCGTGGGTTAATCAGGAGTAGACTATGAATGTGTACGCCTTTGATTTCCTGTACGTAAGAATGTGCCGCCACTGAGCACTCCTGCACTTAAAAATAGCATAAATTATGTGTTTTAGCAAGATCTGCATTTTTTATTTTTGTATTGTAAGATTTGGTCTATCTCTTACGGTGGTTTACCGGGTAAGCAAAAGTCATCCAGAGTAAACAGGACATCAGCTATAGTCAGAAAATTCAAAATATGCATTTCATTTGTCATAAAATATCTTAAATGTATGGCATTTTAATTAAAACCGTTAGAGCCATTTTCGAGAAAAGCAAAATTGTCGAACAATTGTTATGTTATGTTTTGCTCAATGAATCCAACTTTCAGGCGGCGCCGTGGCCGAGCGGTTAGCGCGCTCGCCTACAACCTAGGCGGCCCGGGTTCGATCCCAGGGACCCGCATGTGGTATTCGTGGTGGACGAAGCGGCGTTAGGGCGGGTTTTCTCCGGGTGCTCCGGTTTCCCCCGCCATCTCATTCCGCCGGTGCTCCATCTTCATTCCATGTATCATCAGTGTCACCGCCTGCGGTGCCGTAGTAGTAAAAGCGGGCGTTAAACACTACAACAACAACAATCCAACTTTCATTTATACATCGGTTACACTTAGCTGCTTAATGCTCGCGTTTATTAAATTCAGTTTGAAGAAATAAACTATAATCCACAGTAGTAGCTTAGCTTTAGAAGTTTGGTAATATCCAACATCAGACCTCATTTCATATCTGATCTGAGGACTCGGATGTAATACTAATAATAGCTTGGATTGTGAAAATGAAAGGTAGACTGGACGGCACCCTCATGCTATCTGTTCGGCACACTACGGTGTGCGTGGAAACGTATTGAAGCTACCATCTGTTTTTCATAGAAACAACCGTGTGTGTGTGTTTGTGTTGTGGTGTTTAACGCCCGCTTTTACTACTACGGCACCGCAGGCGGTGACACTGATGATACATGAAGATGGAGCACCGGTGGAATGAGATGGCGGGGGAAACCGGAGTACCCGGAGAAAACCCGCCCTGGCGCCGCTTCGTCCACCACGAATACCACATGCGGGTCCCTGGGATCGAACCCGGGCCGCCTAGGTGGTAGGCGAGCGCGCTAACCGCTCGGCCACGGCGCCGCCAGAAACAATCGTGCTGTGGAGTGGGGAGCTTCTTGGTGCGATGTGAATAAAGTAACACCAGCAGCTCAAAATTACTGTCTATTAGGCAGTTGAACCATAAGCAGTGCCAGTGTTACTACAATATTATATCTCATGGTTTCTTGAGTCTCCAATAAACATAATTCATTACTGATATTATTGAAAGTATGATCATAATTACTTTGATGAGATAATGTAATGTGTTAGTGGTGCTCTTTCGCCTAATATTTGTCCCGGGAAAGAAAGCATAAGCCACTTTTGAAGCGGCGGCGCCGTGGCCGAGCGGTTAGCCCACTCGCCTACCACCTAGGCTGCCCGGGTTCGATCCCAGGGACCCGCATGTGGTATTCGTGATGGACGAAGCGGCGTCAGGGCGAGTTTTCTCCGGGTGCTCCGGTTTTCCCCGCCATCTCATTCCACCGGTGCTCCATCTTCATTCCATGTATCATCAGTGTCACCGCCTGCGGTGCCATAGTAGTAAAAGCGGGCGTTAAACACTACAACAACTACAACAACAACTTTTGAAGCAAGGTGTAAAACGTCAGCTCGAGAGGAATAAACAACAGCGCGTTATCTCAGGTTCACTTGTGTCAACCACAAGGTCACAGTTAAACTTCTGAGTCAAATACAGTAAGACGTAAGAGAGAGAGAGAGAGAGAGAGAGAGAGAGAGAGAGAGAGAGAGAGAGAGAGAGAGAGAGAGAGCAGTTCTTTTCTTGTTTCAAACGGGCTGGAACTTCATGCTGATAGTCATTTGTCTGAGACATGCCATTTTGAAGCTTCTGATTAGTCGTTGCACTTGCCTGTGGTGTATTTCTTGAGCGTTATGACGCCATGCGCCAAACTGATGCTGTTTCAGTAACGGTTTATGTAAGTATGTAAATTGTACAGCTATAAAACGATGAATACAAAATGGAGGACTATAAACCCAATTAAGTACGTTTTCGGAACGCGCATTTAATATGAAGTGTTTCTACCAGTCAGAATTACTGCGTCGTTATAGAGAGCATTTTTATGTTTCCTTCCCTGGCTTCTCCCCTTTATGCGCTGCAAACAATCACAGCTAATTTTTTCTAGTGACTCATCCCCCATTCCAACCGCACAAAGCAACAACGTAGTGATATACAGTTGGCTGTTTAGAGGTGAGGCTCCGGTGGTGGCATATTCTATTAGATAAAAAAATCATTGCGTTCCGTTTTAACGGCACTTTAATTCAATCTTAGATAATCCAAAATTCATGACGGCCATAATCCTGTCTCGCCATATGATATATAGGTGTTACCGCAGATCGTAGGCGGCTGGAGAAGGGGGGTTCAGTGTTCTTATGCGGCAGTGGCGGGCGTGTTCATTCCCATCCATAACGTCATTTTACTAGAACCAGGTAATTTCATACCTAGTTCCTGCTAAGGGAGTGATAACACCGAACTTTAACTCTTCTAAAAAAAGTAGTTCTACGCAACATACGGAGTAATAAATACGATTATATTGAGTACATCCTGGGTATATCGAATGAAACAGTCTAGAAACCTGCTTCCTTTAAAGCATTAGAATCGACGCAAAATGGTTTTTAGATAGACAAGTTATAAGGATATGACTTAGACTGCTTAGTACTTTGTGCAGTAATTTTCCCCTTCTCTCTCTCTCTCTCTTTTTTTTTTTTTTTTTTTTACTTTTTCTACTACGTATGGTAAGCAGAGAAACTGTTGTATTCGACGCAAAATTTCGATGTCAAGATTTCACCAGAAATATATGTTTTGAGACCCCCTGAATAAAAAAGGCAGTTTTAGAAAAAGGTCCGTGTGTGTTTGTGTCTGTCTTTGAACAGCGTAACTCAAAAACAAAAAGTCGTTTAAAAACCAAAATTGGTATCTAAGTTTAATATCTTTCAAGGACGAACATTTTGAAGGAAATTGCTTCACTCTAAACTAACCTTTACATTAACAATTTTTCGAAAATGTTTATTTTCTTCTTTTAACCAATGATTTTGGTTAAAATGCCATATGTTTAAGATATTTTTATGGCAAATGAAATGTATATTTTGAATTTTTTGGCTATAGCCTATGTAGTCATATTTACAGTGGATGACTTTTGCATAGTTGGTAAACCGTACAAAAGAGACCAAATATTATTATTGAAAATGAAGACCTCGTTAAAATACACAAGTTATATCTAAATGCATTTTTGGTGAAGTGAACAATTTTGGAGTTATTCCTTGTTATTTGCGTGAGTTTTGCAGTACTTAACTTTTCTCAAATGGCAGCTCGTTATTCAATTTTTTATCTCTTGGAGAACAGAATTTGAAAGCTTTAAAAGATTTTACTACCGCTCAAAGCCCACTATATTCCCATATTCCCCTTGCACCTATAAGCATATCAACAGTAACTTAATTTCTGTAAATGTTTATCTCGATTAACACGAAGACATAGGAATAAGAGTTTGTAACAATGGTTAGTACAAGAGTAGAGAAAGTCATGTGAGTGTAACCCATCATATTTTTTCTTGTAATCATTAATGGTTTCACTCACACCGTTTTATCATCTCTTGGTCGTGGTATTATCGCTTTGGTTATATCATCCCCTCTTTGCGGTTCCGCCAATCTAAACATTTTCTGACGTTTTTGAACATCTGAACTACCCATGCACAGTAAAAAGAATTAGCGGGTCCTTCAAAAATGGCAGACAAAGGATTTGGTGTATATTCTAGGGAGGATATTTATATTTTAATGGAAGAGCCGAAGTCACAAGATACGGAAAAGAGCAGGTCATGTGTGCGGAATTAGTTTGAGATGTTCTGCAACGAAAGAGGTTACGAACTCACAGCGTAAGCACCAAGTGAACAGATTGCTAATATCATGAGATATTGGGTTGTAAACATGAATATTGATTATTAATATTAAGTGGTATTAAATAAATGAATTATTAGTTGTTTCGCGGAATATTCGAAACAAATACCATTGGAAGTTTTCACATTTGGGATAATTTTTCTTGCGCTTCGCCGTCGCAAAATTATCGTCGTACGAAACCCTCTCGTGGTGTTACCAGAGAAAATTTTAATTTTCTTGCATTTTATTACAAACTTCAATTAATATTGTGCATAATTTAAAATGTAACTTTTCTTAAATTTGATTTTTGGGGGATTTAATTTCAATGAAAAGATCATGTCGGCGGCCTTTGGAACATATTGCCTATCATATACACTTATCATTCAGGTTCTGGATTTTATTTGGGCTTTATACTTATATCACACATAAATTCACTCTCTCATTCACACTTTCAGACTCTGGGAGGATAAGTAATAAACTTGGTTAGACAAAAAGTGTTCCTTCCAGTCGGGAATGGAACCCGGGACCTCTCGCACCGCAGGCAAGTGTTCTACTGATAACCCGCGAGACCAGCCAATTTGATTCTAACACTAACATGGTTCACAAAATTCGGATTATTTTGCTTCATATACCACTTTGCTTCTAATTCCTGAACCGGTATAGGTATCCCTGTCACTGGCAGTTTAAAGGAAGTAATTTAAATAAGTAATTATTAAAGGTTAGACGAAATTGAGTGACCATCTGTTCAAAGTAGAACGTCCTAAGTTGAGTCCCAGCGACTGCAATTAGATGTGTCGGGCCCAATGACCGACTTGTCGGAGAGCCCTTAAAACAAACTCACTCACTCGCTCGCTCACTCACCCAACCACTCATCCACTCACTCACTCACTGACTCACTCACTCACTCGCTCACTCGCTCACTCATACACTCACACACTCACTCACTCATACACTCATTCACTCACTCACTCACTGATACACTCACTCACTCACTCGCTCACTCATACACTCGCACACTCACTCACTCATACACTCATTCACTCACTCACTCATACACACACTCACACACTCACTCATTCACTCACTCATCTACCCAACCATCCACTCACTCATCCACCCACTCACTCACTCACCGACACTATAAAGTATGCCAGTAGTGGTAGAGGGGAAGTACCTACTTAAATAACCAGTGAGATGGTACGCGTGGATGATGACGGGGTTACGTTAGATTCAATTACATGGATTTTTATTTTTGAAAAAGAAAAAGTAATAGAAGAAAGTAACAATAATACCGGCGACACCGTGGTCGACTGCTTAGACCGCTCGCCTACCACTTAGGCGGCCCGGGTTTGATGCCAGGGACCCGCATGAGGTGTTCGTGTTGGAGGAAGCGGCGTTTGGGCGGTTCTCCGGTTTCCCCCGCCACTCATTCCACCAATTGCTCCATAATCATCTTTCCATTCATCCATTTCGCCTGCATTTCATATCAACTTCCTCACTCTCATACCTAGTGCTTGACTGACCACCCGCTTCCAGGTGTTCACTGTATCCGGTCTATAGGTTCCTGTGCTCCCCGACAGGCGTCTGACACTAGGCACAGGTTTGTACGCCCTACGGGGTGTAAGTCCTACATAAGGGTAGGGTAATCAGATGAAGAAGAAGAAACAATACTGAAACAAGTTGATATTTATTACCAGTACCTTTATTTTATTGTTAAATGCCAATATAGTCTGAAAATTAAAGGAGAGAGAGAGAGAGAGAGAGAGAGAGAGAGAGAGAGAGAGAGAGAGAGAGAGAGAGAGAGAGAGAGAGAGAGAGAGAGAAGAACGCTTTACAATATTCCATTATGCATTGTAGAGTTAAAGTTTCCATGGGGCTGTGTTACTAAGTTGCACTACCTAAGGGACATGAGTTATTTGACTTCAGTTGGTCGCTTATAATGAATATTGGGGCTTACATCAGATAACAAGAGTTGCGCTTCGCATCGAGCTGAAACTAGAACAGGGCCTGTTTAATGATGGCAACTATGAAACATTTCGCGAACCGCTAATAATTCGAAATTATCTCTAGGCGCTGAAGAGAGCATTTGAGAAACAGAACGTATCAATTTAAATCTTCTATCAAAAAGCATTTAGTTATCAGTGAGTTCTCGCTGCGCTGGTAGTGCTATTTATTACTCTGGGAGAGACGACTGTAAACATCGACGAATAATTGTTTATGCAAATAAATATATTTCATAGCTGAGAGATTAATATGCTAAAACGAATAATAGAGACATGCGCATGTCTGAAGTCAATTGCATTTTCAAAATTTGCAAGCTTTGTGTCAAGTTACGTTTGGTTTTCTCAGATAGCGAAATAAACATTCAAGTTTGACATTTACGTTTATTTTATCTTATGTCGAAGATTTTGAATGCATCTATTCCTTAAATATTTATCATTATCAATGCAGATAAGTGCAATATTCCAACCACAGTCCGTCCTCTTTACCAAGGCAGAACAGTGGTCAGCGTAAAGCCAACGTTAACCGAGTGGGATGGCTCAGATGGTAACGTCTGTGGCCCGATTTCGGGAGGTTGCGGGTTCGATTCCCCGTGGCCAATCTTCCTGACCCATGGGGTTTTTTGAAGGTTTCCTCGGGTTGCCAGGCGAATATCCTGCGAAATTCCTGTCCCTCCATTTCGTTACAAAAATTATTTCATTTCACCCTTCATCCTGTTAGGCTTCTTTCAGGATTGGAAGCGTCGGCGAGCGTCGCGACAGCAGCACGGCAGGGGGAACAAATGCGCTCTGGAAATCTCGTGCCCCATACTGAAAGGAGAGCCACTCGTTTCCGGGCCCCCCTGGGATGGTACAAGCCCAAGAGGGAGAGAGGAGCTAAGCCAGCCTCCGCCGGGGTGCTTCTAACTGGGGAAATGTAGAGACTCTCCGACCTGCTCTATCGTGGCAACGCTCCGGCCGCACTTAGAATCCATTCGCTTCATCCATGCTCCCATGGGGGGGAGGGTGCCCCGTTAGGGGCATAGGCACAAAAGATTGCCTTTCGGTCGAGGAGGTAAGTCCCCTTCGCAAGTTGTTGAATTGTTGAGTAAAAGCCAACATCAACCTGAGAGCAAATATGGTTCTTGCATTCATTGCCCATGTTGATATCTAATTTACACCTGATGTGGCACGCACCTTAGTGGAGGACTACTCTTTTTTGTATATATTGGGGCTAATTTTTAAAGATGAAAGTCCTTTAACCGATAGATCATATTGGACGATGTATGAAAAGAGGAAGTAAATGTGTAAGTAGCCTAGGGAACTTAAACCGTTGAAGCTACCTATGACTGACACAAAATTTAATGGCGGGTGGCATGAGGAGTTGGTCAACACAAAATCCATTAAGAAGTTTGCAGTGTTGTAATAGATAAGCACTGTAAAATCACGTTGTAAAGTCGTGATATAAATATCATTTACGCCCACAAACTGTATTTGCACAACAGAAAAGAGCATAGTAATGGTCAGGTATCGGCCGCCATTAAATTTTGTGTTTGCCATAATATTTGTTCTAATTACGGAAGAAAACCTCGAATGAACAGCTAATCAATTTAATCAAAATAGAATTCTTTGATCAGATAGAAATGTTGTCTTTTTAATACCTCTGTTATGCTTTCGTGTGACTGTTTATAAATCATACTTTAATTAGAAGGGATATTTAAGTTTGGATTTTGTTGATTTTGACTTAACATAGGAAAATTATTCTAATGTTCAAGAGAACAATAAAGATTTGTTCAAATTATTAAATTTATACTGATAATTATATTCAATTTATTGTACTTGTAGGAGAATGTGTAGATATATCATTAAATTGAAATTGTTTCCGGTTTACAATAGCTACTTCTACTTTCTTTCATTTAGCGATACCAGTTCTCCATTATTTCATCACAGTTTTGCAACTCCACTGGTATGAAATGATGTTCATCATATTAAACGAGTATTCCTTGCCTCATTTGTGCTGCCTAAAGACGACATCTTCTTCTTGTCCAGCAATTGGTGTCTACAGCGAAGTCAAAGGGAATGTTTGACAAGACAGAAATAATCTCATGTGACGTCCCTAAAAACGATGCGGGCGATTAGGGTGGAGCGGAAGACCCTAACTCTCCAGGATTCTAATTAGGTTAAGAGACGTCTTTCCTTTGTTATTAATCCTGGTGGACATATCACCATCCATCTTGAAGCTTTGTCCTTTAGCTAAGCTAATCTTTGCAGACAGATTTTATACAAGTATCTATGTGGTAGAAGAGGACTCCTGTTCTGTGGGTATACTTTACTGGCGTTGCAAGGATATCTTCCAACTTTAAAGACACATAAACTTTGTATACTTATATATCCAGTCACTAATAGAACTGTAACCCCTCCCAAAGGTGTGGAATTTGTCCAAAATAACACTGTTTTAAAAATTAAGCTGGTATAACTCTTCATATCAAATCTTATTTTTCTGTCCTCCACTTGAGTTAATTATGATGAATAATGTCTGCATAGAAAAAGGCTTATTTAGATAATACTTGTTATAAGTTAAGAGTATGGGACAGAAATAAATTGTTTGTAAAACGAGTGAGACTTATTCATGAAGTGAAACAAACAAAAGATAGTTAATATAAAATTAATTTTTACCTATACATTCACAGAAGAGTGGGAGGGCAAGAAGCGTGTTTTATGTGAAATATCTACGAACTCGCTCATAAAACCTGGTATTATTGAAAAGTATCGGCCCTGGTCGAGAAGACCGCATAACCGGCCGGGAGGGACCGGGCAGCTGACCACGTCCCACCTCCAATACTGCAGCCCATTCACGATGTCTGGGCTGGGCAGAGGTGGCGGACATATGGTCGGTCGGTCGGTAGACCTTGACCCGGATGGGCTTATGTGCCACGGGGCTACGTTTCGTATTATTGGAGTCATTAACCATTTCGAAGGGTCACTCCCGTGTGCGCTGGCCCTAGAAACTTCCAAGTTTGATGATCCGGTTTAAGGTTAATTCAGTAGGTCGTCTCCTATGAGCGGTGATACCGAGCGAGATGGTTCCACGGTAATGTGTGAGGCTCGCTTTCTGGAAGGCGTGGTTTTGTTTCAAGGATCAAAGTGTCGGCGGGAGTTTCAGTGTGTATGGTAGGTGTTTACTCTGTAAATCCTCCGCAACGGGGAGACCTCCGAGTTCCGAACCCCCCCAGCGGACCTAGAGCCCGCAAGGGGGTAGGGAGCCAGAGTACCAGCCGTCACCACGGAGTTCAAATCTATACTTGTTAGGGACCCTGCCCTCTCCTTAGGCCCGACCACCCGTTGTCATCTCTTGCATAGGCACAACAGATATTCTACAGGTCAAGATGCTAATTCCCCACCCATCCAAACGCTGTTTATCCTATCCTAGGACGGTGATAGCTCAACTGCTTACCAAGTGGGATAAGTCTCTGGTGGGGAGGGGGACTGAGGAGCTACTTGAGGGAAAGGTAACGGCTCCAGGTTGTGAAGACCGCACTCACCGGCCGGTAGGCACTCGGGACCCCAACCATGTGCTACTCTCTAGTACTGAACCCCCTCGTAACACTCACTATGGCCAGAGATGGGGACATAGCGTCGGGCTGTTGAGTCATAGGGTTTAGTTTAGTTTTTCCAGATATGTTCTCGTGCGTTGAATTCATGTTAATTAAAGAGGTATAGAAGTACATTAATGTGAATGAAACTGTTTAATGAATGAAAAATTCAAACCCAACGCACCGCAACCCATCACTGAGCATATTTAATTTTCTTCAGATCTGGAAGATGCAGTTTGATGATGGCAGTTTGCTGACGAATAATTATTTTTATATATTTCAATTTAAAACCTTTCTTCAGCTGCACATCCTGTGCTACAAACAGCTACTGTTGTGAATTTTTAAACCCTCTCAAGTATGCTACATTATTCTCGTGTGCAATCATCACTGAGGAAATATTGTAATAATTTGTAGGTAGTGGATGTTGTAGAGCTTACAAAGGCAGGCATAATCAATATACTGGGTATAAGATACATTAAAATCAGGTTGACCTTTGTGGCCTCCAGCGTAGTAAAATAACTCGTAAATATTGCGCAGTGTAGCAAACAGCAAGCGAGGGCGAAGTGGAATAGTGAGGTTACGTCAGGCACGCGCACTCTTGGGTGGTTTCCCCTTGAGAGAGCTTCAGCTAATCGGATCAGATCGCATAAGTGTGGGAACCGCCCCTTAATTGTTTGTGACATGGCTTCCCGCTTTCAAGTGCTTTTGCTTCGGTTTCCTCTTCCAGATTACAGATATAATCATCGCAGTCTCCTTGCGTAGCTCATTCCAGTATTAAACATTTCCATTTGCGGGTACTTTTTCAGTGATACACCTTCTTCGAAGTCTGTGTTTACTACGAGTTAGGGAGAAAAAATAACTTACCCATTATTTTGCAGCGGTCATGAGAATGAAATGGCTGGTACAGTTCCAAAGGAACATACTTCCAACTTAAACCTAACGCTGTCGTTCTATGTTTTTATAAATAAATATTTCCAAAAGTAACGTCTTAGTCGTAGAAAATATAAGGTCTGTCAAAAGTCACCTAACTTTAAACCGCTCTAAATATTATAATGTAACAAATGAAGAAAACACCAGTTACTGCTATTCACACTTTATTGCCTTTTAGTCAGTAAGCGTAGTGCTAACGTTACACTTAGATTGCTTTTGCACAAGCTCAGAGCAACAGAACAACTGCCGAATCACACAAATAAGAACTGTCAGGCTGAACTGCTAGTCGGCACGACTCCTCAACGCTTCGTATACGTCTTTTTCCTGCTGCCCGGTGCTGGGCAGCGACTTATATAGGTCCTTAGACAGAGGGAAAGTTCTGGAGGTAGAATATTCGGGAGTGCCTGTGGCGGAACGGTCCAGAAACCGCACCGCCATGTAATAGCTATTGTCTCGTACGCTCCTATTGTTGTCGGCGGCCTGTGGCGGAACGGTCCAGAAACCGCACCGCCATGTAATAGCTATTGTCTCGTACGCTCCTATTGTTGTCGGCGGCAGGTCGTTAGGCCAGGCAGGCGACTGGCTGGGTCCCCCCTCCCCAGTGTAGGCAATCAGATGCGGCGGGCGCGGTGACAATAATATTTGAGATAGGATAAAAACAATTGAAGTCACATACTGGGAAAACAATGGTTTTTTCCTCAGTTCACCGTAATTCGGGTATATACCTACAGTTTAATTGAATGAAATATTTTGTTCATACTGCTATGAGAATTTGAAAGTTGTAGATCAGTGCTCCATCACTAAATGAATGCAGATGATTCAGTTTATGAAAGCAAGAGGAGTTTCTCTCAAGGTCTGAGAAAATTTAGAACTCTTTTCAATTTAAGAGCATGCCCATGTTTCGTTCGTAATTATGGGCATTTAATCGGGAAGTTTGAGGAAACTGGTTCTGTTATTAATAAGAAATCTGGAAGGCCAAATGTAATAATGCTACTGTTGCTGATGTGTATGGTGTGGCTCCTGTTTACAACGTGTCGTTGGCCCTTATTTCTTTGAAGAAGGTAATTATGGAATAAGACAGACGCTACTGTAAATGGTGAGCGCTACTATGGTATAGCTACTCACAACTGAGCACTCACGGTGAAAAACATTATCTTCATGCATGATGCCGTTCCGCCCCGTATCTAAACCCCTGCAAAACAATAAATTACCCAGATCTTTGGCGACCGTGTCATCAGCAGACACTTTCCAACAGAGTTGCAGCCGCGATCTCCAGATGTCAATCAGACCAACTTTTGGTTGTAGGGGTTACCTTAAAGAACGAGTTTTCCTGACACGTTCAACGACCCTCTAAAGAAATTGCTAATATTCCAAGACATAATCTGCAAAATGCTGTTGCCGGAGTTGCAGAAAGAATGGTGTGTGGAACAAAAGAACGTAGGACATCGCACGTGACCTCTTTGGTTTTTTTTTCGATCTCAAATATTATGATATTTATAACGGTTTAACTTTTGAAGTTATTTTTCAAAAGCCAATATATATTATTTTAAAATACGGCATAAAGAAGCATTTAAATGACGTGACACCACGAAACCGTTCCTACAGAGGGCAATCCCACTAAAATCTTCCACCAGTTAAATATAATAAAATTGCTAATTATGCTATTAAGATCTTGCGATATGTTCGCGAAAGGCAATTTATACATTACATATTCGCGCGTACGTTGTGGAAGAGAAACAAGGGCTGAAAGCATTGTCTTTGATACTTGATGCGAAAGTTGACCAATCTTGCTATTGCGTGATGTGTAAACATTCGTTGGCGTAGGTACTTGGCCGTTATTTTGGAGCGGTTACGGAAAAGTTTTTCGTTCCTTTTTCTGGCTTATACACACATGCAGAAGCACATAGACACATGTCGTATCCTCGAAGCACAAAAGTGAACGCGTTTGCGAACAAGGCCAGAGGAACAGACTATATGAAAAACCATTTAATATAAATCTTATTATATATCTTATACGCCAGAATGTGTATAGTAAAATCGCCAAGTACACTGAATTTGGATAAAGCGAGATATATAATATGCGAAAGTTGTACTCGGTTCCTGAATGTTCCATTTTGAGACACATATTCATAGCAAACGATTCGTTATTGCGTAAAGTGTCTCTCTCATTCTATATACCTCTTTGTCATTATTTTCGACCAAGAGCCTCTTCCACTTGCTTCATGCAATGTACATGTTATGCAGCTTTGTAAAAGCTACTAATAAAGCTGTTTTCTCTGAAAATTGTTAGTTTTTTGTATATTAACGCCCTCAAACGTAATGCCATATTGGACGATGAATGAATGAAAAGAGTTAAGTGATGCTCAAATGAGCCCGAGGTTCATAGAGCTTAAATTTACCCGACATTCATCTCAGGTTAAGGGAAAACCCCGAAAAAATCATTATCTGGATAACTCACGCTACCGAGATTCGAACTGGCAACCTCTTAGATGTGAGTCAGATACGCGACAACCATGGTGGCTCAATATACATATAAATGCACACGCACAAAAATAGGTTTAGGTACATCTTATAATATCCAACGTGTCTAAAGTTCGTAAATAACAAACTTATAAAGATAAGGTTTATAAACCTCTGCTAATCCGACTTTTCATTTTGCCCCAACATCCCATTTCTATTAGGAAAAGTATGTTCAGTGTAAAAGGTGGTTTGGAGCGATTCTTGAAAATCGTCGAGTTGTATCTTAGGAAGGTGCTGTAATCAAATAACGTTAAAGTGAATAATTTTTAAGCCCTTATTTTATTTGTTTACCTTTTTTATAAAAATTATACCTATTGGTTATATTAATAGTACAACATTGATATTTATCCAACTTAGGTTTTCGAGCACGGGCTCGCAGGCGTTTTTAATTCTTTTTTTCCCGGCTCAAAACGCAAATTTCCAGTGAAATTTGTGCAGGTATCGCATTTTTCGGTAGAAATCTACCATAGGTGAGACAGACAGACAGTAAAAATCTAGATAATGTGAAAATAATATTTTAATTTTAATAATAGTTCGGTTGTGCTTATAACACTGTGTTCTATTTGCTTGGTTTGTTTTGCTGGGCAACTTTAGAAACATTTAGTTTTTTCGTCAACATAATATGTAACTAATACTTTATTTAATACCTACATAAAATAGCTATTAATGAAAATGGATACATGCGGAGTAATAACTAGCTTATAATTCCACATCGGATGCAGGGATGTCCATTGTACATTTTGTCTCGATTTAGGAAGTACTCTTTCCACAATTATTGTTGTGTGCATGTTTGTTATCACAATATAGGCACTATATTGCTAGTGTTACTTCAAATGTTACTTATGTATCACTGCGTTGATTGATTGTTAATAATGCTCACTTCTTGCTAACAGCTACTATCTACGAGTAGGTAGATTGGATATCGAGATTTTAGCAAAAATACACGTTTTGAGTACCGCGATTTAAAACATTTTTTAAAACTTGATATTTAAGTTCTAAATTTTTCAAGAATGTGACAGGAAGATTTTCAAGAAAACCTCTCCATTCCAGACTACGCTTTATATGGGACATTTTCCAAAAATTATGATTTGATAAAAATGGCTCTAACGATTTTGATTAAAATACCACATGTTAAAGATATTTTCACGAGAATTGAAATGCATACCTTAAGCTTTATGGGAATGCATTCAGAAGTCCTCTTTATTCTATATGATTTTTGCATAACGGGTAAACCGTAAGTGATCGACCAACTCTTAATACAGAGAAAATGTGGATCTCGTTAAAACACACAATTTATATAAAATATATTTTTTGTAGAGTGAACCATTTTCGAGACATTCCTTGTCATTTGACAAGCTCTAAAACTTTTGACTCTCGCTGAAAGCCTACTGTATTCCCACATTCTCCTTGCACCTACAAGAAAATTAGCAATACGACTATTTCTATAAATGTTTACCTCATTAACATCAAGTAGAGGAATCTGAAAAGAGAAAGTCATGTGAATGTAACACATCAGATTTTTATTCTATTAATTTCAATAGGTATGTACCCATTTCACGAATCTCAAAGCCACCAAGTCTGGTACCTGTGAAAGATGAAGAAATTGGATGGGTTAGATTCATATGACTACTACGTGCTATATTTTAGTTGTATCCTCTTGTATAAACTATGCTTATAAAGCCTTTTTATTTTCTCTACGTATAGTAAGTAGAGGATGTATTGTATTCCCCCCAAAACTTTGATGTCGAGATTTTAACGGAAGTATACGTTTTGAGGTCCTCCGAATAAACAAAAGCATTTCACAGAAAGATATGTCTCTCTCTCTCTGTGTGAGAGAACAGGATAAGGGAAAACAAAAAACAAAAAACAAACAAAAAAAAAACAAACAAACAAACGAAAATTCAGTAAAAATCAAAGTTGGTAGGTATTTAACTTTAATATCTTTCAAGAATGCAACACGAAGATTTTGAAGAAAATTCCTCAATCTTACAAGCTTAAGCTACCCTTTACATGGAGAATTTTTGCGAAAATTTCGATTTTCTCAAAAATGGCTCTAACGATTTTGTTTAAAATGACGTATGTTTAACATATTTTATAACAATTGAAATGTATATTTTAAATATTACATGTATTTATAGCTCATATAGTCCTATTTACTTTTGGTGACTTTTACATAACTGGCAAACCGTAAGAGAGAGATCAAATCTTACTATACAAACATGTAGATCTCATTAAGACATACAAGTCATGTTTAAATGCATATTTTGTGGAATTAACCATTTCGGAAATATTCCTTGATATTTATTAGAGTTTTGTAGTACTTAAACTTTTCTCAAACGGAAGGTCATTATTCACTTTTTTTTATCTGTTCGGCCGTGTAAAGAGAACGGAATTTCAAAGCCTTCATGTAGCGACCAGCCTTAAAAGACTTGACTATAGCTCAAAGCCTACTGTATTCCCATATTCCCCTTGTACCTTCAAGAAAATTAGTAATAAGATGATTTTTGGAAATGTTTATCTCGACTAGCATGAAGAAGATAGAGGAATAAGAGTTTGTAAGAATAATTAATACAAGAGTAGGGAAAGTCATGTGAGTGCAACACATCAGATTTTTTCTATCTACTTCTCTTATTCATATAGATTTTCTACAGTGGTTTCACTGTGTGCGCAGATACAATGTAAGCACTTTTCAGCAGTGTGTACACTGTTTTCCAGGAAGACTGTACGAGAAAGATCGATATCGCAAGTCATCCGGAAAGAAAGTGAGGGGACAAAACTGATTTGATCACATAATTCAATTCCCATAGGCAGCTGTAATTCCAAATGCCCTGATTTTTGTCCAACCAAATTTGCCAAATGCTAACTTCTTTCGAGAGCACGAATAGTAACAGCAGTGATTCAAAATTGCTTCTGTTTGGGTTTGTTTGGCGCTGCTCCAAATCCCCGTAATGAAATAAAGCTAAAGTTGATAAAACAAACAAGTTTATTACAATTTAAAGTACACACAGGCTAAACAGAAAAAGAACAAGTTTTAAAAAGAAAATACAAGTTTTAAAATACTGGGTTTATCTTGAATGATGTGCCTGGCTACCTCCGTGTGACTCGCAGCAGATATTGGGTCCATCTCGCTCTGGGGTTACCTAGCTCACGCGCCTATGGAGGGAAACGGTATTCGGAAGCGGATCATGGGTGCATTTAGAGAGGGACTAGCATATTTTGAAGCGTGCCTTACTAATGAACACAAACCAGTCAATAATTAAGCATTTTATCTTTGTACGAGTAGTTTCTCAAACATCATATAAGCGACGATCCTTCGGATGCAAACATTTTAAATTTTGAGAAAGCGTATAAAACCTGCACTTTATTAACATATATTTTAAACGTAATATTTAAGGGGGGATGTATGCGGTTGGGGTCAAAAAATCAGTTTCGTGTTTATCAGCTTATAAATTAGTTGGATACCGTGAGAATATTATCCAAAAGTTTCAAGCTTACATTCCATCTAGAACTGTGTGAAAAATGTGTTTGTTTAAAGGGTTGCATGAGGTTACGCCCCCATTCTGTCAGATATCACTCACAAAAAACAAATAATTAGTTCCACTTTCTTTCCTATTTGGGTGGACACACTTTCAGGAAGTATAGATACCTGGTTCAAGAAGACTGTGGCAAGATGGCAATTTGTGTGTTTTGTTTTTAAACAGATCACAAGATTTCTTATTCATCTCTATGTAATGTCTGAAAAAAAGCTGAAAAGAATTGCTTCAGTAGTTTTCAAAAAAAAACTGTACCCTAATTTGATCCTGTATTTTACACATTTTAATCACCATAAATTAAATATAAAGTAATCATTTGTTTTGAAATTTTCTGGACATATTCTACATGTGGCCTTCTAACAGGGTGCAAAATTTGGTAATTCTATCTTAAACAGAAGTGAGGTTATGTTAAGGTTTGTATGGGGCTGCATTTTCGCATACTCCCCCCTTAAGCAGTTAGGTGACTGAGTTTTACTGTAACCTTTTTCCTCATTTTATGTGAGAGCTTAACTCTTTTTACAGTACGTACGCCACAAAACATGGCCGGCAGGCGCCCGGCACATCTACCGGTCACATATACTTGGACTCAAATCAAATCACATTCACAATTATTAGAATAAACACAAAGCATACCTTATCGCAGGAGATGTTGAAAATGCCAACCATCTGGAATAATACATCTACGGCATCTGCTGAGGAAATTTTCATTCTCACGCTGCTTCCAAAATAGCGCCATTTCTGTCCTGATATTTTGTTTTAATTCTTCTAATGTGTGTGGGGATTAGTTTTGTATACTTTATTTTTCAAGTATCCCATAAATAAAAATCGCGTACCGTAAGATCAGGGGACCGAGGGGGCTATAAACTCGTACTAGTAATGATTCTATGCTGACATTCAATGTCCGTCAACTGTTCGAAACATGCTACCAATATATTATTTCTGTATCTTATTGCATGTATGGTACATTCATAAGAAATAGGTCCTATTATTCCGTATCCATTTATTGCGCACTATACTCCGATCTTTTGGTCATGCAAGGAAGTTTCATGAGTGAAATTGGGTTTGTCTGTACCACAATATCGGTTATGTTGTGATGACACATGGCCGTGTAAATTAAACCATGCTTCTTCTGAACAGTATTAATTGTGCATCGATTGCTCCATCATTAACGTTCTTCAAAATCCAGTTACAGAAATTTAACCAACTCTGGTGATCACGTGGTACCAATTCCTGGACAACAGTAACCTTATATGAGTACGGTTTAAGCTTTAAATGTCTTGTTGCTTTCCATGCTGAAGTTTTTGAAACGTCTATTTCTTGTGCAAGGCGCCTAAGACATTTTCGAAGTGACCGTTCTAAACTTTCTCCGATTTCTACTAAAGCACACGCCTTACTACCTTTCTTTTCCTGTCACAAATTGTTCCCGTCTCCCTGAATTTACTTACAAGCAAACGAACGGTCTCTCTGTTTGGAACACGCGCGCAAGGAAATTCAGTTCCAAATTGCCTTACAACTTCCCTACAAGATGATCTAAACACGTATTGTACGTAAACACTCCTGGCATTCACTGGAATCGCTTCATTTTGGAAACACTTCTGGCAAAACTAAACGCTTCTAAACACTCCTAATGTTACTCACGTGTGAACTGGACTACAACAGCACTTATATGTACTTAAAGGAAGTAAGGCTGACGTACCTGTGACGATTAGCACGCATGCGCAGGCAGATGCAGTGAAGGTCACACAGGCCATGCACCTGCCGGCCAAGTTTTGTAGTAAACGTACTGTAGAATCTATTTATTAGTAACTGTAAAGCATATTTATCGAGCGTGAAGGCTTTGGGATAACTTGCACTCGGATTGACTTGGGTTCGATTCCCATAATCGTTCATCCTGACCATGTTTTTTCATGGTATCCCCTGGTCGGTAGGCAGATGCAGTAGTTCCCCTTTATCACGAATTTCCTGTCTCCGACATTTCCTGTCATCTGTTTCAGGGTTCTAGAACCAGGTGGTTGGTGTGCTGCGGCAAGACGGTGTAACATGCTCTCTAAAGATATCTCCGCACTGTTTGGTGAGGCTGCCGGGGCCCTTTCTGGGAGCTGCCTCGTTTGCTATGGGACCTGGGATTACGAGTGGCTTAGACAGAGCCAGCAGGCTCTGGTGCCATTTGGAAGCGTTAGGGATACCGTTATTACTAGTGCACATTCTCCATGAACTACTTGCGGTGCTGTGGTCTAGTTATTGGAAAACTCTCCACCTGCCTACTCCTGTCTCCTAAAGTATATTTTGTTGGCCTGCTTCTTGTTCTTCTTTGAGATATAGTTCATTGCTACGATAAATTCCGTCACTGACTCTGAACGAATAGATACCCATTGGTTTATGGCGCTGTGAGCACGGAACTGGATGACAATACGCTCTCGATGACAATAACATGGCCAGTACAAGTAAAACGGAGTAGCCAGTGTTACTGTCTGGTTTTGTTATGAAATTAGCTAAGTCCAAATACGGAAGTACCTTGTCAGATCACAACCTAACATACAGTATTCGATCACAAGTTTCCCAGACATTATGTCCTAACATTGATAAACTAGTTGAACAAAAACGAGACAGAAAGTGTCGGAAAATCTTCACGTAATTGTTCTGTGCAGCTCTCTTCTAATTTGCAGAGAAAATGAAATTATGTTATATTCCACTTACATTATAATATGATTGTCTTTGGTATAAACTAGAATTTTAGTAATTTTCTAATAGCATAGAGTCAAAATGTAATTGTTTATAATCTGTTGTGTAATTAAAACAGACAGCATTAACATTACATTTAAGACGTTAGTTGTGTTATTAACACCAAATATGTTTCCTCACTTTCATACATTGTTGTATCCTGCATGCCTCAAACTATTTTCTCTTCTCCTGCGGTAGCAGTACAGAGTGCGGTGACGTCACTCGCTGATTTAGTCTTCAGTGCTGTGTGAGCTGACATCACATGAGCACATCTGTTCTTCCCTCAGCTAGGGATTGGTCCTGGATTTGAAGGTTAACATCCTAACTACGAGACCACAGAGGCAGTCACATGTTTTTGGTAAAAGAGTTATTGACTGGTCTGCTGACTTCCCAGATCTAAGAGAAGATGGCATCCCGTGTGCATTTTCTAATATTTCATGCAGAATGTCGACGAGTGTTCACATACATGTTCAACAGGTGCCAGATTTTACACGTGCAGAGGGTCATCATTTCGAACCCCTCTTATCAGGTATTCATACTTGACGCCATTATCATTTACTGAAAGTGCGGATACTGCCATGAGAGTGCCGGAATGTCAGAAACTCGTTATTATGGTGTCACCTTTCAGCGAGTTTGATTTATGTAAGCACATTAGTTGCGTTATGTTTTAGAATGAATCTTGTAATTTAAATGACAAATAAATCTTAAGTATTTTAAAGGGGAATTCTGAACTCCACTAACAGTATGTCACCAATAGTCTCATTATAAATCCCTTCTACATTTTTTTAGATTTATAGCTCATTTGATTAAGGCGTTGAGCATAATGGCCAGAGTTTCAGTATCGGGGCATCTTCTAGCTAATTCGAGACTCGACGCCGTGATAATTTACTTGGGGTGGGCCCAAGACGATTGAGTCCCATATACATATGTTGCTGATACTTTGATACCATTGTGGGGAAACCTGTTTTGCATTTAAGCTAAAAGGAGTACGACCAAAACTTTTTTATTTTAGGTTTTTATTACCTTCTCTGCCAACTACTCATTATAGATAGAGTAAGTATATGTTGCATTCCATTCAAAAAGTCGATCTCAAGATTTCACCATAAATACACTTTTTGAAGTCCACTTATCTCTAGCAAACATCTATAAAATTGCTCAGATGTGAATGTGTGTATGCGTGAGCAGTTGTGCATGCGTACAGTACAATTCAAAATGAAAAGTACAACCTTTAAATTTAAGTTCAGATTCAATAGAGGATTTTTAAGAAAATACCTCACAGCAAACTATGCTTCATAAGGGAAAGTTTTCAGTATTGTAATTTTCTCCAGAGGCTTTGGCGATTTTTATTAAAATGCAATGTTTCTAAAATATTTTGTGACTAATATAAATTATATCTAAAATTTTCTGCGAATAGTCCGTGAAGTTCTCTTCATTCCGAATGAATGTTCGTCAACTTTATTTAATTGATAAACCGTAAGGGAAAGACAAACTCTATTATTAATTGGTGTTTTCCGTTGCATGATCATAAATTTTTAGGAGCTGATTTTTCATGCTTTTGTTTCTAATAACATAATGCAAAAAATATGCAATTTTAGACCCAGCATATAGCGACCCGTTTTCAAAATATTTGACCGGTGCATAACAATTGGGCACACACATAATTACCTAGACTTCACATGGTCCGCCCTTTCATGTAAGTGGATGAAGGTGGTGTTGTTTTTACGGGTTCTTTGTGAAAGTGACTCATTTTGTAACTTAGGAAGATAATTTTGGTTTTCTTTCCGTTGTTGACATTGAACACACAGAAACACAGGGATGAGTCTTATGTATCTTTCACTGAATATCGGTACATCTTGAAAGATTTCGAGAAATCCGAAAATCTAACAAAATCTCTCAAAGCTCTTGCCTAAGTGTAAAAAGTTAAGTTAATAAGAAATGAAAAATTTTGAACGAAAACACATGTATCAGGATGAACTTGTATAATGAAGAAAAATGACAAATTCTGCTGAATGAGCTTGCAAATAAATGAAAGGCTAAATTACTCATTAAGAAAAAATCTCAGTGAAGTACTCCCAGAAAAAATAGTATAATAACATTATTACCATCACCGTTATTATTATTATTATTATTATTATTATTATTATTATTATTATTATTATTATTATTATTATTATTATTATTATTATTATTATTATTATTATTATTATTATTATTATTGTTGTTGTTGTTGTTGTTATTATTATCATTATTATTATCATCATTATCATTATTATCATTATTATTATCATTATCATTATCATTATCATTATTATTATTATTATTATTATTATTATTATTATTATTATTATTATTATTATTATTATTATTATTATTATTATTATTGTTGTTGTTGTTGTTGTTGTTATTATTATCATTATTATTATCATTATCATTATTATCATTATTATTATCATTATCATTATCATTATCATTATTATTATTATTATTATTATTATTATTATTATTATTATTATTATTATTATTATTATTATTATTATTATTATTATTATTATTATTATTATTATTAATTTTGGCCTGCGATAAGGCATCTCCACGTGGTGTGTTTCGGAAACAGTATGCTTAAAATTCCCATAGTTGACTAAGAATCTCTTAAAAGCATCTTTAACAGAACAATGGACATGACGTGAGCAATTAGTCACTTGTGGCTACTTTAATTCCCAGTGCCTGAAACCGTTTTCCTGGCTACTTGATACATGCACCCAATTGCTACTGCCTTTGTCTTGTGCCCAATTGCTGGTGCGCCTAGCTGCTAAAGATTTTATTTGACCATCTCTTCAGCCTCCTTTATCCCCTCTGTACGTACAACGAAATGTCTACTGAAATAATTTCTGAAAATGTTAATCTTGGTTATCATGAAGCAGATAGAAGATAAGTTTTTATCAGAATAGTTCGTAGAAGGGAAAGAATAGGCTATAGTGGGTAGAGAGTAATATGAATGCAAAAATCTGAAGACGCTTTCTTACTTATCATAGAACGAAGGGGATTCCACACTGAACCGCTAGTCAGGTTATTGCAAGTCAAACCCCGAAGACAGATAAGTGTCCAACGGGTGCGTCGGAACCTGGCGAGGAGGTGCAGACCACCGTTCAGCCGCCAGCATCACGGGTCCCGGGCCCGCCTCGGTAGCATGATGGTTAGCGTGTCTGCCTCACGTTCAAGAGGTCGCGAATTCGAATCTCGCTTAGGGTAAGTTATCCGGATAAGGTTTTTTTTTTTCGAGTTTTTCCCTAGCCTGAGAAGGCGAATGTCGGGTAACTTAAAGCTCTATGGACCTCGGGCTCATTTGAGCATCATTTCACCCATTTCATTTCATTCATTCGTCCGATATGACGCAATGTTGGAGGGCGTTAATTTAAAAAAAAAAAAAAAAAAAAAAAAAAAAAAAAAAAAAAAAAAAAAAAAAACCTTGAAAGTACAGGCGTCCACATTGCCACCTCGTTAAGGTCCTGCTCAGTGGCCAATTTATCACCAGATATGGGATCATATGACAAGACAAGTCGACGCTCCCATGTCACTGATGGCTGGAATTTCCGTCGCTGAAGTTGTAGGTTTGTCTCCTGGGATACTTCAGCGTCCATAGCAGTGCATTCATTACCTTAAAGTTTGTCGTGATTATACCGATCAACATGCTTAAGAGCTGCTTTAAAGAAACATTTCTATACAGTAAACAGAACAATAATGAACAGAAATGCAATAATGCAATGTGTGCTTTGCCTATCCATACAATTTGTTCTGTAATTTTTTCATTCACAAATTCGAGATTTCATCGGAGGTCCCTTGTTTCCAAATATAGCATTGTTAGAAAAAAGTCCCTCACTCTCTCTTTCTGTATGTGGGAGTGAGTGCGCGCACGAATGTGTGTGAACAGCATTGGTTCAAAATTGAAAAAAAAAAAAAAATTGTATTTTAGTATTGCATATTTCTAGGATGCGACAAGATTTTCAAGAAAATCCCATCGGAAACTATCCTTTACATGGAAAATATTTTTCCAAAACAAATGACTAACGACTTTGATTAAAATAGATATATTCATGACAATCGAGATGTATATTTGAATTTTCTGGGAATGATCTCTGAAATCCTTTACATTCAGAATGATTTTGCATAAATGGTAAACCCTAAGAGATAGACAAAACCGTGGCACATAAAAATGTAGATAGATCTCGTTTAAGTAAATAATTTATGTCAAATAGTAATTTTTTACTTCTCTACTACTTATAGCAAGTAGAGGAAGTATTGTATTCCACCCAAAATTTCGATGTCGAGATTTAACCAGAATTATATGTTTTGAGGCCCCCTGAATCCAAAAAAGCATTTTTAGGAAAAGGTCCGTACGCATGTGTGTAAGAGAGAGAGAGGAGAGAGTGTTGAGTGTGTATCCGTGTGTGTCTTCCTGTCTGAACTCAAAGACGAAAAGTCGGTTAAAAACCAAAGTTGGTATTTAAGTTTAATATATTTTAAGGATGCGACACGAATATTTTGAAGAAAATTCCTTCACCCTAAACTACTCTTTACAAGGATGATTTTCTCGAAAATGGCTCAAGCTATTTTGACTAAAATGCCATATGTTTAAGATATTTTTATGGTAAATAAAATTTATATTTTGAATGTTCTAGCTATAGCCTATGTAGTCCTGTTTACTCTTGATGACTTGCATAACTGGTAAACCGTAAGGGATAGACCAAATATTACTATACATAAAAGGTAGATCTTGTTAAAACACACAATTTATGCCTAAATATTTTTTTTGTAGAGTGAACCTTTCGGAAATATTCATTGTTATTTCTTTTAGTTTTACAATACTTATACTTTCCAAAAATGGAAGGTCGTTATTCATTTTTTATATCTTAGCCGTGCGAAGAGAACGGAGTTTCAACGCTTTAAAAGATTTGACTATCACTCAAAGCCTACTCACATGTGTATTCTCAC
This sequence comes from Tenodera sinensis, assembly GCA_030765045.1. Classification (NCBI taxonomy): domain Eukaryota; kingdom Metazoa; phylum Arthropoda; class Insecta; order Mantodea; family Mantidae; genus Tenodera; species Tenodera sinensis. Next base: position 82,584,445 of record CM060963.1, read on the forward strand.
ATTCCCCTTGTACCTATAGCAAAATGAGCAATAAAATAATTTCTTTAAATGATTATCTCGACTAAGAGGAAGGAGATAGAGTTTGTAAGAATAGTTGGTACAAGAGTAGAGAAAGTCATGTGAGTGCAACACATCAGATTTTTTTGTGAAGTTAACCAATTCCAAGATGTTCCTTGTCACTGATTTTCATTTGAAAAGCTCCGGAGAATATCGTGTAATGCTGCTAAAGCAACGAGGTGAGAGAACCTGATGGATAAATACCTCAGTATTGCTGGGAAAAGACTACATATGAGAATTACGAGTTGTTACTCTATCAGAAGTAAACTAGAGCAAATAGTGAGTGAGTGTATGGTGTTTAAGGACCCATCGACAACTTGGTCATTGGGGCCCGTAGAATAGATATTTGTAGGTTGTGTTCAGACGATAACTATAATGGTGCTTCACGCACAAACACACACAGAGAAAGAGAGAGAGAGAGAGAGAGAGAGGGGGGGGTGGGGAGAGCTAGAGAAGAATTTCCCTACAGCTACGCAACGGTAATGCAACGAAAGCTTGCCAACAGAGCTGCGCGAATCTCGGGTACTTCTCCGATAAAGTCGGGTTACCTCGCTCGATTGAAGGCCATATGCTGCTTCCAGTCCCCATATTGTACCTGCCGGTGCCTCTGCGTAC